>VWZK01008377.1:0-13467 GCA_013396935.1 Baryphthengus martii | reverse complement strand
AGTTGATGTTGTGGTGTTAGGTCATAGGCTGGACTTGATGATCTCAGAGGTCTATTCCAGCCTCAATAATTCTGTGATTCTGTGATCAGAGTTCATCCAGTCATTATCTAGATGAGGGATTCTAGGTGAGGGTTCTTATCATCACCAACATCAACAAGAATTCAGAAGTTATATGAAGACAAATAATACAAAATCAGCACAGTCTGCTTCAACTGTTCAATTATCTATAAAAGAAGTCATCATAGACATTTGGAAAATTTCTACTTTTTGGGGTTTTTTTTCATATTTTTTTTTCCATGTGGAAATGACAGTATACAGAGTTGAATTTGCAAGAGTTCTAATAGTTACTGTCAAAAGAAAAATAACACAGTATATTATTGGAGTGAAGGAAAATATCAAAAAACACATCTGGGGAAGTGTCCAGAATTACAGAACTCCAACGATAACAATGTAGCCCTGAATTTCCTACTGTTGGGATGAACATTTCTGTTCAAATAAAGGATGTAATCAAAGCTAGTGCTGCATCCACTGGCTATTTTCAATGGACCATTTTCAAAGATAAGAGCCTGGGGATAAATAAACTGTGAGCACTTTTGCAGGTAAGCATAAAAGCTGTATCTGTGGTTGTCTGACAGAAGAAAAAAGATGACAGCAGCAGTTATTGTTAAAGTAACTTTAATCTCTGGGAGACTTCAGTTCTATTAAGGAACTTTTGCCTTAAATAAGAGTCACCCTTGTTTAAAAGAAAGGTGAAAATTCTGTGCTATTTCCTCCTTTACACTGAAGTATATACATGCCCCATGGAAAAAGGAACCATGTTGCTAATAGACTAATACATACTTAGAAAGATTAATCTTTCCTAAGAAGACAACTTCAAATGGGACTCAAGAAATCAGGAATTTGGGGAGTTCCCACTGCAGTGTAAGATACCAGATTTGTAGAGCTCTGAATATGTTAGTAAGCTGGAAACTAGACCTAGGAAGAGTTCTAACCAAATGATCAGATCAAAAAAATGTTTATACAGTTCTAATAAGCCTTGAGTAAATATCTGAAGTGAACTCACCTTCTGATAAAAAAGACTGAAAGTATATTATATTCTTATTGCAGAGTATACTTGAAAGCATGAGACTTAGAGCAAATTCATATTTTGGACTTCAAATATCTGACATCAGTTTAATATCTAGTACCAGAATCTATTCTCGGGTAGAAACCAAATCTCTACTTGAATTACTATGTTCCCTGTAAGACTATTCAGAGCCAACTCACTAAAGTGACATGTTTTCTGGGGTACTTGCAAAGACTTTTTGTGCCCATAAATGCCTTCCATGACAGTGTCGTTTAATCTTCCATGTGGCTTTTAAGGATGGTAATTTTGCCCTAGTATAAATTGACAGTAAAAAGATCCTTTCATGATTATTTTTGCAGTGTTATTTAAAAAGAGAGTGAAAACATGCAAGAGTAATATACCAATAGTCTAAGTTGTCACCAGGTACAGGAGAAGAGAGAAAAGAAAATAATTTATAGGTTTTTAATTTATTTTTTTTTAGAGCATAGTGTTGCTGTTGGTTTCAAATAATAAAGTCAACAATCTAGAATACGGTTTATTTACTATGATATCATAAAACAAAGGAAAACTATGCATTTGGCAGATTGCTGTTTAAGAGTAAAGACAAACTTGCCCTAATATGAATAAAGCATCAAAATAATATTCTGATAGTTGGTGTTTCCCCCATTATTGTGGTTTAAGAATTAACAAATTGACAGGGGACGGGCAGGTGGTACCTGTCGGACCCTGAGGGGTCAAAGGGCAACTGGTATTCCTGCCCCTTCCCTGCCACACTCTATAAAAGGACATGAAGTTTGGGTTTCTAGCTCTTTTCTTTCTCACTCGGGCTGTGCAGCTGCCGGGACTGCATCTCTGGGCAGCCGTGCCTGGCTCCACGTGCTCTGCACAATCCATCACCATCCCAGAGCTGGTTTTGTATATGCTTGTATATCCCTCTTCCCTTCATATTCCTTTTCCGTGTTTATCTGTTACTTATTAAATTTTGTTCAGAGTCTTTACTTCCAATTTTGTGTGAGGCACTTCCTTCCTCATTTCCCTTTGTATCCTCCCTTGGGAGGGAAGGGGGAGAGGGAGAGAGGGCCGATAGGAATCCTGCTCTGTGGGTTTTGCCCTGAGCCTTAAACGGAGACACCCATAGAAGTCTTAAACAAAGAGGTTCAAAATAGATTTGGAGTCATGCTACAGAAATGATGCTCATGGATCATCCCAAAGCAAACTTAACGCAAATCTACCATTTTTGTTAAGGAGACTCATATATCTCAGCATTATTTTCACAGCTGAAGTAAGGCATTCAATGAATGTTGATGCATTAAAGGCTAATGAGAGGTGACCAAATGCTGACATAATGACTAAAAAATTACAAAATATTGTGAATCCTGCCTTCGATCTCGAGGAACAATTGCCTGAAGTTTCAGAAGCAAATCAATCGCTGTAAAAAATAAAAATGCATTTCTAGAAAACAACAACAACAACAACAAAAAACCTCTGCAAAGCATGCTATTAGCTTTGTCTCAAATTCAATTTAACAGCTATAGACACCTAAAATTTCTAAAAAGTAAACAATAAGTTAATTGGTGTAGAACAACAAACATTTATGAACTTGTATTTCTTCCTTGATCTGTACAAGCATCTTCACAAGTATTCTTTTCTCTTTAGCAGCAACTAACTAAAATTAAACTAATCCTCCCAAAAATACTCTTCTCAAGGTGTCTATTCTCAAAGCAGTGAGGTTACAAAAGCTGCCAGTAGCTGTTCTAAATGCCCTTTATCAAAATGGACAAAATCTTCCATCACTGTTAATAGGAGTAAAAGAAACTGCTCTTACAGAAAAGAGGTGCTTCTTTAGTGATTAGGAGCTTCCCTGACACATCATGATGGATATAAAAGCGAAGAATTAGTAGAACTTCATTCTGAGACTTGAAATGTAGTCTGTGATAACAGTAATTGAAGATAATGATCTAAAGTTAGCCATTTGTTTCAAAACGCATGAAGTATGGTTTATGTGCCCATGCTCAGTATTCATTTTCTTATAAAGCCAACTCTATTTCTCCCTTTGAAATAATTCTATTCTATTTTATTCTAGTTTATACTGAGCTGTGTTGTTCTTCTTTCTACAAAGAGTTAATTGAAAAGTATGATTAACATTTATCATGCTGTCATTTTACCTTTATGTAGGGTTCATTTTTCTAAAATGAAGTAGGTGCATTATATTGGGAATGTTTTTCTGTTGTTTACTTTTCTTTTTTTTTAAAAAAAAAGTATTTGGTGTTATGCAGAGAAAGATAGAGCCAGCTTTCTGACATTTCAACAGATTTATAGAAAATTCTTCTGCCAGTACAAGTAGTTAAGCATTACCCTGAGGAGAATGCTATCCATAGTCCATAAAACATCTGAAAATGTGATCACTATGGTGTTCAACTAATAGTCACTGATAGCCTCCTGTCCCTAGAATTTATTCTATAGACTAGGAGTAGTTCCTAAGAAAAATTTGCCTCTTAAAAGATGTTGCTTATGTGCTAGTTGTAAAGATGTCCATTGTGTCAGAAAGGTCAAGCTGCCAATCTTTAACTTGGAACTTCTGGAAGTCTTTTAGATATCTTGGAAACTGGCCACAATGTGTGATGGACATAATTTTATGTAACTAGTATAGAAAGTACAAAACATCTCTGATAATTTTTTTTGTGGTCTGTACTTCTCTTTTTAGTTGGAGTTTTCTAAACACTAGGCTTCTTGCCCAGGTATATCACATTTCTGTAATCTAGCCAAGAGATTGATGAAAATGTGAATAACCAAGGCCAGTTCATCACATGCTAGAATCTTCTAGACAGCTGGAAATGCCAGGAAATACTTTTTTTACTGATAATACTGCACAAATTTACTGTCAGTAAAGAAATGAGGGGCACACATAAACTTCAATCAGAAATTTTGTGTTACTCTGAGCACTGGAAACTACAGTTGTGCTGCATATTCTTCAAAGTGTTTAATTGTGGAGAATGACTGAAGGATACTGATGGATGAAAAACTGGACATGAGCCAGCAATGTGCACTTGCAGTCCAGTATCATGGCTTCAGGTAGGATAGGCTTAATTTTCACCAGAAGCTGGGAGAGGCCACAGCCAGGATAGACAACTGAACCAGTCAGTGGGGATATTCAATATCATACTGACATCATGCCTGCTATATATAAGGGCAGGGAGTGGGCTGAGCAGGGCATGGATCTCTGGCAGGATGTAGTCAGTGCAGATTTAGGCAGTTTGGTGCATTCTATATCACTGGCTTTATATACTGTTTCATTGCAATGGATGTTATTACTGTCATTTCCTCTCCTCTTGCATTGTTCTATTAAACTCTCCTTAACTCACAGAGTTTTGCCTTTTTTCTCCCTACTTTCCTTTCCCATCCCACTGGAAGAGTGGCAGTGAGTGAGTGGCCACATGCTGCTCAGCTCCTGACTGCATCTAAACCATGACACAAAGCAAGCCAATTGTATCCTGGGCTGCATCCAAAGGAGCATGGCCAGCAGGTCCAGGGAGACGATTCTCCCCCTCTACTCTGCTCTGGTGAGACCCCACCTGGAGCTTCACATCCAGTTCTGGGGTCCCCAGTATGGGAAAGAAATGGATATGTTAGAGTGTGTACAGAGGAGGGCCACAAAAGTTATCAAAGGGCTGGAACAACTCTCCTGTGAAGAAAAGTTGAGAGAATAGATATTGTTCAGGTTGGAGAAGATAAGGCTCCACAAAGACCTTTTAATACTTAAAGGGGGCTCATAAGAAAGATGAGAAAGACTTTTTACCAAGGCCTGCAGTGACAGGACACAGGACAAAAAAATGAAAACTGAAAGACAGTGGATTTAGATCGGACATAACAATTTTTTTGGTTTGGTTTTTTTTTTTTTTTTTTGGAAGAGTTCAAGGCAAGGCTAGATGGAGTTTGCGCAACCTGGTCTATGGAAAGATGTGCCTGCTTGTGGCAGAGAGCTTGGATTAGATGAATTTTAAAGGTCCCTTACAACCCAAACCATTCTATCATTCTGTGATTCTATGAATTTTACTCTTACTGAAGGCACAGGTTTCTTTTTCTTTCTGCTTCTGTCGTGTGGTCTTCCAGGAGGGCTAGATATATCATACTCTGTGAATAAGACATATTTTCAATGTTCAGTACTGATGTATATCCACACTGAAGTTCTGGAAATGAAATGGATGCCTGTCCTCCTCTTTCAAAATTGAATAGCCCATGTATGCCATTGGTACAAATTCAGTTAACAAAGGCATGAGATCAGGATAGGTTTGTCAATCACTAAAAGCACAATTTCAAGACAGTATTTCATAAACTTCTTTGTTTGTGATTTTAATGTAAAATTTCAAACAGCACTGCTTAAATTATGGGGTTTTTTTTTCAGAATTTTTGTATTCTATTATAAAAATTGCAGTTGCATTAGAAATACATTCAAACATAAAAAAGACCTTTCAGAATTAAATTATAATCAACAAGCAATTTTGAGTGCTATTTTTATGCCACAGAGTTAACACATAGCAAATCAGACAGTTAGCTTCTAATCTAAAATGTAAGACTAGTGTCCAATTTCTCTGCTTTCAGACAAAAGTTAAAGTTGAAAGAAAAATAATAGCTGATATATTAAAGTTTAAATTTAAAATGCTCTTTAAGGAGTTGAGTAATCAAAAAATAGTTAAAGAATAATCCCATCTCCAATTTACATTTTCTTGACAGCTGAGTTTATATCTTGCTCACAGTAATAATTGCCTTGAGGAATACTGTTGGAAGAAAACAAAATGAGAATTTCCTTGCTTGGAAAGAGACAGTCATTTTCAGTTTTGGTAACAATGTGTTTTTTGGAGTGATTTAAATGTATTGTAGCTTAAAACTTTAAATCTTGTAGGAAAAAGCAGAACACTGCTATTTAAAATAGTATATCATAGTTTTATTTTCTAATATCAAGAAATCAAATAATTTTAGAAAGATTACATCTAAGTCTATCAAGCTAATCTGTTCAAATGCATAACATTACCAAATATATACCAAAAGAGTGTAATAAAAAAGTTGGTTTAAGTAATGTGTTTGACATTTATATAGATAGATATCTATATATGTATCTTTCCAACTACATTGTACAAGTTTGAATGTCCGGCTATGTATAGCACAAGATAGTTCCTAATGTCCTCATATTTCTTTTGTTTTGTCATAAAATTTGACCTCCTCATAAATTTGAATAACAAGGTTATGCCTACACACGCGAGTATACATAATTTATGTGGCTTTACTGCTGTCATGTCCAAGCTATCTCGGTTATCTCAGAGTAGTATACCATGAAGGCATGCTGTTGCAGAGAACATTCATTTTGAAGGATCATAGCATTTGTCCTGATTTGAGTTAGAACAGAACAATTCTGTTCAGTGACTTTACTTTTCAGCTAAGTTCCTTTAATTAACCGCACTTTCTGAAATTAGCAGCACGTTTTCGCAGGCACTATCTTCTTCTAGCAGTGATAGCGCTCAATGTTTAAAGTTAGTACCAGTGACTGGTGTGCAGATCAAGGCCACTGCTAGATCCTGGGTATCATGTTGGGGGGTGCAGAAAGTAAAAAGTCACACCTACAGGGAGGCCTTAAACTGCTCGGGTCCAGGCGCCAAAGTGCTCAGCACAGCCTGTGTGCTCTGCCTGTTTTGTCTGTGGAGGAGGCTGTACCTGCCACAATATGTAGAAATACTGTGAATCAGTGCTAACAAATATTTTTTAAAAACAAATTGTATTTTTAAAATATTTAGTCAGATTTTACTGGCTTTATCTATTTCAGCTTCATAAATCCTGTGAGATTTTAGAAAGGCTAGTTTAATCCCATCTGACATTATACAATTAGTTGGGTAATTTAGATACTTGTCATCGTGTTACTCTGTTTTTGCTGGATCATGACAGGTTTTTCCAGAAGCTAATTCAGGTTTAGTTGAGTTCCTAACTTAGTCATTTTATTTGATGATCTTAAGTCAGCACAAATAGATAGTACAAAACCACCACATTTCAATTTGAAGATAATTGTGGCTGTTGTGATTGTTTATTTAAACTCTAGAATTATAGCTGTTTAGTTTGGAGAAGACTGAGAGGGGATCGTATTAATGTTTACAAATATCTGAAGGGTGGGTGTCAAGTAGATGGGGCCAGTCTCTTTTCAGTGGTGCCCTGTGACAGGTCGCAAGGCAACAGACACAAACTGCATCACAGGAAGTTCCAATTCAACATGAGGAAAAACTTTGAGGGTGATGGAGCACTGAAATAGGCTGTCTAAAGAGGTAGTGGAGTCTCCTTCTCTAGAGATTCTCAGAATCCACTTGGACACATTCCTGAGTGGCCTGCTTTAGGTGATCCTGCTGTAGCAGGAGTCTTGGACTCAATGATCTCCAGAGGTCCCTTACAACCCCTACCATTCTATGATTCTATAATTCTGTTCTGAAGGCAAAGTCTGACCCCAGATAGCAGCTAATAAGCTCCACACAGCTGCTCACTCACTCTCCCCTGGTGGGTTTGGGGAGAGATTCAAAAAGGAAAAAGTGAGAGAACACATAGGTTAAGATAAGGACAGTTTAATAGGTAAAGCAAAAAGCAAAAAGAAAACAAAATGAGGAAATGAATTCATAATTTCCCATTGGCAGGCAGATGTTTAGCCATCTCTAGGAGAGATGGGCTTCATTATGCATAATGGTGACTTGGGAATACAAATACTGTAACTCTAAATGTTCCCACTTCTTCCCTGCAGCTTTAATCACTGAACATGACATCATATGGTATGCGATATCCCTTTGGTCAGAGCGGGTCAGCAGTCCTGGCTGTGTCCCCTGAAAACCTGTTGTGCACTCTCAGTCTACTTGCTGGTGGGGTGGGGTGGGAAGCAGAAAAGGCCTTGATTCTATTTATGCACTCTCCAGCAATAACTAAAACATTATTATATTAGCAACACTGTTTTCACCACAAATCCAAAGCATAGCCCCATAGAAACTACTACAAAGAAATTTAACTCTATCCCACCTGAAACCAGCAAAAGGAGCTACTGAATTGTTATGCCTGGCATGCAGTGATGGACCTTTCCATTCCAACCAGACCTTTCAGTGGGCTGAGAAAAGAGCATCCAGCATCTTAGCAGAAATCTTCTTGTCAAAAAAAATTGCTTATATGAATGCTAGAGGTACGCTACATATTTTTGTTGAAATGGAGAGAGTTAATCTTAAGAATACATCTCAATTTTCTTTGTCAGATCGCTATTTCTTATCAAATGTGCTTTTCATATCTTTCAGTGGGTCATGATGAGAAAACATATTTTGTATAAGAAAGTATTTGCCTACTACAATCAACATGCATTTAATTTATCATTTCCAGTGGAATTTGGGTTAGATTAGGCAGAAGGAATACTGTGGGAAGTATACAGAAGATCTCTTCAGGCTGATTTTACTAACTCCTATTCTCATTTTGAGTATGCTTCTTAAGAGTAGTATTTTAGTAATATATTTATATGATTGCTCATAAAAAATGTAATTATAGTCATTGTCTTCAAGCCCTACATCTTCCTATCCCATTAGAGTAAGTGATGGTCATTATGCCCCTCTCCCCCCTTAAACCACTATGTTGCCATAAGCAAAATAAGATAAGTAGGAAATTTATCTGACAAATCCATGGTGAAATTTATGCCTACCGAATATTTTTCAAATCAGAAGTAAAATCAGCCTTGGGAGATAAATCTACAGAATTTGAAACAGCCGTGTAGAAATTGCCAGAATAATGTTTTGCATTGCTCAAAGCAGGATGTAAATTAAGAAGCAATACACTATGAGTGTAATGGAGCATGTTTTTCATGCTTCCATTCATCTCATGTAAACAGCTCATATAATGCACCTCACAGGAATAATTGCAAAATAGTAAAATATCTGAAATTATAAATATTACGACAGAAGAGAAGAAAGACAATATTTTATTTTAATAAGACTTTCTATTGTTAAAACCAGTTAATAATTACTATCCTGTTTTCTAAATATCATCTTACCCAGGTAGAAAGCCAAAAGAATGAAAAAGGCTTTGGGCAAAATCAGCAGGGAAGATACACGTTCTGTCTGTTGAAAATAGATGTTAGCTGGCTGGTTGGCATGGCAGCAGCATTCTGTGCATCTATACAGGACATAAATATTTGAAAAGATCTCAGAACTTCCAGTCTTTAAAATCCCAGGGACAGAGTGTATTACAGAGTTGTCGCTTGTTCCTTTCTGTGGAAGAAAAGTTGAATTAGTCATATACCTATACTCAAGATATGGTAAAACAAGCATCAAGGAAATTTTCAAATTCTCCTTCAGAAGATCATCTCAACTACTGCAGTCTGATCTCTTCAATAATCACATGAAGAAACAAGCACTAAGAAGTGACAAGAATACTGCTGCTGCAAATCTGTATACCTCCATAAAGCCATTCTCTACTATATGACAAATACGTTTATATCTAATACTTCCATTTCCATTCCACTTCAATTTAACAAATAGAAGGACAGAAAAGTAAATTAAAACAAACAAATAAATGACATTAGGGACATCATCTGCAAACAGATATTAAATGAGTAAATTAAAGACGATGGTTAACTGAGTAACACGTTCTGCCTTTTCCACTTAATCACGACCTGAGCTTTGTAGCATAAAGGGTACACAGTATCAAATGGATAAAATTTACAAGGGGTAGTTCAGAGAGCACTGTGAGTTTTCTTTAGGATTTTCTGATATTTACAGAATGCAGAAGTCTACCAGTTCAGAATACAAACCAACTACACAAAGCCCTGAGCAACCTGGTCTCATCCCACAGCTGACACTGTTTCGAGCAGGAGGTTGGGCGAAAGACCTCCTGAAGTCTCTCCCATGATCTCTCCCAACCTTTATTATTCTATAAGCCTATCCTATAGTCTTATTTACAGGAATCTTTTGTGCATTTATTTATTTGGTTGTTGATGAAATGGATAGTAATTGCACATTTTGGCTTAGTGTCAAACTGGATATAGGTAAAAATCATTTTTCAAGGATCAGAGCAGGTTTCCCAGAGAGGTTTCCTCAATTCTTCAAAGGTTTTCAAAACTCATCTGGATTGAAGTATTCTATGATTTTATAGGTAGTGTGTAAGAGGTCCAGTGATCAGTTCTCAGTTTCAGATTGACCTGTAAAAAATAGCCTTATTTTTTCAACTACTCTACTTTGAATGACAGCTTTTGTAGCACACCAGTATTAGGTAAAAGCTGTTACACTTACCAAGTATTCTACTGGATCCACTACAATGTTGTAATCAATAACGCAGAATTGAGAGCCTTCAGTCTGAGACATTAAATTTCCTCTGCTTTGTGACCTTATGAATGGCAACAAGAACTGGCATGTAAGCTGGGTAGTAAGCAGTGAAGGAATCTTAAAGCAGACACAGTTATCCTCTCTCTTCAGTAGTTCTATTTTTTTTTTCTTTGCTCACGTAATTAAACAAATGTCTCATTAAGGAGCCAAAATAAAAAAAACAAACCAACACATTATCATAAGACAAATGTAGGAACAGTTCATGAGGAAAGAAAAATATTAAATGTAGTTTTAACTTCATTAGACTTCAGAACATGGAGAATACAATTGCAGTCATGCTAGGAGATCCGCATGCCCAGGTGATTTTATGGTACTTCAAGACTTTAAAATTTGATTATTTTTAACTATTTAACTAAAAAGTATTTTATTTCCCAGAATGAATGTAAAATACTCTGATTACTTTAAACAGACATTTTTATATTTTTAATCATACATTTCTGCATGACAGTGGATATGGTTGTACAATATCTAACTTATATGGACCCATATGTATATGGGTTCATATACATTAGGAGAAATACCTCCTATTGATTTGCAGTATGGATATTCAAAAAAAAAACCAAAACCACAAAAATGCTATTGGTTGAAAAAAATAGCTAATCCATTTTTTCTCTTAAAAAAGCAGAGAGAGATAAACTCTAAGGTCATCATTCAGGAAATTAAGACTTTCACCTGAGATATACAAGGCATAAGGGACTTGAGTAAACTGTAGATATAATTCAGCCTGTTAGTTACGCAAAATGCTACCTTATCATGTCAAACTCAATATACGCCTCAATTTTTAACAATGGCATTCCCCTGTAATTTCACGTTCTATTTTTGGTGCATACACACATATCCCAATCTTGATAAAGTTTAAGAACTCATGAGATACATAATAGTCAAGTACAATGAGAATGGAAAAATTAGTCATTCCTCCAATTAAGTTTCCAGTGTTGTTAGATATTCTGTGAATATACATACACCTACAGGAACAGATTGCTCACAAAATGCATCAGCTGTTCCCTTTCTGGAGCACACCTGGAAGAAAAGATAAGTCACATATACTTACCTAAAATATGTTCTCACTTAAATATACTGTGTGTGATATAATAATCAGTACGGAGAAGGTTCATCCTCACACCCAAACCTCCTAACTTGATACCTGGGCTGTAGGCTGTACTGATGTTAAGAATACTCTTCTATCTTCTTTTTGAAGCTGTTTCACTGTGTAGAAAAGAATTAAAAATTTATAGGATCAGAAAGAGAGCAAGCATAAAGATGACTCAGTAGCCTACTGGTTCAAAATCTCACTTGAGAAAAAAAGACCTGGATTCTGTTCTATGTTCCAGAGACTATACATTTTACATGAGACAGACATTGGATAACATGTATAAGTAGCTCATGGAGCAACCTAGACCTTTCCAGTCACAAGTGAATACCTTAACCAGGCAACATGAGAGCCATACAAACTGTTGGATTTTTCAATTCCCTTTATGAATATTACATTTTTTTCTGTACAGCGGCAGGTAAGCATTTTACTCACTATATCTGAAGCTACATCCTCATGTTTAAAATGATCTCCTGGCCTATTTGCTTGATAACAAGCAGCAAAAAAGAGAAAAAAAAAAAAAAAATCTCATTTGCAGGGTAACTAGGCTATGAAAAGTGATACACAGCCATCACCTATCTGCAGTGTGAATCTGCTTCTTTTCATACCAATAGTGGGATTTCCTCATTGCATTTTTCTTTATTAAAAGCAACTGGGAAGGGTAAGATCAAACGCTACAGCGTCAGATTTGCTCCTTTGTCCTCCACATTCTAGTACACACTTTAGCTAATGAAACTGAACATCTTCATGACAGAAAAAAGCTGATAGGGCAGATAGTAGCAGGACTGTATCTGTAACTCAACCACTGAGAGATGATCTGGGTCCCAATTTACACAAGCCCTTCTTTCTCATGGTACTCTCTCATTCTTCTGGTTCATAAAAATATTTCACATTCCTCCTAATACTTAATGATTTATTGATTATTTCCTTTTCATACCACTTCTTGCCAAACCTCAGGGAATTGCCCTGTGTACTCCTGTTCCTACCTATTCCTGTGCTACTGTGTGAACAACAAATAGGTGAATTCAGAGTCTGAGATAGTGAATCACTTTACTAATAATACAGCACGGTGCAGGAAAATTCTCAAAAACCTCCAAATTAGGAATTTTGCTGAGGTTACTCCTTGTGAAATCTTATGCTATTGTGGACGTGGAAGTGATCACATTATGCTGTGAGGATAGCCATTTTATTGGAGCAGTCACTACCAGCATACTAATATTCAGCCCAGTGTAAGGCATGATTCTCTTATCGTTATTCAGTGACTTGTATTCAAGTAATCTTATTGAGTTAGAGCCAACTGTTCGGTGTGAAGAGAGTAGAAAAAAAATCAAGACTGCATCTCACTATCAGCATCACAGCTGTTCTCACTTCATGTCTTACTTGGTAGCTGGGCTACTGAGAAAAGCAAATACTTCTTTGTCTTATTTCTCTATTAAGTAAATGCCATAGCAATCCATTAGCATTGACAAGGTTCTTGCTTCTGAATACCACTTCTTGAACTTTTTTGCTCACAGTTGTTTTTCCATGATTTAAGCCATAGAAAGAAATAGCCTTTGTTTAAGACTGCATGCAATCTCATTTGATTTTTCCAAAATAATAAAAGGATACCAATAACTCATTCTTATTACACAACCCTATTGGCTACTGTGCTTTGAAGAAGTTGTGCATTGCTTAGAACCTTTACATTCTCAGCAGCTAGTCTTCTTAAACAGCTTCTGAATAGAAAACTTATACTTCTACACCAGACTGAGCACGTAATATTTTAGTTAAATGAAAACAGCATGAATACTTCTGTGGACTGATGGAGCTGCTTCTTAAATAACATCCTAATTTGACCCTGGGATATAGACATCAAATATATTTCAAAACATACTGAATTCAGCAGTAAAATCCTTATTCCGCTTAACTTATCATAGAATCATAGAATCGTTGAG
>VWZK01008376.1:0-17873 GCA_013396935.1 Baryphthengus martii | reverse complement strand
CTGGAGAGAGGAAGACTTTCCCTTGGTAGGGGAGGACCAGGTTAGAGACCACTCGGCCAAACTGAGCATCCATAAACCCATGGGCCCTGATGGGATGCACCCACAAGTGCTGAGAGAGATGGCAGATGTCACTCCCCATCATCTTTGAGAGATCATGGAGAACAGCAGAGGTGCCTGAGAAGTGGAGGAAGGCAAACATCACTCCAGTCTTAAGAAAGGGCAAGAAGGATGACCCAGGAAACTACAGTTCAATTAATCTCATCTCCATTTCTGGAAAGGTGATAGAACAAATCATTCTGGTTGTCTTCTCAAAGCATGTGGAAGAAAAGAAAGTTATCGGGAGAGGTCAACATAGATCCACCAAGGGGAAATAATGCTTGACCAGTCTGATAGCCTTCTATGATGTCATAATTGGCTGGTTAGATGAGAGGAGAGCAGTGCCTCATCAAGGCAGTTGCCTTCAGCAAGGCTTTTGACACTGTCTCCCATAACATTCTTATTAGGAAACTCATGAAGTGTGGGCCAGATGAGTGGACACTGAAGTGAATTGAAAGCTGGTTGAGCGACAGGGGTCAGAGGATCATGATCAATGGTACAGGGTTGATTTGGAGGTCTGTAGACAGTGGTGTTCTCCAGGGGTCAGTACTGAGTCTGGTCTTATTTAACTTTTTCATCTATGACCTAGGCAAGGGGACAGAGTATATCCTCAGCAGGTTTGCTGATGATACAAAACTGGGAGGAGTGTTTGACACACCAGAGGGTNTTGAGCGACAGGGGTCAGAGGATCATGATCAATGGTACAGGGTTGATTTGGAGGTCTGTAGACAGTGGTGTTCTCCAGGGGTCAGTACTGAGTCTGGTCTTATTTAACTTTTTCATCTATGACCTAGGCAAGGGGACAGAGTATATCCTCAGCAGGTTTGCTGATGATACAAAACTGGGAGGAGTGTTTGACACACCAGAGGGTTGTGCTGTCATCCAGTGTGACCTGGACAGGCTGGAGTGTTGGGCAGAGTGGAATTTAATGAGATTCAACAAGAACAAATGTAAGGTCCTGCACCTGGGTAGAAACAATCCCATGCATCAATATAGGTTAGGGGTAGACCTGCTAGAAAGCAGCCCTGAGGAGAAGGATCTTGGAGTCCTGGTAGACAATGTTAACCATGAGCTGTCAGTGTGCCCTTGTGGCCAAGAAGGCCAATGGTATCCTGGGGTGCATAAAGAAGAGCGTGGCCAGTAGGTCAAGGGAAGTCATCTTCCCCCTCTTTTCTGCCCTGGTGAGACCACATCTGGAATACCGTGTCCAATTCTGGGCAACCCAGTTCAAGAGAGACAGGGAACTACTAGAGAGAGTCCAGTGGAAGGCAAAGAAGATGATTAGGGGACTGGAACAGCTTTCTTATGACGAAAGGTTGAGAGAACTGAGACTATTTAGCCTGGAGAAGAGAAGACTGAGAAGAGACCTTATTAATGTCTATAAATATCTAAAGGTTGGGTGCAAGGGGGTTGGAACCAGACTCTTTTCAGTGGTGCCCAGTGACAAGACAAGGGGCAATGGGCACAAGATGGAACACAGGAGGTTCCATCTAAATATGAGGAAAAGCTTCTTTACTGTGAGGATGACAAAGCACTGGAACAGGCTGCCCAGGGAGGTTGTCAAGTCTCCTCTGGAGATATTCAAAATCTGCCTAGATGCAATCCTGTTTAATGTGCTCTAGACCAACTTGCTTTGGTCGAAGAGTGTTGGACTAGATGATCTCTAGAGGTCCCTTCCAACTCCAACAATTCTGTGATTCTGGTGTGGTCGGTGTGCGCTGCCCTTTGTATCCAGAGGGTTGTCGCACAGTGAAACATATAACCAGCTCAGGGAAAGAACTGGTTTAAACCATACTGGATGAATTCAATATTTTTTTTTTCTCTCTGTGCTTGCAGGTCAGAAGATTCTTCACCACAGAAGTGATGTTTTAGAGACCGTAGTCCTGATCAATCCCTCAGATAAAGCAGTTATTGCTGAGGTAAGTCAGTCACAAATACTTCACTGGATGTGTCATAAAAGCACCATTAAATGAACAGGTTGAAAAAAGCTCCTAACTGTGGAGGAAAGGACATGTTAGGAACAAATATCATCAAAAACATCAGCCATCCCTTCATTTTCTTCCTGGTTTCCCAGACTCCTGCTAAAGCATCAAAGACATAGAACAGAAACACACCACTTATCCCAGCACTCATTTCCTCATAACACACCAAATTCCCTTCTTGATGAAGGCAACTGTGGTGAAACTGAATCTGTTTTTCTTCTGTTCCTCCATTTTTTGGTAGCTCTGGATGCCTATTTTACATATGAAAAAATGCCTGAAAAGAAACCAAGTGCCCTGAGATAAATTTAGGTCTTCAAGAAGAATTACCATCTAGATGGTGGTGATTCTAGGGTGATCTATGTGATCTGTCCTTCAAAAAGTACTTGACATGATCAATGGACTCTGGAGAGTGCCCCAGTAGAGGACTGTCAATTCCCCATGAACTTGCTAGAGTAGAATCAAAGAACTGAGAATGTAGCTCAAAGACAAAATTGACAAATTTAGCTAGTGAGACTGAAAGTTGTAAAAAATAAGGATAATTACATTGCTAGCCAGTGCTGGGAAGCACTGACATAGTCCAAGTTATTTTGGGAAATTAAGTGTCTCTACTTGCAGTACTTTGTGAAAAATCTATTTTGTTACCAGCCTTAAGTGATATTAAACACAAACAGGAGGAAACACACCAAAATAAATAAAATTTCTGAAATTTTAAAAGTTTTTAAAACTAAGTAACCTTAATTAATGGCAGCTCATGCACTAAAAATTATGTGTGAAAATTTCTTACACTGCATTAGAGGTACTTGGTAAGAGACAAGAGTGTGAGCTGGGTATCGATTCTTAGGGTTGTCTTTACTCGGACTTTCAGAGTAAAAAGCTGTAAAGGCTAGAGGAGGGGAAGAGCTGAAAGAACTGCCAAAAGTAGGGAAATGCTGCTTCTGTCACTGTTGCTTGTCATTCCTTTGATGAATGACCACATGGAAGAACATGGTCTGAGACTGATTAATGCCTTCTGACCCCTGGCTTTACTCCTTTGTTTCTGGAAGATATTCGTCTAGGTTATTGTTCATTTCCTCTCACTAGACTGTGAGCAGCATTTTTTTCTTTGCTTTCATCTTTCCAGGATGGTCACAGTCAGAAGTTACAAACTGAGATTTACCTTTACTGGCTAAGCAAGACTCTCATTGTACAAAAGCCAGAACAAAATGATAAGAAAGAGGCAGAAGAATTAAAGTGGAGGTTGGAATAGACATACTTTGCCTATTATGACAAATAGAAAATTTAGTTCTACATATTCAGAGATTTCCAGGTTGCATCTGGGGAGACAGTGATATACCATGGAGTTCTGACTTTCTCCAGAATAAGAAATTGAATCTATCAGTTCAGAAAAAAACAAAGACAAGATACATTAAAACAAATTCCTGCTAATCTGGCTAGCAATAGTCATTAATTTGGGAGGAATATAGGAACGTAGTCAGAGAATGCAGGGATACAACAAGGCAAGCTAAGGCCCACCTGGAATTGAATTTGGCAAGGGGCATCAAAGAGAACAAGAAAAGTTTTTTCCAGTATATCAATAGAAAAAGGAAGACTAGGGAAAATGTGGGCCCACTGATGAAAAAAGTGGGCGTCTTAGTGGCAGAAGACACAGAGAAGATGGAGTTATTGAATGCTGCCTTTGCTTCCGTCTTCACTGCTAAATCCATCTCTCATGTATCCCAGACCCTGGAGGTAAGAGATAAGGTCTGGTGAGAGGAAGACTTTCCCATGGTAGGGGAGGACCAGGTTAGTAGCCACTTAGCCAATCTGGACATCCATAAACCCATGGGCCCTGATGGGATTCATCCATGAGTTCTGAGAAATCTTGCAGATATTATTGCCAGGCCACTCTCCATCATCTTTGAGAGATCATGGAGAGCAGGAGAGGTGCCTGAGAACTGAAGGAGGGCTAACATCAATCCAGTCTTTAAAAAGGGCAAAAAGGATGACCCAGGAAACTACAGTTTAATTAGTCTCACTTCCATCCCCAGCAAGGTGTTGTAAAAAAATCATTCTGGACGTCACTGCAAAAGAAGTGAAAGCAAAGAACGTCACTAGGTGAATCCAAAGGGAAATCATGCTTGACCAATCCGATTGTGTTCTATGCTGTCATAATTGGCTGACTAGATGAGGGGAGAGCAGTAGATGTAATCTACCTTCACTTCAGCAAGGCTTTCACCACTGTCTCCCATAACATCCTCATTAGGAAACTCAGGAAGAGTGGGCTAGATGAGTGGACACTGAGGTGGATTGAGACCTGGCTGTGTGACAGAACTCAGAGGGTTGTGATCAATGGAGCAGGGTCGAGTTGGAGGCCTGTAACAAGTGGTGTCCGCAGGGATCAATACTCAGTTTTGGTTTGTTTAACATATTCATCAACGACCTGGACGAGGGGACAATGTATCCTCAGCAAGTTCGCTGATGATATAGAACTGGGAGGAGTGGCTGACACTCCAGAGGCCTGTGCTGCCATCCAGCGTGACCTGGACAGGCTGAAGAGCTGGGCAGAGAAGAACCTAATGAGATTCAACAAAAACAAATGTAGGGTCCTGCACCTGGGGATGAAGAATGCCAGGTACCAGTACAGGTTAGGGGTGGACCTGCTGGAAAGCAGTTCTGAGAAGGATCTTTGAGTCCTGGTAGATAGTAAGTTATCCATGACGCACTAATGTGCTCTTACTGCCAAGAAGGCCAATGAAATTCTGGGTTGCATAAGGAAGAATGTGGCCAGTAGGTCGAGGGAGGTCATTCTTCCCCTCTACTCTGCACTGGTGAGGCCACATCTGGAATACTGCATCCAGTTCTGGGCTCCCCAGTTCAAGAGAGACAGGGAACTACTAGAGAGAGTCCAGTGGAGGGCAACAAAGATGATTAGGGGATTGGAGGAAAGGCTGAGAGAGTTGGGACTCTCTAGCCTGGAGAAGAGAAGGTTGAGGGGAGACCTTATTAATGCCTATAAGTATCTAAAGGGTGGGTGCAAGGATGATGGAGCCAGACTCTTTTCAGTAGTTCCCTGTGATAAGATGAGGGGCAACGGACACAAGCTGGAACATAGGAAGTTCCATTTAAACATGAGAAAAAACTTCTTTACTATGAGGGTAACAAAGCACTGGAACAGACTGCCCAGGGAGATTGTGGAGTCCCCTTCTCTGGAGACATTCAAAACCCGCCTGGATGCAGTCCTGAGTAATGTGCTGTAGGTCATCCTGCTTTAGCAGGGGAGTTGGACTAGATGATCTCTAGAGGTCCCTTCCAACTCCAACAACTCTGTGATTCTGTGGGTAGTATGAGCATAGTCCTACCCAAAGCTCCTATTGTGTTCTATCAGCTGCCAAATACCTCCCAAAAGATAAAAGCCCAAAAGGAAAGAGACCACAGTTACCCAAAGAAAACAAGTTTCTGAAAACTCCATGAGCAGTTAGTTCCTTCTTAAGAAGATCCCACTCCATTGCTCTAACACTCCTGTGTCTGTATCATAAGTCCTGGAAACTGCTGATCTTGTCTCAGTTCACACTCCATCTCTAATTCTGTTTTGACTGAGGCTAAATCTTGCTGTTCACTTTCTTCAAACAATTTGGGACTTCAACCAAGGGTAAATCTGAAAAGAGTCATCACCTTGTAGTATTCTGTAGTGGTCTCAAAATCAGCAGAAAAAATTCTGGTAGTCCCTTAGGAAGCCTTGATTATACTCAGACACAGAATTTCTGTGTCTCTAAAAGTTCTTTCATGTGTATCATACATTATGCTCTGTAATCTGAAATTATTTACTTTTTTTTTCCCGTCATACTTTTCCAGCTCTGCAGAACCTATTTCACCATCAATTAATAAAATAGATTGAAGGGGAATTATGTGACAGTTGCATATCAGTGACTCACAAGTCAGGAAATCATTTTACTGTTGGAAACCCTGGTGAGTTTATAAATAAGTTGGCAGACTGCCCAGAACTGCTGCCAGCAATGAAAGAAAACACAGAAAGAGGAAGCCAGACAAGATTTGAGCCACACATCAGCTAGCCAGATGCACTTATTTATATTTTTGTCTGAAATAAAAATGATCCAGCTTGATCCAGCAAGGATATTGCTGAATTTAGCATCATTTCATTTGGAAAAGATCTTTAAGATCACAGAGTCCAACCATTAACCCAGCACTGCCAATCCCACCACTAAACCATGTTCCTCAGCACCACATCTACACAGCTTTTAAATCCCTCCAGGGATCACCTCCCTGGGCAGCCTGTTCTGGGGCTAGACAACTCTTGTGGGGAAGAAATATTCTAATATTCAGCCTAATCTCCTCTGGTGCAACTTGAGGTCATTTCCTCTTGTCCTATCACTTCTTACCTGGGAGAAGAGACTGACCTCCACCTCGCTACAACAGCTTTTCAGGCACTTATAGAGAGTGAGAATGTCTCCCCTCAGTCTCCTTTTCTCTGGACAAAACAACCCCAGTTCCCTCAGTCGCTCCTCACAAGACTTGTGCTCTAGACCCTTCACCAGCTTCATTGCCCTGCTTTGGACATGCTCCAGCACCTCAATTTCCTTCTTGTAGTGAGAGGCCTGAAACTGAACTCAGTACTCAGGGTGCAGCCTCACCAGTGCTGAATACAGGGGGACAATCACTTCCCTAGTCCTGCTGGCCACACTGCCGCAGACGGCCGTGCGAGACACGGAACACAGCACACCAATATGATGCTCTGAATGATCGAACTTTATTAACTAACAGCGAGGCTTTTTATAATGCTTCTATTTTCGTACACGCGCTATGGTAACATACACTATTCACGCGAGCCACACGCGGATCACTGTTCCCTCCAATTGGCCACGTCTTATCTTACACAGCCAGGTCCGTCTCCCACATTCTGCTCTCACGGTGCGGTTCCTCTGTTCTCACGGTGCGGCTCCTCTTTTCTGGATGTCGCCCACAACAAACCACTGTTTCTGATACAAGCCAGGATGCTGCTGGATGCCTTGGCTACCCGGGCACACAATGGTCGACTGTCGAACAACATTCCCAGGTCCTTTTCTGCAGGGTAGCTTTCCAACTAAGCTTCCCCAAGCCTGTAGTGTTGCAAGGGGGGTTTGTGACACAGATGCAGGATCCTGAACTTGGCCTTGGCCAATCAATCTATCCTGTCCAGGTCCCTCTGAAGAGCCTTCCTACCCTCAAGCAGATCTATGCTCCCACCCACCTTCATATTGTCTGAAAACTTACTGAGGGTGCCCTCAATCCCCTCATCCAGATCACTGATAAAGATATTAAACAGAACAGGCCCCAGTACCAAGCCCTGGGGAACACCACTTGTGACCGGCCACCAATTGGATTTAACTTCATTCACCACCACTCTTTAGACATGACCATCCAGCAGCTTTTCACCCACCAAAGAGTATGCCTGTTCAAGCCATGAGCAGTCAGTTTCTCCAGGAGAATGCTGTGGGAAATGGTGTCAGAGGCTTTACTAAAGCCCAGGTAGACAACATCCACAGCTTTTCC
Organism: Baryphthengus martii; assembly: GCA_013396935.1. Taxonomy (NCBI): domain Eukaryota; kingdom Metazoa; phylum Chordata; class Aves; order Coraciiformes; family Momotidae; genus Baryphthengus; species Baryphthengus martii. The sequence goes on along the minus strand of VWZK01008376.1, from coordinate 10,269 downwards.
CTCACCCACTGAGCAAGTCACCTTGTCAAAGAAGGAAATCAGGTTAGTCAAGCCAGACATGCCTCTCATAAGACCATGCTGACTGGGCCTGATCACCTGGTTGTCCTGTATGTGCCATGTGATGGCACTCAAGATGATCTGCTCCATAACCTTCCCTGGGGTCAGACTGACAGGACTGTTAGTCCTGTCACATCTAGATATGGTGCTTAGGGATATGGTTTAGCAGTGGACATGTATAGTAGGGTTAATGGTTGGACTTGATGATCTTGAAGGACTTTTCCAACATAGATGATTGTGGGGATTGCCAGCGGGCCTGGCACCTCTTTCACGAATGGTGACCTTGAGCTATTTCAGCCATGTCCCTGAGAGATTGGAGAGTCCCAAAATAGAGCAGAAAAACAAGATAAGAGGGAGTCAGAAGCTCGCAAAGTCCTATAGCCAACCATGCTCAACGCTTAAGGCTGGATATTCAATGGGCATGTAACACATGTATGAAAAAAGATATATAAGAAACAACAGGAGATAATAAAGGGGCTTTTTGCTGCTGAAGTGTGTGTGCGTGTGTGTGTGCTTTTTATGACCGTCTCGACAACTGGCGCACAACGTGGGATGACAACTGGTGACCCCGACGTGATGTGACAGATGATTCTATGATTCTATGATTCTATGACTGTAGTTCCTCAGATCCTCCTTCCAACCCTTTTTGTACATGAGTGTCACATTTGTTGACCTCCAGTCCACTGGGACCACCTCGGTTAGCCAGGACTGCTGATAGATAATGGAAAGTGACTTGGTGGGCACTTCTGCCAGCTCTCTAAGTACCCTTGGGTGGTTCCCATCCGCCCCCATTGAATCGTGTGTGTCTAAGTATAGCAGTTGGTCACTATTCCTTCCCCCTTGGATTATGGGGAATTTATTCTGCTCCCCATTCCTGTTTTCCAACTCAGGGGGTTGGGTACTCAGATAACAACTGGTCTTACTATTGAAGACTGAAGCAAAGAAGACATTAAATACCTCAGCCTTTTCCTCATCCTTGGTCACTATTTCCCCCCCCCCATCCAATAAAAGATGGAGATTCTCCTTGATCCTCCTTGTTGCTAATGTATTTATAGAAACATTTTCTATTGTCTTTTATAGTAGTGACAATTTAAGTTCTAGTTGACCTTTGACCCTTCTAATTTTCTCCCTGCATAACCTCACAACATCCTTGTAGTCTTTTAGAGTTGCCTGTCCCTTCTTCCAACTGTCATAAACTCTCTTTTTTTTCCTGAGCTCCAGAATAAGTTCCCTGTTCAGCCAGGTTGGCCCTCTCCCCTGACTGCTCCTTTTTGCACATGGGGACAGGCTGATCCTGTACCTTTAAGATTTCCTTCTTGAAGAATGTCCAGCCTTCCTGGACACCTTTGCCCTTGGGATGGTCTCCCAAGGGACTTTGTCAACCAGGTTCCTAATTAGGTCAAAGTTTGCCTTCTGGAAATCTAAGGCAGCAGTTCTGCTGACCCCCCTCCATACTTCTCAGAGAATCATGAACTCAATCATTTCGTGATCACTATGCATAAGATAACCTCCAACCATCACATCATCCACATCTCTGTTTACAAACACCAGGTCTAGTGAGATGCCTTTCCTAGTTGACTCACTCACCAGTTGCGTTCAGGAAGTTGTCTTCCACACACTCCAGGAGTCTCCTGGACTGTTTCCTCTCTGTTCTATTGTATTTCCAATGGATATCTGGCAAGTTGAAGTCACCTACGAGAACATGGGGTAGTGATCACAAGATTTTTCCTAGCTGCTTGTAGAATATTTCATCTACCTCTTCATCCTCATCTATAACAGACTCCTACCATGATATCAGACTTGTTGGCCTTCCCCCTGATTCTTACCCATAAACACTCAATCCTACTGTCACCATCATTAATCTCTAGACAGTCAAAAAACTCCCTGACATACAGGGCTACCCCACCACCTCTCCTTCCTTGCTTATCCCTTCTGAAGAGTTTAGAGCCATCCATTGCAGCACTCCAGTTGTACCAGTCACCCCATCATGTTTTCGTGATGGCAACTACGTCATAATTTTCCTGTTGTACAATGGCTTCCAGCTCCTCCTGCTTGTTGCCCATGCTGCCTGCATTGATGTAGATGCACTTTTGAATGGGTTACTGATCCTGCCATCTTTTGGGTGGGAGAAGTCCTAACCCCTACATGACCATTCTCAGGGGTTTCTGTGGCTTCTGATGCATTAACCCTTGCACCTTTGCTGCCACATGGATTTCCATCTTCTTCCTCTACTGAGACAGCAAACCAAAGGACCTCGCTAGCAGACCATCCCTCAAACATTGGTGTGCTGCCCCCAGACTTACCTCTGTTGAGCCTGTTTTGTCCCCTTCCCCCTTCAAATCTAGTTTAAAGCTCTATCAATGAGCCCTAACTCTTATGCCAGGGTCCTTTTCCCTCTTTGCAACAGATGTACCCCATCTCTTGCAAGTAGTCCTGGCATCATGTAAACCAACTCATGATCAAAAATCGCAAAATAATGCCAGCATTTTGAGGCTTGTATTGCACTAAATAATCATTTAGTGCAATTAGTGACAGACCAGCATTAGTCTTCCAATCCCCCCACCCCAAAGACCAATAGGCTCGGGGTAGGCAAGAGGTTAGTGGGACAGAGCCAGGACAGATGACCCAAACTGACCAAAGTGATATTCCTAACCATATGAGATCATTCTGAGCAATAAAAGCTAAGGGAAGGGGTTGGGAGGACATTTGTTATTAAGATGTTTATCTTCTGGAACAACTGCTACTTGTACCAAGGCTCTACTTCCCAGAAAGTGATTTGACATCACCTGCTGATGGATGTAGAGAATTAATCATTTTTGTTTTCTTTTGCTTCCATGTATGGCCTTTACTTTTGCGTTATAAAACTGCCTTTATCTCAACCCATGAGTTTTTAATCTTATTTACCCCCCTTGTGCTGCTAAAGACGGGGAGTGATAGAGCAACTTGGTGGGTACCTGATTGGTAGCCAAGGTCAACCCACCACATTTGCAAAAAGTTTACTCAGTAGTACAGAATCTTACAAAGTTTTTGTTCTTCAATTAAAATTTAATTCAGCCAATAGAAGTATACTGAATATATGGATTTCAAATAAATCTCTCCCTGGGGGGAAAACAGGAATTATTACTATCTGTATTGAGGGTCAAGTAAAATAATGAGGATCTAGTTTGAAATAGTTAACAGTTATTTCAAAATGCAGAAGTTTATTTCTCAGTAGCAAGCTCCTTTGAGCCATCAGACATCTATGTAATTTATTACTGTGTATTGAAAAAGATCTTGGGCTGACACACTTAAAAAGTTATAGTGTCTGTAGTTAGTGACATCATAAGATGTAAATGGTGCCTGTGACTGTATCTGAGTGCTTGATTACAATTGTGGTGAAACAGAAGCATCCTTTAACTTTGTAGATGATTCAATAGAAAGACACTCTAAATATGCCACTTCTATGTATGATTTGTGGCTTTTACTTTTTAGTGACATTTTTGAGACTGAATGGCAAGTAATGCTGTACACTGGGAAAACTGTCGGCCTTCCAAAAGCAGTTTGACATATGTAGTTGTCCCTCATTAGCATGTGGGACACAGTTGGCCAAGACTGTCCAGTGCTATTAAAATTCAGTGAGAGTTATACAAGGAATGTATTTGTTCATTGAAAATAGTTTTTCATTCAATTTGTTTTCTCTTCTGCTCCTTGCTCTTTTTTTCCCCTATGTCATTACTTTGGTTTATTCATTGGACTTTCTCTTTAATTGCTTCTTGGGCCTTCTTTTTTACCTTTTGATCCTTTCCTGTTGTCTTTTGTAAACAGCACTATAACTTGAAAATATTTTGACGGTCCTGGGAGACTCTGGTGCAAAATATGTTTAAAAATAGATGAGATAAACCGTGTGTTCTTAGAGGAATGTACAAAAGCATGGTAACTCCCATTATCGATGTGTTTCTCTCCTTCACTCTAGGTACGCTTAATGATCACAGATGCTGCAAGACACAAGCTCCTTGTACTAACTGGGCAGTGTTTTGAAAACACAGGAGAACTCATTCTTCAGTCAGGGACCTTCTCCTTCCAGAACTTCATTGAAATATTCACGGATCAAGAGGTGTGTTCAGAAAAGTGTCTTCTATATGTTGTCATGTGATGGCACAGATTTTTAGGAGACTAAAAATGACCTTTTGTGTTGATAGAGTTAGTACTGGCTAACTAATGCTGATGTTCCTTACTCTTCATTATAGGCTTTCTTTCAAGACATTTATTTAATTTACTTTAGTTTTTACATAAATTGCTTAACAAAGAAATTACATTTTAATTCAAAAAATTAAATTATAGCTTCAAGAAACAAAAAAACAAGGAACATTTTGACAATGGAAGGAGATAGTGTTGTGTTGAAAATACACAGCTTCTTTATCTAAGGTGCACATACAAAGCAGTCAAAGTGAATCTGACACCAGGTTCTTGCCTGGTGGCAACTAAGTAATAGATGATATTAAATAAGACAGAGACTATCTGTTGGAATAGCTGTATTTTTTTTGCACAACCTACCTGCTTGCCTTCTTTAAGGTAGTGTTTAAAATTTTGCTAGTGAAATCTGTAAATCTTGTGATTCTTACGTACCAAAAAATATAAGAACGAATTACACAAATGCTTAATGCTGTTTCCTTCATGACTTGTTATTTTGCTGTCTTGCTTAATGTACTGTATCTGAAAGCTCCCATAAGGCAAGAACCCATAGTAAACAAATTGTCAAAGTTAATTTGGCTGCTGTGTAAAATATATATTTAAATAAATTGTATTGCTGCATCCCTAGGTATTTAGCTTCCAAAATTAATTAGGAGCATTTCAGTAGAGTGAGATTTGAAAGTTCAGCACTGAAAGAGCAAAGTCTGCACAAGATCCAGTGTGACCTTATTGTATCCATTTAGGGACAGACTTTTTACCAGGTCCTGTAGCAACAGAGTAATGATTTTAAACTAAGAGGAAATTTAGATTAGACAGAAGGAAGAAATTTTTTAATTTTTAAAAAACAGAACTTCTCCTCTCCCTTCTCAGACTCAGTTTAAAGACATAGAAAGGCATAAAATTCATTTTTCTGGGCATGGGCAGACGACATAGGATAAACTCCAAGACAAAAAATCACTCCAAGACAATAGAGAGTGGTGAAACACTGGCACAGGTTGCCCAGAGAGGTGGTTGATGCCCCATCCCTGGAAGTGTTCGAGGTCAGGCTGAATGGGGCTCTGAGCAACCTGCTTTAGTTGAAAATGTTCCTGCTCACTATAGGGGGATTGAACTAGATGACCTTGAAAGGTCCTTTTCAACCCAAACCATCCTGTGATTCTGTGATTCTATGATTCAATGCTTCTATGATTCTTTTCTCAAAGCCTCTTTGTTCAACATATGGTCGTATGGTTGGGGAAGGAACCAGATTCCTGCTCTCTGAAACACGCGTGATGTCTAAAAGTCACTGTCAATATGCAGTTACTTTTCTGTAAAATTACAAACCTGATCTTGTATCACTGGCTAATTAGCAACACAATAACTTTATGACTACATGGAAAACTAGGGGCAAATCCTACCATTACAGTTAGGAAGTCAAACTGTTGGCTGGAAACTGGAACATTTGTGGTTGACTATGAGTTACAGCCACTGAGGGATTGCTGCAGTGGTGGGCATGCAGGGTATGCTCCCATGGCCTCTGAGTAAAGATCACTTGGCTTGTCTCTGCTGCTGACAGCATGCTCACCAACCAGCCAGCATGACTGTTTTAAAGTGTTGCCTTCCAGTTTATTGTCTCTGAAATCTTGGACTCTCACTGCTTCAAAAAGATTTCACAAAAGTAAAGAAAGATCATATTTGCCATATTACAGTTTGTATATGTGACATATTTGCCATATTACAGTTTTTATATGTGACATTTTTTAAAGGGTCCCATTAATGGGAATATTTTAGATGGTCTACAAATTGGAAAAAAAGGTTAGAAAAAATTTTAAGCTTTAATAATACTGATGGACTTTGGTCTGCCCAATCCTCTGAGTCAGAGAACCATGAGTGCAGGAACAGTGACTTTCTATTTGTTGAAACTGAAATTGTCAGGGACAAACTATATCAGCTGAATATTCACAAATCCATGGGGCCAGATGGCATTCATTTCAGAGTACTGAAGGAGCTGGCAGATGTTACACCAGGACCTCTCTCAATCTCTTAGGAGTCTGGGAAGGTCCACGCTGTAGGTGTGGCCAATGTTATTCCAATTTTCAAAAAGGACATAAGGGAATCATAGAATCATAGAAAGATTTGGGTTGGAAGGGACCTTAAAGATCATCTTGTTCCAACTCTCCTGCCATGGGCAGGGACATCTTCCACTATATCAGATTGCTCAAAGCCCCATCCAACCTGGCCTTGAACACTTCCAGGGATGGAGCATCCACAAATTCTCTGGGCAACCTGTTCCAGAGTCTCACCACTCTCACAGTAAAGAATTTCTTCATAATATCTCATCTAAATCTATGCTCTTTCAGTTTCAACCCATTGCCCTCATCCTATCACTACACTCCCTGATGAAGAGTACCTCCCCATCTTTCCTGTAGACCCCCCTTTAGGTACTGAAAGGCCCCAATAAGGCCTCCCCAGAACCTTCTCTTCTCCATGCTGAACAATCTCAACTTTCTCAGACTGTCCTCACAGTAGAGTGGTTTCATCCCTCATCATTTTTGTGGCCCACTCTGGACCCACTCCAACAGGTCCATGTCTTTCTTGTGCTGGGGGCCCTGGAGTTGAATTCAGTACTCCAGGTGGGATCTCACAAGAGCAGAGTAGAGGGGCAGAATGTCCTCCCTCAACCTGCTGGTCATGTTGCTTTTGATGCAGTTCAGGATGCAATTGGCTTTCTGGGCTGTGAGTACATATTACTGGCTCATGTCCACCTTTTCATCTACCAGTACCCCCAAGTCCTTTTCTGCAGGGCTGCTCTCAATCTACTCATTGCCCAGCCTGTATTTGTGCTTGGGATTGACTGGACCCACTTGCAGCACCTTACNGGAGGTGTTGTTGACTCTCTTGAGGGACAAGAGGTCTTGCAGAGGGATCTAGGCAAATTGCAGCATTAGATAATCATTAATGACATGAAATTTAACAAGTCCAAATGCCAGATTCTGCACCTGGGATGAAGTAACACTGGGCACAAGTATAAATTGAGAGAGGAGTGGCGGGAGAGCAGCTGAGCAGAAAGGGATCTGGGGGTGCTTGTTGACAGCAGCTCAATATGAACCAGCAGTGTGCCCTGGAATCAAGAGGGCAAACCACATCCTGGGGTGCATCACACACGGCAGAACCAGACACTCAAAAGAGGTGATGATACTACTGTATTCAGCATTGGTGCGACTTCACCTTGAGCACTGTGTGTGGTTCTGGGCCCCACCATTTAAGAAGGATGTGAAGGTCCTGGAATGTGTCCAGAGGAGGACAATAAAGCTGGTGACAGGGCTGAAAGGAATGTCCAATGAGGAATGGCTGAGGACACTGGATTTGTCTAGTTTGGAGAAAAGGAGGTTGAGGATGGACCTCATTTTTCTCTACAGTTTTCTGAGGAGGAGAAGTAGAGAGGGAGGTCCTGAGCTCTTCTCCCTGGAATCCAGGGACAGGATGCATGGGAATGGCTCAAAGCTGCACCAGAGGAGGTTCAGACTGGACATTAGGAAGAATTTTTTTACTGAGAGGGTGACCAAACACTGGAACAGGCTTCCTAGAGAGGTGGTTGATGCCCCAAGCCTGTCAATGTTTTAGAGGTATTTGGACAATGCCCTTAATAACATGCTTTAACTTTTGGTCAGCCCTGAAGTGGTCAGAAAGTTGGACTGGATGATCGTTGTAGGTCACTTCCGACTGAAATAGTTTATTCTATTTCTATTTCTATTTATTTTCTTTGTGTCACCAATGGCTAGAAAAAAAAAGTAGTTAGTGTTTTGCTAACTAGTGATTAGAAGAAATAATTCCTGTGCTGTTTTGATCCATAAGCATGCATGGTTTGATGAGTATTGTAGTAAAGTTGGTATTTCTGGTATCTTTCCTTTTTTATTTCACTGGCCCAAACATGAACTATGGTCATGACGTGCTTATTTATAAGTAAATACTCTTTGAGGGATAATCTTATGAAGTCCTATTCAGAAATTCAGCTCTATCTTGCAGAACTCCCTGCAGGCAATGTCTAAAAGTGTTGTTTTCAACTTCTCCCATGCCAGAAGATTGAAGATGTCTCATTTCACTGCCTTTGCAACAGCTACCAGAAGAAAAGCTTTCTTTTTTACCTTTATGATCCAGGGTATGAAACAATCTCTGAGCAGCCAACTTGTTTGCCAGCTGTAACACCTTTAAAACTTGAGGATTGTTCAACAGGTGTATCTCAGTGCTTGAAAACATGATTAGGTTCACAAATACATTTCTTTGCTCCCAGAGTGACTTTGAAGCCAGAGAAGAGAATGAGCAGTTACATCTCTGTGTTATCAAATAGCATAAGCAATGGAACTGTTGATATCTTTTGTGTCACCATTTGAAATGCAAATCCATTAAATTATTTTCTAGGGCATTCCTGAACTTGCTATTCCTAACAGATATGATCTATGTCTGCAATTACTTTTCTCCAATGTTTCATTGGCCTGCACTACCAGTGGCTTAACACTGTCTGCATTATGTATGCCAACTTTTAGGAGCAAAGAAAGTCAGAATTTAGGAGTATGAAACAGCAATCCAAATATGGTATAATATAAACTGGAAAGGACTAACCTCAATCTTTGGCCCAGTAATTCATTAGACCAATATATTACCATATGACTTTTTATCTAGCCAGAAAATTTGCCCTACATGAGAAATGGTCTGTACTCAAGTACAAGTCAGCGAACTTGGATTTATTCCTTCAGATTAAGTGATCTTTTATTACTTTTGTCTCTTCCTAATAACATGTTTTCAATCCTGATGAAAGACACTGCATAAAATATTATGCTAATAATCCTAAACCTATTTCAGGGCTGCGGATTGTGCTGCCCCTTTTTTCTTATTCTCCTATTTTCCTTATCTCTCATCCTTTTCTGCCTTTACTACTTTGATTTTGTTTTGATTTCTCTTTGCTCTTTTCCAGACAAAGTCATGTCTGACATAGGGGTGAGATTTATTTATACTCCTATCAAATGATTTGAATACAAAGGCAGACCAACAAAGAAATATAGAAAATATGTATTTTCTGTTTTATTTAGGTATTGAATGGATTAATTTTTGTTTAGATAACAGCCACTGTATCTTTGTTGCATCTTATTTTTGGTAAATGCTGAAAGGCATGCACACAGATAGGCCCACTGAGATCTACTGCAAACATAATAATTTTTTTATATATCCATTTCGTCTGCTGATTTGGCTTGTGGTCCAAGACTTTCAAATTATTCAGATGTAGCCTAATCTATATCATCTTTATGAAAACTGTTCCTACATCTTGAACTAACAATTGAGTCTCTACAAAGAAAGTTGTGGTATTTTGCATGATATTGTGTGGGCATATTTTGCACTGACATTTTATGTCTGAAGTTTAAAGTTTACACAATTTTATGGTCTCTTTGTTAAGAGCAAATAGAACATAAATGGGCTACATTTAACATACTTTTTTTGTAAAAAAAAAAAAAGTCAAATGAAAGTATATGTGGAAATGAGATAAGGTATAAAATTTATCATAAGTTTTCATGCTTTTTTTGTGTACTAATCTGGTATCATCAAATATTGGGTTTTAGTTCAGACCTGAACAGAACAATAGCTCTTCATACTGTGACATAGAACTTTTTTGTTTTCTGCACCTTTATTTCAGTAGCAATTTTTGGTACTAGCATGTTATCAAACATTATCAAAACTAATGGAGTTAGTCTCTAGAATGATTTTCAGTTTTATGGCCCATGAGTTTAAAATTAAAATAATGACAAGAACATTTTAAACCTTAACACTTTTTTTCTGGCCCTTTCTTTAGCTCTGAGTTTATATTTTTATTTATAAAACTATATATATAAAGCATTGTAAATACATCATATATTGCATAATATGATGTCATACGTATTTTTATATGTATATTTGTCATGATTTAACCCCAACTGGCAACTAAATCCTACCCAGCTGCTCATTCGTTCCTCCCACAATGGGATGGGAGAGAGAATTGAAAAGTTAAAAGTGAGAAAATTCATGGGTTGAGAT
>VWZK01008373.1:6599-20052 GCA_013396935.1 Baryphthengus martii | reverse complement strand
GCCAAGGGCAACCAAGCAAGGGCCCCCAGAAGCCAAGTATGGTGTACATGGGATGGAATACCCTGCTGGTCAGTTTAAGGGCACCTCTCTGTTCTCTTCTACCTACAGGTGCGGCCTTTTACTTTCTATATCCCCCAAAGTGGTGCATGAGATCCAACAGTGGCCTTGGTCTGCACACTAGTCCCTGGTACTAACGCTAAACTTGGAGTGCTATCACTGCTAGAAGCAGGCACTGTCTGTGAAAATGTGCTGCTAGTTTCAGAAGGTGCAGTTAGTTAAAGGAACTGAGCTGAAAAGTAAAATCACTGAACAGAATTGTTCTGTTCTAATGCAAACCAGGACAAACTAGCAGTTAAGATGAAGTTGTGATATAAACATAGCATTTACAATGCAAATTGGAACGTACAGGAGGTTGTATGAAACTTATTCCTAATGACTGTCTTTACTTGGAGGAAATGAACAGTTACTTGAAAGGGGCACTGAGCCAGAAAAAATAGCTTGATAATGAAAGGTTCCTCTTCAGAAAGGAGAGAGGTCAAACTCTTTCCCAGTTATTGTTCTGCTAATTTCCTGGTCAAGCAAGAAACTCGTTTTCCGAGACAAAGCAGTTTGTGTGCAGGTGTACAGCATAGTTCATAACGGCATTTCTCTGTGAGCGTGAGCTGTGAAAGCTTTCATGTCTGTCTTGGCTAAGAAAAATCTGCTTGTAGTCCCTTTGAGAGTTCAAAGCCCAGACTGAATAGCATCTTCTAAATCATCCCTTACAAAAGCTCCTCAGACAAAACCTCAAGAGCTTCAGTTATGGTCTTGCAATTAAACCCCTTGCCCTGCTATGCTGACATCACTGTTGCAAGTGTGAGCAGAACCACTTCTGAAGCTGATGGGCTGCACCTGCCAGAGCAGAGGCTGACTAGCAGTTCACCGGGTACCCAGCAGTTTACAATAACAAAGAGCTAAAATGATGCTTGTCTCAGAAGTTAAATGTTGGGTTACAGGTTTGAGTGGCTGATGAATCTTTTGGACTTAACCAGCAACCATAGTCACTGACAGTGAAAATAAAGCTTTATATCACTACATAGCATTTTTGCTTCTTGGCAGAAGATACTAATTTAGGACACTTCTGACATCTAGGTTTGTTTGGCTCTCCCTGCTGCATTGTCAACAGAATTTAGATGGGGAAGAAAGAGAGACCACCTATTGAAATTAACCTGATCATCAAAGGACCTCTACTAAATGACCCTAACAAATAGTGTGATGCATTATAAGGTTTTCCTCACTCTGTTCCTCTACTGCAAGGCATAATGGCATGAAACAGCTACATCCTATGCTCATTCAGGCTCCTGGTGGGATTGAGAGTACCGTAAGGCATTGGTGTTATTACTTGACCAACACAAATATGCTTCATCTGTTGCTGCTAATATATGTGGCATTTTCAATAGAAACTTTTAGGGAGAAGAGCAGACATAGCTTTGTCTAGCATCGCAGAAGTAATCCACCTCACACACTAATGTTCCAGGCAGAACCAGAATTTATGACCACAGCGACTCAAAAGAGGTTTAGCAGATTGTTGGTTTTTTTCCTGAAACAAACAGTTGTTGCACACTGGGCATGACTCTTCAACACCTTCTTGCAAGCAGTGTGATGCTACACAGACAGCAAGTGGCTATAGCCTATAAAGAAGATAAATAAGGAGTTTGTTTCTGCAGAAATATTTTGTCCGAAGTTTAGATTATTTCAGGGAAAGATTTAGCACTTTTACTCAGCAGTTTAAGAGGCTGCTGTATAATGTTTTAAGTGACTCATTTGCCTGTGTGCTAATGCCTGTTTCAGTAGTATTTGGTTGTCAATCACAAATAAAATGTTAAATTTGTTTGTAAAAGATCTTCTAGCGTACCACACTAGCATCTATGTAATGTAATTTGGATTGGCTTCACACATACAACTCCAAAGAGACCTTGAGTTCATTTCAAGCAGATCCTGTAAGGGGTGAAAAAGTCATAGCAATGTAGTACACGCAAATGAGATCCCTGCTCTGGTGGAGTCTCTTAAAGCTTACAGGGAGAGAAGTGGGCTATCAACACTGAATTGAAAACAAGAGTAGTTAGTCAAAAAAATTTGCAATAGAAGTTACACCTGTTAGAGGCAGTTTGTAGTAACTCAGCAAAGCTTAGAAAAACCTACCAAGTGAATTGCCTCTTTTATTTGCTTTTCCATGTTCTCCAAAAAAAAAGTGCCTGTTGTGAGTACTCAGCTGTCACCATTTGGCAGCTGGAAGCCCAGACATGCTAATATGAAGGCAGACCCGTGTGCAATGATGTGATTTCCACACTCTCTGAAGACATCACCCCACAACTAAAATGCACAGTGCACCATGTCTGATGTAGCTTACACTGCTATGTTGAAGGTAGTGGGGAAAATCATCAGAGGTTAATACTACAAAGTCCTATCTTCCTTCCTGAATTGCATCTTATGAAGGTTGTTCTTAGAGGTATAAAACTATAGATGCTAATGTTATTAAAACTGTAGCCAACAGAAATAAGAATTTCACCTAGCAAGACTGTAGAACTATGAACACAAACTGAAAACAATATAGCTGAAAACAACCTCAGGGCCACCCTGGAAACCAGTCTTGCACCTATCATGCTATCTTGGTTAGCACAGGTGGGTGACTAGTGAGGGGGAAGAAGGACTGAAAAGGACTGAGCTCATGGTGATTGCAGTTTTTCTTGCACCATGTAAGGTCTGATAAACCAGTTATCCTGTATCAGCAGTAGGTCCATCATTGATGTGAGAATAAAGTCTATGTAATAAAATGGAGAAGCTACTCTTTAAATAGGTTTCTTTACATACTGTGGAATAACACTCCTGTGCTTATATTATAGAAGAGTGTGTAATGTTATGTTGTAGCCAGAAAACATTATTTTAAATTGAGACCTAACTTCTAGTTATATAGGAGTGTGCATTCTTGAACAGAATTGGGGATGCTTGCTGTATTATTTATAAATGGTTACAGGACCTAAGTGTAGAACCAACTAGTTAATTTTAATACACTCTTTTCTTAAGAAATTCAATACAATCAGACCTTTTAATGAAAGAGTCAGAGTTGCCTTACAAAGGTTTTCTGGGCCTGGTATGGAATCTGTGATCAGCTGGAACCAAAGATAAAAGATCAGGGCTTCCCAGATCCCATCTGGGTACATTAGCAACCAGATATTTCACTTCTGTGAGGCATGGCCATCTGAAAAGTTGGGGTTTTTTTTCCAGAACAATTTGGAGCAAAACAAATGCCAAAGCCAATTCTTGTTTTTTTGTCGATTTTAGGTACATTTTTGATAAACACCTAGAATCTGAAAGCACCTAGCAGTCCTCTTGTACTGACGCCTGATTGTTATTTTTGTTATGAATATTTGACTGTAAACATATCATGAAGAAACACTACAGTTAATACTGAATGTTAATTGAATGAACATAGAAAAACCTAACCTGACAAGTCTTTAAAAAAAGGCTGACCTTGTGCTGGAAGTACTACGATTAGTGGGTTGGTTCTTGCTTTCTTTTTTTTTTAAGGATTCTGTTGTCCTTTGATAATTTTAATCAAATGAAAGTACATGTAGTGACTTGTCGCTGGAGAGGTAGGAACTGTTTGTAGGGAGTTTTCTAACTTTTCTCTCCTGCTTTGGTATGAAGCTTATTTGCAAATGTTTTGACAAGCTCCACAGTGTGCATGCCCTGCAAAGATGGAACTCCTCTGCCTCTAATAATTTGCAGCCAAAAGAGATCACATTGGGCAAGCTGCGATCTTCTGTCCTTCTAACATTTAATCCAAGGGATCAGACAGGAAAAATAGCTGTAAAACGGCATGGCCATCTACTGGTAGAAAACTGTGTAACTTCTAAAGGGTGTGCAACTGGAAGGAAGCATGCAGAGGTTTCAGTACTTGCTTAACGGAAGTTCTCTAAAGATGGCATCCTCCACAGAGTAGATAGCATGAATAGCCAGCAGAGTTTAATGAAAAGCAGGTGTAAACAATGGATTATCAGATTATAAATTAGTTTGTCCACCTAGGAAAAAGAAATCGGTAGAACTAGAGCAGCAAAAATCCTCCTGTGGATAAACTGTTGTTGATGCATGTATGCACACATATGTTTCACTACTCTGACTTTATGCAGGCAGTTACACCTTCAAGACTCAGTGGGAAGGGAGTCCTAGAGGTAAGCATGCCACTGCAAGAGCTCAGAGAGTTAAGGAACTCCAATGTCCCTTCTTTCTCTTTTGCTGCTTTTATACCACTGGAAGTGAACAAAGATTAGTGAAATCTCCTGCCTATAAAGACAGTTACACATGTAACAATACTGCAATCAGTCTTCTCAGTGGTGTACCACTGGTACTCTGCAAGAAGTAGACACGTCTATCCAAATCTGGAGCATCTTTAGTTTACATTTTACTGAAAACAGCTGAGAAAGAGTTTTGATATTTAGTCACTGGTTTGGCAGAAGCAATACTGGAAACACCTACGTGACTGGATATTGTAAGAAATAAAGCCATGCCAGTATTTAAGGGGTTACCCATCAGATTTGTTTGTGACTCATCCTTCCTGGCCCTTCAGAATCACTTCAGCACTGCTGTGATATAAATGTCAGCAAAGTAATTATCTTGGGAACTTTCAGGCCAATTCACCTCTGACAGCTCTGTGAATGCACTTTTATCTACCAGGATACGAAAAAAAAACAATTAACAGTTCTTCTATGTACTGTTCTGCAAGTAATTCTTGCACATGAGGATTTGACATTGGTTGCAGGCATTTCAGACAGGTTGAAATACCATCTCAGGGAAGATTATACTGTTTAGCCCAGGCGTTTAGAGATCGGTACTTTTTGCTCTGAAGGGGAGAGAGAAGACCTCCCAGAAGAAAATCACCTCTTCACTCCATAGCCTGCATGAATATCAAAATAATCTGAAGAGAAGGTAAGGTCACAGAAGTAGGTAGAATTATAATGCCAAGCAGAAAGTAGAAACATTTGACAAGTGGAGACACTCACAGGCTGACAGCTTCTTAACAGCCATGTAACTAGCAACCCAAATCAAGCTACATTCATCCTCAGTGACTGAGAGGAAGATAAGGGCAAAGTTAGTCCTCTTCTGTCCTACAAACGCTGCCTGAGTTCTTTAATTTTGTAACATGACTTCTGCACAGATAGAAATACACACTGATGGATATTGCATTATACTGCCTACCTATCAGATGGAAGTTAGATAACACATTGGCAAAAGAGCCAACAAAAAAATGCCAACAGCATTTGGCATCCAGCTCTGAGTTATGTCAAAAATACAATTGCGTTAGAAAGCTACCTTTGATGACTACTGCTTGGTAGGAAATGCATGTAGCAGGATGGGTCAACCAACGACAGAGTATATGCAGTACAAACAGATAAGTAATGTGACACTAAAGGGATGAAGTTCATCTTGTTCTGTCTTTGGTCCCTGTATTGATTTTGGCTGAGAATGAGTTAATATTCCCCACAGAAGATCTCATGGTGCTGTGCTTTTTATTGGGAGGTAGATAAGATGCCGGTATTGCGGCTGCTGCTGAGCAGCGCTCGCACAGCACCAAGGCTGTCTTTCCAATGTCTTCCCCGCCACAGTGAGATGGAGTGGGCAACATCTTGGGAGGGGACACAGTCAGGACAGCTGACCCAAATTGATCAAAAAGATATTCCACACCGTATGATGTCAACTCAAGTATAGAAGAGAGAGAAAGTAGGAGGAGGGGGGGGCATCCATTTGAGAAGACACTTGTCCTCCGAGCAACTGCTACGTGTACCAGAGCCCTGCTTCCCAGGAAAGGCCAGACATTGCCTGCTAATGGGAAGTAGAGAATAAAATCTTGTTTCACTTTGCTTCACACACGCGCAGCTTGCTTTTTGCTTTTCCATTAAACTGCCTTTATTGTACTCCATGGGCTCTTCCGATCTTATTCTCAATCCCCTTGTCATGCCGAGGGAGGTAGGAGAGAGTGATTGAGCTACTTGGTGGGTACCTGGCTCTCGGCCAAGGTCAACCCACCACAGTCCCATTTTCTCTTGTTTCTCTTTCTGTAGCTGAAATCTTCCTGTTAACCAAAATCTTCCTTTGTCATTCTTTGAGAAGCACTCAACAGTTGTGTTACCAAGTCACTTCAATGCAATATAAATCCATGCTAACCCTAGAAGAAGTGGTACTCCTTCACCACCACTCATCACTCCTGCAGGCATAGGTACTTGTAGGGCCATATGCCAAGCAGGGTAAAGGAAATGATACGTCTGAAAATGGTTGGTGTGCGCCAGCAGTGACATGCATTTATGCTAGATTAAAGTGAATCCAGCGCTATGGCCCAAGAAAGGATGGCTTGTGGCCCAGCTGTCCATAAAAGGCTGGTTGGGGATGTGGGAGCCAGTAGGACAATCAGAATGAGCATATGAAGTCAGCTGTCTAGAAACCCTAATCAGAATAGGAGTTGGGCATGAGTGCCATTCTGTGTATAAGGGCAGGATACATAACCACTTAGATTTAGACTAGCTGGGTGACAAATGAATGTAAAGCAAAGTGCATCTGCCTTAGAGACTACATTTTGCTACAGGCAATAGGCATGTCTGTGTGAAAGTCACTGCGAAGTTTGTCAACCAGAGCTTGACAGTTGGGAAGTGTGTTTTAATTTTTACCTTAATGTGTGCAACAGGATTAATTATCACTTGTTTAGGAAACAGAAAATATTTGAAGCAACAGATTCTTTTTAAAAAGGACAAGATGAGGATAGCAATAGTTGTTTGAAGAGTTTCTTTATTTTTTGTCAATATTTCACGACTTATAAGAATGCTCTCAGGCTTTCAGTTTTAAAAACGTTTGGCAGGTAAATAGTCATCTGGTTTTAGTTTTAAATTTGTAACTTTTTTTTCTCTCCTGAGCATTTTCTTCACAGTTATGAGGGCTAGAACTGTCTGAACCTTCAATAAAACGCATACTGACATTCTTATAAAAGATTTTGGTTTCTAGCAGCCCCAGCTTGAAAGGAAAAAAGACAAATATCACAGAACTTGCATTAAAATTAAGATTGCTGGCAATGTAATAAACTATGTCTTCTTTAAATCTTTCTGATTTTTACCTGCAACTTTTCACAGATTGTTATCTATCTCCCATCTGCAAAGTTAACTCTTTTACAGAATTGTACTATACTACTAAGGTGAAAGAAATAATAGGAATTAGGAAAAAAAAAACAAATAGGAAAAAGTATGAGGTATACGATCATGATTTAACAAAGGAGTTAACAAAAAGAAAATCCTATCCTAGAAAATAGTGATTCACAACAAGCTAGAATATAGCTTTAAATCCTTTCCTAGGTTTCCTTTGTTTGTAACCACTCTGCTTTCAACATTATGCAGAAAATCATACATGGCAAAACCTGTGCTTCTTATATTCTAGAAATGTGTTAAGCTGAAAGTGCGGTGGTTTTTTCCTTTTTTTTTTTATTTTTTTTTGTCTATAAAGTGAAGAATGATTAAACAATTTTTCTAGAAAGGAGTTAAGAATATTTGTATTTCTCCTGATAAAACACTTTTATTTCCTTTTTTCTATTTTTCTATTTTTTATTCCTTATTTTGTCCCAGAAGAAATGACTGCTGATTCCTTTCCTCAAAGAATAACACTTTAACCTTCTGAAATGATTGATGTTAATTTACTTGAAATATAAATTTTGGTTATGATTCACTTCACAGGACCAAGCCTTGTTGCTTTTATCATATCTTCTAACACAAGATGATTTCCTGGGGCTCCCTGCTGTGACAGAAAGGGAATTAAAACACTTACATAAATTATACCTCTTATTTTTTTTCAGATTTCTCCTTTCAGTCCTGTATGCTTCCCATTTACATCTAGATACTGCCTTCAACCCATTATCTTGAACTTTATTCAAGTTTCAGACTCAGATTCTGCTTTCGTGTTCATCTATTTGTTGAAAACATTGATCTGACTAGACATAAGAATGACATCTATCCTCTATAAATGATCCAGGTGTTGACCACATGTTGGATTCAGTTCACGGTTAGCTGTCAATTGCTCACTTTTCTCAGATTTTCCATTCTGCATTGTTATTTTCTACTGGTTAACTCTGGTCTGGGTAGCTCTGACAGGCCTTGTACAGTGTTAATTTTTGTTTTACAGCTGAATGCATGATTGGTGCCATGTGGCTTGTAGATAATGATTTAAACTTGCTTTTGGAAATAATAAAAAATCTTAAATTAATTGACTTGACTGTCCTGACTAAAATAGAAGAGGTTTTCCCTGGAATTACAAAAACAGAGCGTTATCTGAATCTGGCTGAGGCAAAACCACTGCTAGAAACTTCTGCATGAGCAGTGCACTGTAGCCCTACTGCCCTTATGTTAAGCCTCCACAAATTTCATATCTACAGAGAACGTATGAATCAGTTGTCTCCTAACAGTTAAGAATAAAATGTTCCCATAAAACTAAAGCTGCTAAATCTCTCAGTGCTAACGTTGCCTGGGGGCTTGGCTGGCTTCCAGCGAGGATAAACTGATGCTCAGTCCACAATGTTGTGAAAGGTTTGAGGACATCATCATGAGGGAATTGTCAGCTTTTTACTGACAGTTTGCTTTTGTAGAGGCAGCAACTGTCACGACACTTCTCAAAAAAAAAGGTCTTTAGAAAATAAAGTTTGTGGGGTTTTTTTTCAGGAAAGAAAAAGTATTAGAAAAGAGTCTTGTATGTGAGTCTTTGTTATCTTTGAAAGACATATTCAAATTGAAAATTTTCTGTCATAGTATTATGAAGTTAAACTGCTTAGTATGAGGCGGTTGCCACAACTGTTACTGTCCCAACAATTTTCCTTAACTCTAAACTCATGGATTATGCTGTTTCCATTGTTTTAACCACTCCCACAAGGTGTTTATCACCATCTGTGAGTCCATGTAGAGACAAAGCACTTTTACCCATTGCTAGATACTGAATATGATGTAAATGGTATTGGAATATAAACCTGTCAAGGTTTTGAGCTGTGCTGGCCACTAGGCAAATGACAGATGCTCTCTATTAACCTCTCTCCCTTCTCATGGCAAAAAAAAAAAAAAAAGGGAATAAGGGAGACAGACTTATGGGTTGCAAAAAAACACAGCTTTAATGAAAGCAGTAATAATAAAATAGAGTATACATAACTATACATAAAATCAGTATCAAACCCAGCCGCATCAATAGCAATTATGTCACTATCACCACTGATGCTGTGGAGCAGGCACTGGGGAAATCCAGACTGGACTCAATGGTAGATGGGAACCAGGTGCAGGAGCTGTGTTCCAGAACTGGAATCACAAATTGGGATTAAAGGCAGAACAGACAGAGTCCTCCTTGGGTGATAGCCATTGAAGAAGAGAGCTTCGTGATCCCTCAGCTTTATGCTGAATATGACATGTATGGGATGGGATCCCTCACTGGCCAGTTTAGGGTCACCTGTCCTGTCTCATTCCCACAGGCGCAGCCTTTTACTTTCTGCATCCCCAAAGTGGTACACAAAATTTAGCAGAGACTTTGGTTTCTATAGGAGCAAGAGCCTTTCTGCACACCAGTCCTTGGTAGTAACCTGGATGGTTATCACTGTGAGAAGCAGACACTATCTATGAAAATGTGCTGTTAACTTCAGAAAGTACAGTTACTTAGAAGAGACTGAGCTAAAATTTACAATCACTGAACAGAATTAGTTCTGTTGTAAGTGAAACCAGGACAAAGCTCATGGTTGGTCACTCTAGAGCAAGATGCTATGATGCAGGAGGGGATCAAATCCAAGACATCCAAGGAATAATTGTGGATGCCTGGGATTTGCAAGCCCTTGTTTTAATGAAACAGAAAGTGCATTACAGTCAATGGTCAATTCTAACTGTTAGGGATAGATTGCTAGAGGGGAGTTTGTAAAGTCACAAATACAGTACAACAGTATAGATGTTTCAATTGCAATGCTTTTAACATTAAACCTAACAGGTACTATTATAACACTTTATAATTAATAAGATTATTTTCCAGCATAAAACCAACCAATCAGAGTCAAGGTTTGAAAGATATTGTAAATAATGCTATTTTTTTAAAAAAAAAGTAGTTCTAACCCATTGGATTTCCTCCATGCAATGACATAGAAGCTTCAGATTCCTGCAATATCAAGCTTTGAATCAATAATGTTTCTGCATCTGAAGCACCTCCATGAATTTCAATATTAAATGCATTCACAAGGGAAGCAGAGCCACTTAGTGTTGTACAGTACAATACTACATAGAGATTGGAACATGTCTCATTATGCAAAGGAAATGATCTGGCAGTTCCATAACTTCCTCTTTTGAATTTCTTTCAGCTTTATGTTTGGAACCTTTTTCTGACTATAAGATATTATATTTTCTTTCATATAAATTATTATCACCACTTTAACTAAACTATTTTCTGTCCCCCAAAGATTGATGTTGGAGTGACTGTATTTTAAGCCACCTTTACCATAAAATATGGATATCTCTCACTGATTTCGATTTGCATTTTCAATATTGTATTTTAGAAATTGAATATTCTCATTGCTCTTATTATTTCACAAGATGAGCTTTTCCAATAAAACCATGGTTCAAAGATGTGCAATAAATGTATCCTCAGTCTGTATTGTGTTATATGTTGGAGCATATGGTGTTTTAGCTTTTAAAGAGAATTATTGTATCCTACAGAACGAGAGATACCATTCAACAGATTTTTTATTTTTTTTCTCCTGTAGGGAAAATGAAATCAGATATGATTTTTTTCACAGCTATGAGAGCTAATTAAATGTACTTTGAGGTTAAACCTAATGTGCTAAATGCATTTAAGGATTGAACTGTGTTAAATACGTTAGAATTAGACTAGAAACAACAGATCTAGTTTGGTCCCTCCAGCAAACTGTTGTGTTTTGTCGGTGGCCAATACCTCATTTTATATTTTTTTTAAATGACCAACCGGTCTCTTACTAGAACATTTGGTGCTACATTTAGTCAGTTACATAGTGTCAGAGACTACGCCTTGTAAGGGAGACCAGGTTGTTCCTAATCTCCGAAATAATGGATGTACACCCAAATAACAGGAGTTTACACTTTACTTGAAATTTTAGATTTGCTTCATACCTGAACATTCAAAATACCCTCCACATTGGTTTTGTTTCACTTATCTTTTGAATATAATTCCATGTA
Source organism: Baryphthengus martii (assembly GCA_013396935.1). Lineage (NCBI taxonomy): Eukaryota > Metazoa > Chordata > Aves > Coraciiformes > Momotidae > Baryphthengus > Baryphthengus martii. The sequence continues at coordinate 8,818 of VWZK01008373.1, read as the reverse complement.
TGAGACTGTGTAAGCTGAAAGAGTGTTGGTATATTTGAGTGAATTGGTCCAAATCACAGTGAAAAGGCAGAAAAGTGGAAAAAACAAGGAAAATAAGATTAATATCAAGAATATCTTAGTGCTTTTTTACAGTAGTGCTATAGTTGAGGGGAAGATCTAAACACAGGTGATACAAAATGAATTGCTAATCAGTATACGGTAACCATAAGGCAATTCTATAAAATAGGGGATTTCTTTGTGCAATATGAACCAGGATCGTGTATTAATAACAGTTTGCGGCTTCCCACAGCAAGAGCACTGTTAGTATTGCATAACATCTGGACTGAAAAGCATTTAGCAGAGGTATTAAAAAATTGCTTACAGGATCAAGTCTAATTTTATCAGTGGAAAGCTTCATTTAATTCATCCAGAAGCCTATAGAAAGTGAACTTGTGTTTCACTCAGGAATGTGAATTTGTCTAAGAAGTGTAGGAAAGCAATTTATAGTAGAAATAGTTTTAGAATCCTATTTTTCAGAAGCTATAGAAACCGGTGGGTTTTGTTCTAAGTGAGTAAACTTTCAACTATTAATTCTGATCATCTTTGCATCATTGTTGTGTACAGTTACAATGTTCTGTGCAAAATGCCTGCCTTAGAGAGCTTGCTGCTTAGTGAAGGTATGTTTCTGAGACAACTTGTGATGCTTCTATGTTAGAGGGAAAAGGAGCTGTGAGAAGAAGAGGAATGGCAGTTGAAAGAATCTTCATCTCAATTCTCTATAACTTTCATAATCATTTCAAAGCAAAGTTCTACTCCAAAGAACACTCCAAATTGTGTCTGTGGAGCAATGCTAAAAAGGGGCTGATACAGCAGTGGAAGAATTCCAGGCACAGTAAAATGTATCCACACATGACTTAGTAAGCATACTTAGAGGTAAACTGAGTGATGCTTCAGCTGTTCCGTAACAATGCAACAACTTACAGAGTTCATGTCACAGTTCATACTCACATTTGTAGATTTTGCCAGACTTACTTGCAAAGAAAAGCTAAAAATGTGGTTAAGGATCACACAGTTGAGTTCTAATCAAGTACAGGTGGCAAATTGCACCTACATCTTGGCATTGTAAAGGGAAATTGTTCTAATGAGAATCCTTGATGATTACATGGTGCCTTCAAGAAGTGGGTTTTCTTTCTCGCTTTTACATTGATAAATCAGGTAGTGGCAAATCTCCCTGCTGCCTTTCCCCCCCACCCCCCAATTTTTGAACAGAGATAATGACACTCCTCTGAAATTCTTTCCTAGCAATAAAATTTCTGATGACTAGCAAGCAGGAGCATGAGAAGCAGGCAGGGCTAGAAATTCGTCTGTATAGGATGTCAAATGTTCAGACAGTGCATCCCTAGATTCAAAAAATGCAATGAAATTGTTATAGGATGAGGAGAGAAAGAGAGGATAATGCACAGCTAATGGCCGCAAAGACCAACTTGTGGTGAAATACATTCAGATAAAGCTGGTTTAAAACCAAGAACAATCTCATGCACATGAAGGAACAGAACAATTTTGTTTCAGCCTTACAGGGCATTTCTAGTCCACTTAGCACATACTCCGATTTTACTTCTAAGACTGAATTTCTATGGCCCTACAGCATGTAATCAATTATTGAGATTTTTTTTTCCAAATTATTACCTTCTGCACTAATTAATGATACTGTTAAAGCTATTTACTACACTTAAATCGATCCTTACTTTCTTCTCAAGACTTCATATGTGACTCAATATGTGATCAACAGAGACTGACTTTTATGTTGAAGCTCAGCCTCAGCATAATCAGTATTTGCATATCTCCATGCTCTGTTCATATCTGGTTACAGAGGGGAAATATTATTTCCTTTTCTGCAGTGAGATAAGAATGACATAATAGATTCCACAGATTTTACCTTTAAATCTTTGTTTTCTCAAAATTTTAAAGCACTGGGTAATTTCTTAACAAAAGGCTTGTGAAGCGTTTATACACTTTAGTGAATCTTTCACACCCAGTCTTCTATCAACTTTTCAACTGTGTTTAGTGGCGCTCTTCTGTAGCTCTTCAAAGCAGCCACTTTGTCCTTTGCTGTGTTTTCAAACTTATGTAAGTTTAAGGAAAGATGGTCTAAGAGCTCACAGTAGAAACCGTGTTTCTTTGGCAAGATCTTCTCCATCTCACATGCCATAACAAGTAAGTTTTCAAGGAATTTCTTTTAC
>VWZK01008372.1:28275-55840 GCA_013396935.1 Baryphthengus martii | reverse complement strand
ATATTTTATATAGATAATTTAAATTTATGTGTATTTCTACGCAAGCGTTATCCACACTACTGGTCCACAGACTTAACCTTCTATTTGCAAATCACATGACTGGCAGAGTTTATAATCCCCAAATCACCAAGAAGCATGAAGCCTTGCAGTAGACTGACAGGTTGAGACACCAGCATAGAAAATATTGCACCGCTGTTCCACAAATAATAAAGCATGTAAAAGAATTCAAAAGTTAATATATTTTTTTTTTTTTTTTAACTTTTCTAGCAGAATCTTAGCTGGCATGAATCCAGATGGTGCCCCAGTTTCCTTAAGGAGACATCAGTCTGTTGTATCTGTTCTCATAAGAATAAAAAGGGGACAAATATTAGACTCTACTAAAGTAACCGATATTGACCCCATAAATGGAAAGTCATTGATGAAACAGCACATCGTGTTCTTTCCATATGCTAATTTGCATTTCTGTTCACTCTCCTCTTTTCTCATCAGAACTAGTATTTTTCATGGCTGTATAAAGTGCATAAAGCAGAATAGTCCTGGCAATAGTGATTTAGTCACCTGCTGAATCAACAACAATTTAGATAAACAAATAGAGTCTTCAAACCCAGCTCTCAATGGGAGAAAAGTATTTTTCTTAAACACTTACTAAAAGATCTGAAAATAAATAAAAAGGATACCCTTACCATGGAAATACTCTCATACATCCTCTAAGTGCTTCTCACTCATCTCTACAGAGAATATGATGCTTACATTGGACTAGACAACTGATGAGATCTCTTTAATCTGAGATATTTTAATTACTATCTATAACATTTATATTTTCAAATATTAGTTTTATTAACTAATTTATTTCTTAAAATATTTTTTGCATTTAGAGTAGAGATCAAGAAATGGAAAGAAACACAAGAGATCGATGGAAAAGGAAAATGTTTAAATCAGTCTGATAGAAGAAGATGTAAGAAGAATAAAGGCTATCTCAGACATCTGATAACTGCTTCAGAAACACGTAAAATGAGGAGAGCAGAACTGCTTTTAGAAAGGCTTACAGTTGTTTCTTTAGACATTAATAGGTTCATGTGCAAAACAGTGGTTAACAGAGCATATAATTTAAAAATCCAGCTTCCACGACAGATGGCTTTATTTACCATGTTTAGAAACTTTACATGGGGGAATCTTCCACTGGAAGCACAGTTGTGTGTGCTGCAAAATAATCAGATCTGGGTCAAAAATCAGACTGCTCTAACACTGGGTGCCAGTATTTATGTAAGATTGTCACAGGAGCAGAAAACGATCCAAATAATTAACGGTATTTAGCATGTGATGTTTACCCTTCTAGAATAATTGTGCCTATGTCTCAACTGGAACATCTGTAAGGGAACATGTTTCCTCGGTAGTGTTTGGTGTGTGACTTTTGTAACAGCCTTTCTCACCTTAAAGGCCTACAATCATGCAATCTGACACCCTTCTGATAAATTCTGGGATATAGGAAACCATGAAAAAAATCATAACGTGCTGAAGAGTGGCTTGTGAATGGAAGCACTGAAGAGCAGCTCTAGGAGACAACAGAAAGAAACACCGCCGTAGTACAGCACAGGAAAACACCACTTGATCTTTTTTCTATCTCCTCGCTAGTGAAATGTCTCATACCTAAGAAAGTTCCAAGCAATTTCCTCTCTCCTTGTTTACCAGTATCACCAAGGGAAAGGTAAAAGGTGCTGTAAGACAAGGACACCCAAACAAGTCATCAAAAGGAGAGACTGGAACACAGAAGGCAGACTGACGGAAGGAAGTCTGCGGTATGTGATGGGGAGACAATGTTCTGTGTGGAGGAGAAAATGGGCTTAATTGAAATGGAGATGTGAGTTCATGGGCATCCAGCATTCATGACAGAGCTGCTAGGAGCTGGTCTCCCTTTAAAAAAAAATCCTTTCCCTCTCAAGTTCAGTTTCTTTCCATCCTGTTTGTACAGGAACTAATAGCAATTATTAAAAAAAAAAAAATTAGTAAATAGTAAAAACCATATATATGGTTAGTTTATGGATCTTGAGAGTTTATTTTTTTTCAGATTTGCCTCAAGCCAGAAGTATCACAGAATGGTTTGGGTTGGAAGGGAGCTTCAAAGATCATTCGGTCCAACCTCCCTGCCTTGGGCAGGGACACTTTCCAGTAGACCAGGCTGCTCAAAGCCCCGTCCAACCTGGGCTTGAGCATTTGCACAGATAAGTAGCTTCTACTGAAATTAAGGTCATTAACCAGTTTCAGACTGTGATTTGTAATTAGCAGTAGGAGTAAGTTTCCGTAGTGGTTCAATCGTAATCCTCTCCTAAATGGTATTTTCCTATTGTGTGCTTCAGACGAAGGTCATTAGCACAACATAACTGCACTGGTCTTACTGGATTTCTCAGGCAGATCTTCAAACTGTGGAGCCAGAACAGAAAAAGAACAACAGAACTGGTAAATAAAAGCACAGAGAAAATTGGGATTTTCTTCCACATTACTAATTTCTAAACTAGCAAACTATCATTAACCTGTAACTGTTACTAATTTTAAGTAGGAATGAACAAAATGAGAGTTTTACCAGTTCACTAGCATAACAAATGGATGAAGGGAAGTGAAAAGAGAAGGAAATAAGCACTCTTATCTAAAGTTTTACTGTTGTTGGACAAGAAATTGAAAAAAGCTGCTCCGTAGTGTTGCCTGTCTTAATCTAGAAAAATGGTTTGTACAGGCATTCACTGAACGCCATCATCAGGATCTTGGGGTCCTTCAGAAGAAGAAATGAGGGCAACTGTAAATGCAATTTTTAAAAGGAAGTGTATATTGCAAAGGCTGGTAAGCTGATTAACGTGACTTTGGGGTTTATGGCTTAATTAGCTATAAATTCTGTGTTGCTGCAACAACTGAGGGCCAGAGGTCTTATTATGTCTTTTTTTTTATAATTGTGGCATTATTTTCTGTGTCCAATTCTCTCATTTTTCTCATACTAAAAGTTTGTTGACTCCCTGATTGTTACCTTGTCGATAGTCCAAGCTGTGCCTGACTCCACTGACCCAATCTGGTATCTTGGCTCCACTAAAGCAAGCGGCAAGCTGCCTTTCCCGTGAGAGAAGGATCTCATGTGTTCACAGCAGATGTTAGAAGTTGCCTTGAGGGCAGTTTCACTGAAAAAAACCTGGAGACTATGACAAAGTCTACTCTTTCCAGCATGCATATCAAGAGGCTTGAAGCTTAAGAGTTTGACAGTGCTGTGGAGGTATTTTGCTACTTATCAATGTCAAAAGTTGCTAGTTCAACCCTTTCCATAATGATTTCCAAAGAAAGAGATCTGGAAGCCAAGAAGATACATGGGTTAAGTGTTGCACAAATTGTGTGTCTTTTGACATCAGACAACTCCTCTGCAGTGCTGATTTAGAGAACTAGTTCCTTTACTCTGTAAGTTTAAGCATCATTTCTGGTTAATAAGGAGCTAAAGCACTGTGATGACAATAGATGACAAATAGTGTGTTTTTCTTTAATTTTAGGTAACTATGTATAGCAGAAATTTGTTTTTAAGACAATCTAGGGGTCACCAACAAAAAATAATTTTCTTATGAGAAAAAAAAGGAAAAAAGTGTGTATTTCTAAAAGGGTAGACAATGCAATTAATAGATATTATGGCCAAAATATTTCCTCCATCCAAATGGTGGAAAAAACTGGAGGAAGTAAAAAAAGGCGAGGGAAGAAAAGAGAGAAAGGGACACACTGTTTTTTCATGTCTCTGACAATACCATTTATTTTCCTTTGGAAATTTTTCCTGGCAGCATTATTGTCCCTTCAAGGAACCAAAGTTACTTAAATTGTTCCTCTCTGTGATTTTCCTATTAATACCACTTGCAAGCAGGTTTCCTACTGAGTTTGATGCTGTGTCTTTCCTTGGCCACATCTGCCAGTTGCGCGAAAGCGTATGTGCAAGAGTAGTGACATTGAGGAAAGGCAGTAGACTTGACACCACATTAATTCTCCACGGCTCAGCTGTGAGTACGGTGGAGCAGTGACCCTTCTCCTGTCAGTGGTCTCTCTGAAGGGCAGGCTGCAAGAGCTCAGCACTGCACCTGCAAAGTCTGGAAGAACCTCTGCACATGTGGGTCTTCAATAATAAACTAAGAGGCAAGAGTTGAATAGATGAGTTGAAACTTCTACTTTATAGGCTTTGGTAGGAGTTCAAGCAGTTGGAAGTAAAACGTAAGTTTATAATCAGTGTGATTGTGAAAGCAGTCACAGAAAGGAATATACTCTGCCCCTCGTGAAGCCTTTTTTTTTTTCTTTTGTTCAGAGCATTAACCAACATTGTGTACCAGGCCATCAAGAAAATTACTAGATATTGAACATTGCTGCAGTGATATCACATTTATAGTAGGTCCTAGGAAAAGCAAGAGAGCGAGATTGCTTTCATGAGCCTTGTATCAAAACCAAATGTCTGCTCTTGTTTTGTTTTTCTGAATAATGATTAACAATTATCTCATTGTCTCATGAATAGGTTTTTTCAAAAGTACAGAATTTTGTTTGATGTTGGCATTGCACCCAGGAACATATAAATTCAGAAGATATTTTAGGGACTTAAAATCATTAAGCCAACATCTGAAAGAGTCTTGTGGGAGGTGTTTGGTAAGTTTGAGATGTGCTGATAGTGATGGATCAGTGCTTCAAGTAGCAGGCCTTCTTGAGTGAATTATCACTCAGAGAACTCACAGTTAGCAGAAGGTGAGTGTGGAACGTCAAGTCCCTGGGATGAGTTCAGTCTTCCTTCTCAGTAGAAGTACAACCACCCATCAGGGAGTGGGAAGCACTGTCCTACCTCCTGGGATTTACCTTCAAAGAACTACATTCTGCCTCTCCATGACCTGGTGCTGACCTGTGACTTAGACATCAAGAAGGGCAGATATGTTTAGGCTGATATGGTTAATCCTACCAGCAATACATATCTGAGGCAAAAAAAACCAAGTTGGCTGCATGTTGAATGGATGTGACACTGAACATGCCTGCCTGTAATTAGGAAGGTATACAGACTGACAGTTGTTGGTTTTTTGGTTTAACGTATCATTAGCAAGAAAAAAAGCTTTGATTTGAAAGAAAAAGAGAGAAGGCAAACTTAAACATTTAAATTATTTTCAATCATTTAAGTTATATAGTTCTCACTCCAGAAGCTTTGATCATGTATAATCCTATTGAAAGGCTGAATTGTAATCAGCTTCACACACATTATGTTGCAATGTTGTGGCACTAGTGCATGACGGAGTTTTATTTTCCATTAGTTCATCCTTCACTGGAAATATAAACACTCTATATGCTTAATAGTCCAAAAAATGAATGCTATTGCTTTTTAAAATTGCCTGTTAATGAGAATTTTGCTTGCTATTAAAAATTCTGTGTGTCTTAGGACCATCTTTCAAATGCTGACATACCTATTTTCAACACCAACAACGTTGAACAATCAAAACAAAATCATCCCAGACACTGCTTTTAGTAAAAGCAACCATGTTTTTAAAAATGATCAGAATGGATGTTTACAGCATCTGTGGAACCAGGACTGATTTTAAAATAGCTTTTCATTGAACTCACAAACAATTTCATATCTACTCCAGTGCAGCAGTGATTGCTGTGCAAAAATGTATGCGACACAAAGACAGTCATTTTCTAAGGAAAAAGTCTGTTGGTGTAAAAATGCTGTTTTTAAGTAGATTTAAACAACAATGAAAAAGATCGTAGGAAACTTTGCACTGGCCTAAGTGATAGAATCCCCGCCAATACTCCAGAAGAAGCAAAAGGTACAAATCACTTTGCTTTCTCTTCTGAGCTTGAAAAGGGTCTGATTTTCTGTAGCACCCACAGACCTCAGTTGGAGTTAAGGATGGCTGGCCTTTCTAAAAATTGGGAGTGCACACTGTCATTCTCATCACAGACCCATCGGAACCTGTGTTGCCTCACAGCCCATATCGATAGGAGAGAGACTGTCGGTGAAAGAAAAGCAGAGAGTAGAGTAAGGTGTTTGGAAGACTTCCAGCAGACTGCATATACTATTTTTTTGGTGGTGGTCTGAGCACACGGTGCCCTGATGGGGCCTGGCAGAGCTGCTGGCACTCGCAGGAAGAGTCACATACCCAGGAAGGGGCTGCTCTTGACTGCAGGAGGGGGCAGAGCGGACACTGGCGCGTGGGAAAGGCTCCTGTGAATCCCAGTCACGCCCCATTTACCTGGCTCTGCCAGCAAAGAGGAGATGTTTCTAAGAGCTTCTGTATACTAATAAATCACTTAATTAGTAACAACCATGAGCGCAACTGTGCACTCCAAAGAAAGAGTGGAATTCATACCATTAGCAGTTTTACAGAATATGAACTAAATCTGGATTATCCTACCAGCAATTTTTTGTATAGTGAAAAAAAGGTTTACTAAATTAATGGTTTTGTTTTCCATCATTAGGGAAAAGAGATCATAGGCACATGGGCACACTCAAATATAAAGTATGATTAAACAACCTTCGTCAGAAATAATCTTTTCATTATATTCTAGTAGAATACAGAAATATCACCTCTAAAAATATTTCATTTTATCCTTCTGGTGTCCTATGGTGGTGTTCTGAGAGGGAGATGGAGAGCTACAGACAGCCATGGGTGTTTTTGTAATTATGTGCTGATTACGTGTTAAAATGGAAAACAAAAAGCAGGGGCAGAAATTAAATATAGAAAAAAGAAAAGGAGTTTACCTCCACTCAATTGTAAGTAAGAATATATTCTCACTACAAAACCCCCTTTGATGGCAGCAGATGTAGGAACTGCTAGAAAAGTGTCTTAGTTGGACAACTTGGAAGCGAAGTCATGGGCTGAGTAGGTCTGATTAATGATTGGAGATGACATACTTCCAAAGAGATCACTTCTGTTCCTAGTTGAAGCATCTTAACAGGCAGAAACCTAATACTGTTTTGGCCCATGCAGTGTTACATTTTGTCTCCAGGTCTGTCAATCTGACATGCTTCACAAGTAGTTAATTGTTAAGGGGGAAGGGGGGGTGGGAGAAGGAACAATAAAAAACCCTCCTGCGTTTATCACTCGATGATGCATCTTAGAGTTCCTTGGTAGCATATTGGAATATTTTTCTTTTTTTGTTCAGCCATTGCATTTATTTTGTAACAAGGCTTTCTTTTCTTAAACTGATATTGGGCAAAAGAAATTTTTTGAAACTCACTTGTCTTAAATGAAAAAAACATTCAGTCTGAGGAAAAAAAGATCTGCAGGCAAAAACATTATCTACTTTCCTTCTGTCGAAATCTGCTGGAGGTATCATACATAGCTAACTAGCATGGTTACAAGAAAGGAGTTTGTTGGGTTGTGGGTTGTTTTTGGTTTTTTTTTTTTACACCTGTTCCTACACTGCTGGCTTGGTTGTCTGAAAAAGGAAGTTAAGGAAAGAAAAGTGACATTAAAGAAAACAATGTGTTTTTTTGTTATTCTTTATAATGAAAACTGAAAATAAATTGAAAATAACACAACATAAAACTATGCAGCTTTTAAAAAAAATAGTTCAGTGAAGATGCATTTGTAATGATACATCCTGGGTTTTTGCACAGCCAGTGAAGTTTTATATGAAGCGCCTCATAATGTTCATATTAGAGATGTCCAGGTATAATTTAGGAAACTATATATTCCCAGCGCACCACTGAGAATAAAGTACTGCCTTTCCTGCTTCAACTTCCAGCATATCTCCTTGTACGAAATGTTCACTACTTCATTATGCATATATTATTTTCCCTACAAGCAATAACCACGTAACACATACAGGGTGCAGATCTTAGCTATACAAAAATAAATAGTCCCAGAAGGGCTTGCTACCAGGGCTTTATTTTCCGATATTCAATAGTATATTCTCATGTTCTTTTGTTAGATCTCTGATTTCATTATGCACCTGTGATGGGTTGACTTTGGCTGAGCACCAGGTACCCATCAAGTCGCTCTATCACTCCCCCACTACTTCCCTCAGCGTGACAAGGGGGGAGAGTATAAGATTGGAAAAGCCTGTGGGGTACGATAAAGGCAGTTTAATAGGAAAAGGCAAAAAGCAAAAAGCAAGCTGTGCGCGCGCAAAGCGAAGCAAAACAAGATTTTATTCTCTACTTCCCACCAGCAGGTGATGTCTGGCCTTTCCTGGGAAGCAGGGCTCTGGTACGCGTAGCGGTTGCTCAGAGGACAAACGTCTACACAAGCAGATGACCCCGACCCCCCTCCTCCTTTCTCTCCCTTTTATACTTGAGCTGACATCACACGGTGTGGAATATCTCTTTGGTCAGTTTGGGTCAGCTGTCCTGGCTGTGTCCCCTCCCAAGATCTTGCCCACCCCATCTCACTCGGCTGGGGGGAAGATGTTGGAAAGCCAGCCTCGGTGCTGTGCGAGCGCTGCTCAGCAGCAGCCACAACACCAGCGTCTTATCTGCCTCCCAATACAAAGCCCAGCACCATAAGAGCTGCTCTGGGGAACATTAAACTCCAGCTCACCCAAACCCGATACAGCACTTAAAAAACATGGGACAAGGAACCAAGCTGGATCGTCACACGCTAGGAAACCCACACTCACCCGCAGCACGTGGAGTTAATGGCCCAGAAAGTCAGTAGAATGCCCACTCACACTTGTCATACCAATATTCCATAGTAATCCACGTGTATCAGGCATGAATTGTAACTTCAGAGTAACCTTCTTTACTGAGCTACTTAATATCTTGTCCTGAGAGCCACAAGTTTAGTTCAAAAACAGAACCAAAAATTAAATTGGTTCAATCTGCACCAAATACATTTGATTAATTTTCCTTGCTTAAGCAAAAAGGTCATTTGCACACAAAATATTTTGGTTGATCTCGACCAAAACAGACTGTTCTCAAAGACTGAAGTGTAAGATTAGATTTCACAAAACACTACCTCTTTCACAATTTGGTAGCGCACACTATCAATCTTCAATCTCATCTCCTACAAGACATGAAACTACTCGTCTAAATTTCCAGGCGTTGTAGCTAAAAGGCACTCTGGGCTGAGCATGATGAAGGAACCAAGCAGAAGAAAGGCTCTTAAGCTCTTCTGTAGTAAATGATGAACTTGCTATGAATAGTTCAATGCATTCCCCAGGACAAGTGGAGCAGATGCTGGCTGGGCTCAGCTGCTGGGTGAGTTCAGTGGTTACTGTGCTTGATAGCTGTGACCCTTTGTGTTCTGCCCCTGCACAAGTGGCACAGTGTTGCTGTGCGCTGGGGGCACCCCAGTCCCTCCTTCTGAACCCTTCTCTGGTACGTAGCACCTCCTCCCCACCAGCACCCTGAAATGCTGACAGGGCAAAAGATAGTCCTGTCGTATAGGGGATGCCTGTAGTTCATGACCCTAAGAGGTGTGCTCAAACTCTGCTCTGAACCAAGTCAAGAATTTTATTTTCTTTCAGTGGAAAATTGTTTTATACGTCGTACTAATATGAGCACAAACTGACACATGATATAAACTGCAGGCATCAAGGAGGGAAGATAAGCCCTGTACGAAAAGATCTTACGATTACTTTGCTCGTCTGCTATACCGGTGTTTGGAATAAAGATGAAGCACCAGGTATGAAAGACTTAAGAGTCTGAAAGAATGAGGAGGAATATGCCTGGTACCTGGAGCCCTGTTTCCAAGGGTAAGGAAATACAAATCTCTCTGCTGAACTCTGTCTTTACAATCTGGCTGTCTAATTGCATCCTGTAGCGCTGTAAAGTGGCACAAACGTTAATAAGCTGGAACCACAGATTAAAAATAGGTACAATATGAGGAGAGGCTCTACAAATTGAAACTACATTGTCTTTAAATGATCTAAGGAGGAAGGCAGTCCTGTCAATAAAGTACTTACTTAGATTTTTGACTAGAATAAATTAGGTCAATTCAAGTTGCTATGTTCACTGCAAGGAAAAAGAAAAAAAAAGCAGAAGTATTTCTTTGTTAATTAAATAAAAAACAAATTCAGATCAGCTATTTCTAAGTACTGTTTCATGTACAGAGCTATAGTGTAATAGTAGCCTTACTAAACATAAAAAAAATTATTACTAGCTCATTCAAGAAAGAGCTATAAAGAAAATGCACAAACAACAGGCTGTAGGAAGAACCTGGATGTATTATTTTTAGATGCCTGAATTAGAGCCGTTAAAAAAGATGCCTTTCTAGATCTCACTCTGCCTTTAGTTTCCATAAATTAATAACACACATTCTGGAAGAAATAAAACTGTATTGCGCACTTGCCTCAGTAAACGTAGGTAAAACATGTCTCCTCAGCCACACAAATCCAGGCTCTTGGCATATCAGTTCTAATAAAAGTCTGTGAAAGCAGATGGTTTTTTCAAGCGCTCCTGTTTATTTTACATTAAAGTCATATAATGCCATTAATGTCCACGAGATAGAGTCTTCTAAAGAAGCGATGGCAGTTTCCATGAGAACAGTGTAATTTTCACCACAGAAGAATGAACAAATCAGTGCTTTAATGATTAGGCAGATATTGAGATTAAATGCAGTAGGTGAGCAAAACCTACTGGGATTTCACAAGAGAGTTGAGATTTTAAGAGTACAAGTGGACGTTCCCTGACTTATAGTCTCTGCATCAAGCATCAGAAACCGTTCCCTTTGGCTCACAAACCCTTTACATTAACTACCCAACAGAAACACTAAACAACAAATTCAGCAAATACTAAACATCATCAAACACTATTCAACAACTGTTCTGCAGTTTTACCTAACCTTAGGTCAGCTTCTTCCATGTAATTAGGTCACGTAAGAAAGGAAGCAATGACAATGGTGCCTCCTTTATGTAATTCACTTCAGATCTTTCCCAAGGTCAAGAATTTTTATCGGTCATGCTTTGCAGAATGGATAGTGCTGCTTCTTCCAAGAGTTTGGGTCTTATGATCCAGTCAGACTATTAATCCCGTACTGTAGCATTACCTCTGTCACCACTGGCCTTCTATATCATACTCAATCCTGCTGAAATACAGAGAATTTTTGAACGACAGCTAACTCTCTAGATTTCTCTTTCCCAAGATTAGTGATGATATTCTGATGTGCAGAATACTTAGCATACACGTAGTGCATATATTAGTATCAATGCCCAAAGAAAACTTCAAACCATTTGAAAATGAAGTTCTTAAACTTTCCAGTTTTCCCTCAGCAATACAAGCCAAAATGTTCTATTGCCTGAAGGAGATCAAGAGCATCGCTGTGATTTCTTTATTTTATTCTTCTAAATGATTACTATCTGCCAATTTTTAAAGTCACTTCAAACAGAACCTGAATACCCAAAGGCTGTGTTGGTATGCCAGAGAGCTCCACTCAAGCCATGCCCTCATACACTACTAACTAGACTTTTTCCACAGCTCCTGTCAGCAAAAACTGTTTCTTTAGTACACGATTGATACCTGCTTCAGAAAACTTTGCTGTAGCGTAATCATTGTGGAGTCTCCCTCCTTGGACATATTCAAAAGCTGTCTGGGATGTGGTCCTGGGCAGCCAGCTCTAGGTCGCCCTGCTTGAGTACTTGGGTTGGACAAGATGGCCTCCAGAGGTCCCTTCCAGCCTTAGCTGTTCTGTGATCCGGTAAGGGCCCACAGTATCACTACTAAAGGCTTACTAGGCTACATGAAATACTTCCTACTGGATTTTTCACCCAGAGGTTGTATGTTTCTTCATTTATCAGGCTTTAACCTGAGACTTTCTTCTCTGTTTGAATCCTCATGATTGCACCCAGGCTGTCTGCAAGGCACGTGTGGATTGTATGAATGAAAATGATTCAGCGGATTGAGACCATATAGAGCTTGGTACCTTGACTTCTTGAGTGGTAATTTTAAAGTAATTATTCTGATAGATACTATTCTTCAGGATTCTTTGTGATAATTTTTCTATACGTAAGTGATTTCCCCTTTCGTCAGTGTGTTTTATTTAAAGTTGCTAAGAACAGTGGGAAGCCAAGCAAGAGTAAGGGTCCAGTGGTACCTGCACCTACAATTCCAGGAGCTGATTATGTGCCATTTGACCCTTGAATGGGATCTTTTTCTAGCTATCCAGAAGAATCAGTAAAACTCCCCTTTGATGACCAAGGCAACGTGGCAACCAAGGATTTCCAACAAAATTAAGATGTTCTGTCAAGAACATCTATATATATGAAGATACATACTATATGAAGAAATCATCAACAGTGCAAAGTCTGTATCTTGATTCTCTATATGAAAAGTCTGTATCTTGATTCTCTATATGAATACCTGCTAATTAACTCTGAAAGGCTCATGATACATCTTTCAGGTAGGCGCCCGAAACATGTTTCAAAAATGTGTAAGTGCACATGCCGGCCAAAGGAAAGCCATGAGCTAGCAGTGAGTGTTTTGCAGGGTCCAAAATGTTTCTGTTCAGATGGAAACTGAAACACTGGCACTATTTTCTTGCCCTGAAGTAACTCATTTCATCTAAACCACATTCCACAGTCTTACAGGAATTGGAAGGGTGAATGCAGGAGGCAAATTCAAAAAAAATAAAAGGTTTAGGATTTTCAGGGTCAGATTTATCACTTTGTTCTACTCCATTAATTATACATATCATGCATCTGATCTGACAGTTTTATAGTGCTTTGTACCTTTAGTGAATCATTCCCTGGGAGGGAGGAAAGAGAAATTAAAAACTTGCCAGGGCTAAAACTCAGGAGGAGAACTCTCTTGTCAGGATAACTTTGGGGTTTTTTTTAACATCTATACAGTCACTGACCACAATTTTCAAAGTGAAAACTTGTGTTGAAAACTAGGATCCTAACCTCACACTTTAGGAAATTAAATAAGAAGCCTGATGTAATGCCAAGCAGCTAGTAATCCTAGAAATGCCAGTGAACTGTTGAAAGCTATGCAGTTCAAAAATCAAACCAGCAAAGTTCAGATACTATATTTTCAGGTTTTCTGGAAGATACTGTTGTTAAAAATTCTCTGATTAGTTGGAGAGTAGAGCTGTGGTTACCTTACAGGAGGAAAGGATAAATGGATAATTTAGATTTAAATGCTAAAACCAAGGTCTCAGAAAACTTGTTTCCCACCTGACTCTCAATCTGTCTGAGTTTTGAAACTTCACCTGTAAAATGGTAGTAACATTTCTTCTGCTCAGCTCAGGTCTCCAAAGACTCGGTTCCCTTACTATTTTTGTGCAATTTATAAGCCCAGACACTGCTTCAACATACACCAGAATAATATAAGACCAAGATAGGGAACATAGACTAGTGGAAAATGCCTACTTCTTAAAAATCAGACCTGGTTATTAGAAGCAAAAACCATCTTAGTTCATCATGTCCTTAGCCATCCCTCTCCCTGTCATCTGTCTTTTAATTGGTGCTCAGCCCTCAGAACTGGACCTGTAGGTTCCCCCAGGCAGTGTGTTCTACTGCCTTCTTCCACCTATGCAAACAGTGAAATAATGTGGCTCCATGATTTTGGTGAAAGGGTGGCTGTAGGCTTTAGTTCCTTTGTTTCTTTTAGGACCTTAAAATTGAGGAAAATTCAACCTTAGGACCTGGCTGAGCACCTTCCTAGTGCATCACAGAAAGATTCTGTCTGTCTCAGCCAGTTTCGAGCTTATTGATTAGTGCGGGAGATTTTAGGCTTCTTAAGTAGCCTCCCAAATGTACCATCTATTAATAGGAAGCTTGACGATCAGCAGGCTCCTGCCCTATAACTGTGATATAAGTATATCTCCCTCATCTGTGCTCCAGCTCTACTGAGGAACAGCGTGGGAGCTGCTGAGCACCGTTGCCAGATTCCTGGTTTGCGAAGAGCTCAAGTTATCACAGGCGCATGAGTTAGCACGGGCACACTAGTTAGCACAGGCAGCAGTCACTCCTAATAAGAGTTTGCACTTCCTCCGAGCACCTCAGAGCCTTGTTTTTGGAGCATCTAATATCAGCCTTCTGTAGCTGACCCTTGCTGTATTTAACAAGTATCTTTTGTTTCAGCAGCTTCTCTGCTAATCTCACACTTGTGTGAAATTGTTGTTGACGAGGTGAGACCCTTTGTGGAGCTGACTGCTGCAGAGGACCTTTAGCTTAAATGAAAATGACAGCACTTCAACAAGGCCGAATGTAAATTCTTTGACAGACTATAGATTCACAAAGAGAAGTAATCCCTGCCGCTGTCACAAAACATTGCTTTTTTCAAATGTCAGTACCATATGGCACCCCTGTGAATAGAGCAATTGATGGCGCCATCTACTGGTAAATGCATTTAAGTGAAAAGATGGGAGGATTTTAATTTTCTTAGGGTGGATTTTGAAAGGAGAAATAAAAAAGTGTATGATCATGTCACGGATCAAGGCTGGGCTGGCCACTAAACAAATGACAGTTGCTCTGTATTCACCCCTCCCCCTTCCCAGAAGGGGAAAAGAAACAGAATAAGGGAGACACTTATGTGTTGGAAAAAAAACCGGAACACCTGAGCCAGCTTTAATGAAACAGTAACAATAAAAAGAAAATACTATTAATAAGAAAATAATGAAATATATACAAAAGCAATATGCAACTTGCCCAGGCTGGACTCGGTGGCAGAAAGGATCTGGATTCAGAACCACACAGGTTGGGATGGAAGGCACAACTGACACTGGGCGTTAAAAAGAGGCTGACCCTTGTGATCCCTCAGCTTTATACTGAATATGATGTATACAGAATGGAATCTCTCACCGGTAAGTTTAGGGTCACCTGTCCTGAAAAGCAGTTCCTTAAAAGAGACTTAGGTGAAAAGTAAAATCACTGAACAGAGTTGGTTCTGTTCTAGCTCAAACCAGGACAGATCATCTTTCAGATGTGTGCGAGCCAGCTCTCCCGTTGCACTGGTAAGGAAGAAGCCTGAAGGATGATCTACAAGGTAAAGCCTATTTGTTCCCAATGCTTTACTTTCCAGTTCTGCCTTGCAGTAAGAGAAAGTGTAGCTATTCTACTCTACTCAATTCTTTTCCTCTTACTGGGAAAAATGCATTAGGAGGTGGTGCCAACAGGAGACTAGCAAGAGCATCACATTTGAGTGCTAGAAATACAGAGTTCTGACAGAGGACTTGCGTATCTGAGAGGAATTCAGGATAGATGGAGCTGTGTCAATATTACAAGAGAACTGGGAATTATAAAATAATTAAAAAAAAAAAATAGACTGTGCTGTAGTACTATGACTCACTGTAAATCTGATCCAAATATCAAATAGGAACACCTTATTTTACTCTGCTGGGAATTAGCACAAACAGTAGGCAAAGTGTATTGACAAGGAAATTTAAGACTTCATAAGAACTTTTTTCATTTAACTCTAAAACTCTTTCCTCAGAGGGAGGATGGTGTAGTCGACGTAGAGGTATTAAGCACAGACTCCTGTTTCTAAGTTCGGACATTGCTTGAATCAAAAGGAACATGCATCTTTGTTTAAGAAATCACAGGTATTCTCCCATTTTTCATTTATACTGGTTGAAAGATAATTGTGGGCCTTGGATTAGGTTCCAATATCAGAAGAATAGATTAACACTGTCATATTCAATCAATTTTGATTGTGTTCTCTGCATACATCAAGTCCAGAAGAGGTATTCGCTAAGACATTTAATTCTGATTCTTTCACCTGACAGTAAAAACAGACAGATTGAGATGACTTTATGCTCATTTACAGATTATCACAGGGAATCATAAAGAAATTCACTGACACCTATGTCAGAATCAGGATGAAGTATTCAGACTCGCAACCAGACAAATCAGGAAAAGCTGAAATCCCAAAGGCCTTGCCTCACATTTCTTCCTGAACAGTAAAACTCCACTCTAACCTACAAGACAAGTGACAGCCTGAATCTAGTTTTCTGCCTAAATGTGAAGATGTCTGACAACCAGTCACTCTCTTGAAGAGACTATCTGTTTGAGGCAGTGGCCAGCAATTTTCAAACTTCCAGAAAATGATGCCAACTCATTACCACTGAAATCTTCACAATTTCCTGCTATATATTACTGCATAGAGGGCAGAAACTGCAGCCAAATGCCAAAAAACAAGGACTGGTACAAACATGATGTAACGCAGTAAGGTCCGGTCCTGAGCCAAGATACGTTGAACCAGCCAAATTGCAATCCCAGTGAACTATTTGAAACCATAAACCCATCAGTTCTGAGAAGCTGTACTCCACATCAGTGCCCAACACCAAATACTGCCAAGAAGTTTTACTGCATTTCACTTTACGTAACCCAGACATTTGGGAAGCTCTCTCATACAGCGTGAACACCCTTTGCCTATTTCCATTAGCTGAGAAACCCAGCTGTGCTCCCACAATTATTGCACTCACTCATTGAGAGATTACAATACTCTGAAGAAATTTTAACCAAAAAGTGCTGATCTAGTCCACGGCTCTGTACAGTCTCAAGAAACAGCACCTTCAATCACCATTTTGCTTCATTCAGGAGACAATTCTCCTCTTCCCTCAAGAGATACAATGTCTGTGGAAGAAACCCACCTTTCAGATGATAAACTTTCCCAACCTTTGTTTTATGTGCAAAGTACATCTTCGTGCTATTATACTAAACCACATACAGAGTCCTAACTGCTGAGATCTAAATGTCAGCAAGACCCAAGCTTAAATTTGGAGAATTCACAAAACACTTTAAACCGCTGCAAAGCCTGTGTTGAGAAGCGTGTCCACTGCCTATGCCTTGCTCTTCTTTGCTCCACCAGCCCCTCCTGGCTTTCCTATGGCTCTTGAACCTAGTCCTCACAGCTCTGTAACCAGTTTGGGTTTGGTCGGTGATTCCACACATACGCAAAACAACCTTGCTCCATGTCTGCATATTGATCCTTTCACTTACTCAGTTTTTCCCTTCTCCAAACATCAACAGATTTCTCCTCTTCTCCACGTTGCCCTCCCCTGGGATTCACTAGGGGCACCGCCTTTGTTTCAAGACACGGCCACTGGGCTTCGAGATGAACTTTCATTTAAAAGAAAATCTTTAAACTTTGATGAAGGCACACAACTGACCTGTTTCTTCCCACGCAGGAAGGCAAAAGACCGTCTCATGACAGGTCTGACAGCTCTCCAGGTCCTCCAGGAAGTATCTAAGAAACACGAAACCAAAAGAAATTAAAATGGTTTGTCTGATCCTCTCTCCATCAAAACAATGCAATTTCTCATACATTTTGTAGTTTATGTTAGGATTAAGATTAGAAACAAAAGTAAATAATTCTTTTTTCACTTCCTTTTACAGTACTGTTGCAAACAGTATCATTTCTTTTGAATCTTTTTGAATTTTCACATGGTCAATTACACTAAGTAATGTTATTTCTCACATGAAAAAGCCTAGATAGTCCAAATGTTGTGTTTGGTTTGGTTTTGTTTTTTTTCCACTTATCCTTAAAAGCTAATCGGTTTCTTGTTTTAGCCCAAGTTCTACCCTGGATTTTATAAACCTGCAGCTACAGGAAAAGAGTTTTGTGGTAAAAGTACTGACATGGTCTTGATTCTCTGTCACAATTGCGTGACTGCCTGTATGTCGTATTTCTGGGCCTGTTTCTGACCATATAAATCCTGTAAAGTGCTGCAGGTACAAGATATCTCCATTTCCAACTAATTATTTTAACTTTCAGCACATCACAGATTTAAGCTTTGTCGGTGTCAACAGCTCCCAGCTGGGTGAGAGAACTAAACTGAGCTCTCTGTGCTTGTATCTTCTCTAATAAAGAAAACTGAGAGGCATTAAAAGTATCTAAATGCTTATAAATTCATCAAAGTTTAGATGTTGAAGTCTTCTAAGGTGGCTTTGTCATTAGATGCCTAGTTATTACAGTGCATCACTAGGACTTAGATATCCCTGAGAATTTTATGCAGTAACTATTTCTTCTGGTGCAGCAATGTTTATCAATTGCTCCAAGAATCTTAGATGAAAGGACTTGTAAATGTGGAATATATTATTAACTCTCATTAATTCATTTAATAAACCACCTCTGTGACCCCTTCCTGATACTCTACTTCAGTTGCTGCTGCATCTGGATCTGATTCCAGTTACGATGGAGATTTTTAGACAAGCCGCAAATTTGAATAACCTGGCTATGAAAGGAAAGGAACAGGCTGTTCACAGGATTTTTATTTGTCTTATTATGTATGTCTGTGCATCCTGTAAACACTAATGAATAAAGGTTGACTGTCAGCCTGCCTTCTTTCTGACTAATGAATTTGCTCGTTCTAAGCTATAACCCCTTACTTTTTCCTTTAAACTCTCTTGCCTGCACTATTGATTTTTCAACTAAAAAATTCTTTAGTTAAATCTCCTACATGTTTATTGCTTCTTTAACTATCCAAAGAGTGTTTGGAATGTTCCAGAGAAACAACTCCCATTTCAGAAAGAGGAAATGCTTATTTATTTCCTACGAAGAGGAATAAGTTATCTTAAAACTAAGTAAAAGCAACAAAAACAGTGCCATAGAAACCAAACGTGATTGACCAGTTGCAGCTCTTTTAAAAACCTGTTTTTCAAAACATTTGGCTTTGTCTAACACCACTACCAAAATCTTGAGGGTAAGATTAACCCCTATTTGATGTAAAAGAAAATAGTTCACTATAATCACTTTTCTTCATCTCACTAATGAATAAGTCAAACGCATTTCAGGGGCAGATTAGACTTTCTCCTCACGTGACACACTCTGGAAAGCTATTAGTGCTTTGTGGTGTGCACAGGGTGTTCATTTTGAGCTACCTATACGCTGTTCGTAGCATTTTAAATGATTACATAGTAGCTACGTGTTTATATATAGTATGTAATCATCTCAAATGCTAGGATTGCAATATGAATAGGCAATAAGAAATAAACTTTACTTTTGATTTCATAGGTCTGTGATTAATTGTTTGAACTTTGGTAAATGAAAGAGACTTAATTAGTACGAAAAATAAGGCCTGAAAATAGGCTGTTATTATTTAAGATTTATATATATTTTACAGGGTTTATGTGCAGAGTATAGCAATTCTTTTTGTTTTGTTTCATTTTTTTTTTAGTCAATTGGTTTATTACTTTATTCATTGATTTCCCGAAATAATGTGTGTGCTTATATACTGCCTATACTATATACTGAGGCTCATAAAGTACTTTACAAACATTAATATATTTTTCTCACAACTTTTATTTACATTGCCCTTCTAATGAAACTATCACAGACTAGCCGAATATAAATTACACTGAACTAGCAACAGAAGTAGGAAACAGAACATGCACCAGAAAAACGATGTTTTAAGACTGGAATGGAAGCCCAAAAGGCTACACCCCAGGAGGCTGTCTGTTCTGACTTCTAGTCTGCTCTCCCCAAAGAGAAGTAGGATTGTGGACTAAGTCAGCCACATGATGGTCACTCAGATATTAGGCCAACCTGTTCTTAAAAATTTCCAATTATGAAGATTGTCTGAGAAGAGCACAGAATCTGTTCTCACGTTGAACTACCCACACTGTTAGAAACCTTTTCTTAACATCTAAATTGGTAGCTTCAAGTTTAGCTCATTACCTTATGCCTCATTCACTTGGACATGAGAAAAATTATTCCTTATCTTTTCAGAAGCGTCTTTTGATTTTGAAGGCAATTACCAAGTAGCACCTTTGCCTTCCCTCTTCAGATGAACTAACACCAGTTCATTAAATCTTCACTAGTACTGTCGCTCTCACTGCCTTACACTTGCTGTTCTCCAGTCTCATCCCCCTTGAAGCGTAATGTTGAAAAGGGGATACAGAATTTCAGCGGGGGGCCTTCACTTATCCTGCAGAGTATGTTTCTCCTTGGGCACCCAGCAGGTGCCCAACAAGCCCAACAGCTTGACAGGGTTTCCACTAGTGAGGCTCAGTAAGACCCCAGATATACCCTTGCAGATCCACCACCCAGTTTATTCTGAACTGGCACAGCGGGTTATCATTGCACAACTTCACTATTTTTCAGACCATTTCTCTAAATCATCAAGTTATTTGAATTTTCTTCTTATTTTTTCAACACGCCTTAAGATGCCTAGGGTGGTATTTCCTGCATATTTATCAGGCATAGCCTTTGTTTTATCATCTAAGTTACTGATGAAAACAATGCGTACTGCTGCAACCAGAGTACACCAGATACTGCTTGATAGTTCACCAGCTTTTGACAGATCTTTGTTGTTTCACACTTTTACGGTTTGCTTTTGTTTTGTTTTTCCTTACAAATGATTTTATTATTTCTTCAGTATTTTTTGTCTGGTCTTTAATTCTTTAATTTCTCTGACCCTCGGGGTTTTTTGTTGTTTTAAAGATAAGGATTGCAGTTGCCCTTTTCCAGGGTCTGGGACTTCATAATTCCTCTGCACTTTCTCAAAAATAACCTTTAATGACTCCATTGGATTCATGTCATTCTTAGCTTCCTAGCAAAGAGAGACCAAGTTCAGTCAATTTCAAAAACTGAACCTTTCTTAGCTGTCTCTGATAATTTCTTCCCTGCTGTAGACCCAAATGCTGCCTCTTTGCCACTGCTGATGTGCAGCTGATCTTCCTACTGACAACTAGATTGGGATCCAAAAAAAAAAAAAACAAAAGGTTTGAAGTATGTTAGCTTTCTCAATGGTACCTATCAATAAAATTGCTCTCTAAAACAGCAGGCCAGCAGTCTCCATCATCATTGATACTCTCTCTGTTCCTTCCTGGTGCACCTTGTTTTGTGCCCTAGATTGACTAGTGCGATAACCAAGATAAACTCCTGCAGAAGGCTTGATACAGCCTTCTACTTTTGTCTTACATTGTATGCTATATCATTATTAAACCACTGCTATCAGCATAAAGGGCTGTTTGTAAGAGAAAAGTACTCTGGGCGTCTTCAAGTTCCTTCCTCCTTGTATGAGTTTGTTACAGAAAGAGAGATTTGACTGGAGTCTTAAGCAGTTTCCATAAAGGTTCTTTAACCACAGGCGCTCACCACTTTCATTCTGCTTGACATTTAATAGGTTTTACCTACGTAGTTACAATATATATGGTGGTGATATAACACTTGACATCAGAAGAGTTCAAAGCACTTGCCACATTGAACTTTTTAATAAGGCAAAACTAAGTAAAGTGACTTTCCTGAGGTCACCCAGCAAGTTATTTGCTGAGCCAAGAATGCAGTCCAGACCTCCCAAATCCCAGGCCAATGCTCTATCATTATGCCATCCAGCCTCTCATATTATTAATGCTCAGCCTAAATATATTCTTGTAGCAATTGATTTAATACCATTAGTTTCAGGCAGCTAATCTAAAGTTCCTTTAGTTGTCCAGCCTCCAGGGATTTGATGGAACAAAGAACTCCACAACTGATCCAGAAAATAACAGTAACTTTTTCTGGAAGCCTAGCTATATTTTTTTATTATTTTTTTTCAGCCAAAAAAAGTAATTTCAAGGGGAAATGACCACCTCATTCTAAATCCACTGAAAATCAAATGAAAAGATTACATTTAACTGAGGATGTTTGTGATCAAGCCCACAGTATTTTTCTATTATTCATTTTCATACTATAGCATTCAATAAAGATGTACGGTAGCACTTAATGGGACAAAGTCAAGAAAACAATCACAATACATGAAAAAATAATTAGTAAAAAAAAAAAAGCCTTGGGGACTTGAAGAGATAATAAGAGTGGGTGGAATTTGGGGCTGCAGAAAAGTTACATTCATCTGCCGCCTCTTGGGCATAAGAGCAGATAAAGGTTCTGTGACCAGATTATAACAACAACAGAAGGGAAATAAAGTATCTTCACATAAAGATACGAAAAGGACTTCAGAATGCCTACGTTCTTTAGGAGTGCCTAGAAGGGTTCAGTTCAAAGACCTCTGAAGATAGCAGAGAAGTTGAAGCGCACAAGGAAAGCTACATTAATCATGGGTGAAAGACTACAGGGGAATCAGGACAGTTAGAAAAGTGCATGGTAAAGAGAAAGATCAAGAAAAGCTACAGAAATCTTCATATCAAATAAGCCACATAGTCTTCTACATTTTTGACTTTCGTAATTGTCTACATTTAGCCTGCATCTGGGTCCAAACTACAGCAGTTGTTCTATCAATCACCCATGGCCCCTCCCCAGCCAAAAAGGGGGATCAGGAAAAGGAGAGGAGATCTGAGGGTTACAATGAAAACAGATTTAGTGAAACAGCTGAACAAATACTAATGCCAGAATAAAGTAAACTAAGTTATACTCAACCCAGCAAACATGCAGCGGTCACAATAAACAGGAAGACGCGCTCAGGAGCAGGAAGAGGAGGAAGCTCAGGAGACCCCCAAGCAGGAAACTCCTTCATCCATAGCAAACTTCCCCTTTTACACTGAGCATGCTGTTGATGGGATGAGCTACAGCTGTAGCCAACTCAGAGCAGCTGCCCTGGCTGCCTCCCAAATGCTAATGGCCTGCAGCCCATGGCAGGCCTGCGATACTGTCCCAGTCAAACCAAAACAGTATTCCATCACCTTGAACTGGCTGGAAGAGCTTTTTAATCCAGTATCCCAGATCTGTACGTGCATTTTCCTCACTCGTCCAGATTTCTCTGTGGCGTTGCTTCAAGTTGCCTCGGCTTTCAGAAAGCTCTGCTTGTACTGTGTGTTCTCCGCGTTTCTGTATAAAATAAAGAACATTCTTTTCTTTCTATTTCTGCTGAATCTTTCCTTCGGAAGACATTTGTTTTCCTTGTGCAGTTATCCTTATTGGTAGACTTTGAATCAGACCTTATTCTTTATAGTGTTTTTTAATCGCCATTCTGTAATAATGCCAGCTACTAGGTTTTAAGTCAATGAAATCTACCATATCTTTTGCAATTTAGAATAATTATTTTTATTATCTTTACTCCAATATAGATGTCAGTGTTCTTTACAGCAAATCTAGTAAAGCAATAGCTTCTTTTTTCCACAGCTGAATATATTAAGAATATGCCTTGTGCTTCAAATATTTGAATATGTACGCAGACAAAATATAAAATAAAAATACAAAATGATTCAAAGAGAAAATTTTAAAATTGCAATAATGTGGAAATAATACCTTATCAGTTCTAAGCAGAAATAGCCCTGAACAAAAGAAAAAAAGCTTTCAGCATATAGATACAGATTTATTACAGGGATACAGACAGGCTGAGCATCTGAATTTTACTTTTTGTTCAGATTTAGTATCCACCAGCAATTTGTGATGTTCTTTCAATTTTTCTGCAGTCTTTCAAAGGAAAGGGATACACAAATCTCTCCCAAAGCACAAATACAAACACAATTTATTCCTTAGTTTTAGTATGTCCTACTAATGTCAACCAGGTAAAAGATAAAATGTAAACAAAAAACCACAAACCCTGGTCTCAGTTCTGCAGACTTTAAGATTTTTTACCATAGGTGCGATCAATTTTAAGTTTTAAAATATCTTTAAATATTTAAGAAACGAAAGTTTGAAATGTTGCTATTCATCTGAATTTTCACAAACAGCAGAGAAACGGCGTGAGAGATGACACCATTAATCCCATTTTCATCAGTTGGTTGATGTTAGCCTATGAAGTTATGTCTTCAGAGTCTAAAACATTTTTTACTCTATTTACTCCCGTATCAGTCATCCTTTTCTCTCATTATCTCCTTCTGGTGAAGGAAACACTGAGGAAAAAAACCCAATACTATATTTTCCTCGTGAGTTGAGCTCAGCAATGAACCCATTATTCTAGTGACTTATTTTTTTGTAGTCATGTCCCATTTGCTAGGTTGCCTACCAAAAGATTATCTTTTCTGAAAAAAAAAAAGCTATTTATAATTTCAAATAGTAACTGAAGCACTCTAAAACTTATTTAAGTCTGAACCATATACCTATCTCTCACCAAAATAGTAACTCTCTTTCATCTGGCCATTAACTCATTGATTTAAGTAATACTAATTTTAATTAGTTTTAACTCTTGTTAACAAAAGCTGTGCCATAAGATGATGTTTATGAGGCCAAACGTTGATGCAATGATCAAATCTGTGCAGGTGGATTCTTGTTCCTACACACAATGTTTTGAGGAACACAAATGGAATTTTCTGTCACTGCAATTCCATTATTTAGAATTGCTCAATGGGTAGAGAGGGTGCAATTGTGTTTCAGACTCTGGGTTGAACCTTCAGAAGAATTTCACGTATCCTAGGAAATTCCTAATACAATGGACTGCTTCAGTCAGATGTATTCCGATAACGCATTATATCATTTGCATTAAAAAATAAAATCATTAAAAAAAAAATCAGTGATTCAAAGAGAAAGTTTAAGAATTGCACTAATGTGGAATGGAAAAAAATACTTTATCAGTTCTGAGCAGAAATAGCCTTGGACAAAAGAAAAAACATCCAATTTCATCCTACCAAACTGTCAGTGTACTGATATCAGATTTTTACATGGATAGAGACAGACTATCTTCCTTTGCATTCAGACTCAGTGTCCACCAAGCACGATGCATTATATCGTCTGAATACATTAGAGTCTCAGAAGAATAACGGGGGCTTTGAAATGGTACATTTCAGAGATGGAATATGTACGGAAACAGCAGATTTAACTAAAAAAGAAATTTCTCATTATATTGTGTACAACAAAGACAACGACAGTCACCTATGTACCCAAGTTGAGACTTAAATATACTTTTACATGCATAAGCATATATAAATTACATACAAATATACTTTTTACAGAGTGTATACAAAAAATAAATTTTAAAAATACTTTTTATGACAAAGCACACTCACGTTTAGGCTGCTAGGCAGGTTTACACGCAAATCTCTGAAGTCATTCCCAGGAGATTTTTATCTGTAGGCAGAAAGCAAACACCTCTCAATGCAAGCCCTATGTGATTGATATCTAGCATCAGAACTTGAGCTCAGAATCTTCACTAAGTTGCTCATCCCACATATAACACGTTATTGTATATATCTCTGCCATGAACCCTGTTTGAATCCACTGCTGCTCGGTTTGTCAGACTGTTTATCACCGTACGAGTCTCAGATCACAGGAGCAGTCAAACATCTGGTTCACGCGCTCAACTGCCAGGTCTGAATTTTGAGCACTTGAAGAAAATCATTATAAATCTCACACACAGTAATTTGCAGCATTTTGTTACCATCCCCTAGTCACTGATTCTATTGGAGCCGTCCACAGCCCTTCAAGCTTTAATCCTTGCAATTTCTACTGGCAGCCCATCAGCAGCTTAGCCCGCACCACCACCCATCTCAGCAGTATATGACTACACCAGCATTGCTTATGTCCCATCCAAAACAAAGGTAAAACTTTTAAACCTGCTTTTTCCTTCTTAAAACTATATAGCATCTCCTAACTTTTTCATGTTTCCTTGTTCTCTGGAGTTGTATTTTCTGAATCAGATTCCAGTAAAAGCGTCAAAAGAAATAGTTCTATCAGACATGCCAGTATGATTTCTGACTGTTTGGTTTGCTTTGTCATCTTTCACCTTCAATAATGAGAAGCAAAAGCTAGGGAAGGTCATTTTTATTGCCTTTTTGGGCAACAGTACCTCAGGGATGGAGATTAAAACTCAGAAAAACAGCTGCGGTTCCTTGCACACTAAAGTAATTTGCCTGTGCTAAATTCTGATTATAGAGGCGTATGCTCCTTGGTATTGGCTTTGTTAGTGCCAAGTTGCTGTCTTCTCTTAGCCAAGTGCAAACCTCCAGGGTTTAACAGTTTTCAGAGAAGTTCATTTTGCCTTCCACCTGAATAAAATCCAAGCCTTCTTTCACCTTCCAGGACTGACACTCATGATAAAACCCATGCAAAGACGTATCTATATACTGACTTGAGCTGAAAACAGATGTCTGTGAAGTTGCAAAAGCTTTTTGTGGCACAGGTGTGTTTGGACATTTTCCCTTTGCGTTGGTCATGCTGACCTAAATGTAAATAAGAGTTTCTGCAACTGGTCAGTGCTAATGGAAAATTTATATTACCTCAGGCTGATGTTTCCCATCTAAGCCGAGCTAAGTCTACTGCTTATAGAGGTGAAAACGTAAAATAGCCAGAAAATATTTATTTTCTTTAGTGAAAATTTTCTGTGGGTCAAACTTATGACAATGGCCTGAGAGAATTCAGTGCATCTCTTCAATACATTTTTTAAAATATCCTTTTAAACAGCAAGCCACCACATAGCTATAGTTGTCTACACTTTTTACACCAAGGACTGTGTTGTATGAACACGACTTGTTTATTGCTACAAAGCTGAACGTCAGTAACATCAGCATTTTGAAAGGAATGATGAAAGGAAAATGGTAATGACAAACTCTTTTAATGAAAGTATCTAAAGAACTACTGAAAAAAAAAACCCACAACAAATCTGAAGGTACCTTTCTCTTTTGAAACTGGCATTTCTAAATGCCTTACATCTTTTCAGCAATTTTGTTACAGCAGAACATGGTACACAGCACAGGCACAATTCTCACTGTGAGGCCAGTGATGACAGAATTGAACCTTTGGAATCTTTCACCACCAAAGAGGCACTGGAGATGTCAAGAGAGAAGCGCCCTACACTCTCGGCATTTATGATTCTACAAATTGGAAATGTATTGATAGTGGAAAGTTTCCGTTATGAATTACCACAGTATTTTTTTCTACTGGCACTTCTTTGTCAGGTAAAGCTCCAGAAATGTAAGGCTTGTATCGGTTCACAGATTTTTACCGTCTTCCTCAAAACATAACTCCTACACTACCATCATAATTGTCTTCAGCCAAGCACAATCAAAAGAACACATACATTCCAGGAAGTCAAAACAGTGGCATTTGATGACATTGCAGATACCATAACAGCCGGATGGGTGAGGGTCATTTCTTTAGATGAATTTTCATGAGACACACACTTTCTAAGTCTGGAGTCTATAAGTCTATGAGAGAAATTTTAACTCAAGGCATGTACACTTTCTTCAAAAAAAGAACTTCAAAATATTTTTGCATATGATTACTACACTCTTTATTGGAAGCGTCTGATAGCCCAATAGTCATCTTATTGAACTAGAAGTGATTTGTTCGTAAAATCCAGGACGGTCTCACATAACTGGTGAAGTAGCTGATGCTTATTCTAGCATAAGCACAAGTTTCACATGGGGCATCACGAAAAGTTTAGCTTTATGAGTCATGGAGGTTGATGAGAAGACAAGAGAACAAGAGATAAACATTAACATTTGCATAAATTAAATCAAGTATTCTCATGTATCCGTGGAGGCAACTTTCTGAGGACTTGCAAATTTGTTTCATAGCATTAGCACTTCATAGTGCTAGTCTTAGAGTTCTTCATAGTCTCAGAATTCTTTGTTTCCACTTCACCTCAAAATATATCCCAACGGAGTATCTCCTCAGGTAAACATTACACTGACTGTGAACTATTCTTTTCCATTGACAGCTGAACAATTAGTTTCAGTTTGGAAGGACAAATATTTTAGCACAATAGATACTTTTAAAGCTAAGTCAAGGCCTGACCTCACCATTTGCAAACTAAAATATGAAAGCAAAATTCAGCAGCTGCATCTCCAAGTGCCCAATTCACTCTGGTGTTTAGGAAAAAAAAAA
>VWZK01008372.1:0-28259 GCA_013396935.1 Baryphthengus martii | reverse complement strand
TTTTTTTAAAAAAAAAAAAAAAAAAAGATGTGTCAAGACAATGCAAAACTGGGGGCAAAATATTAGCTTATGTGAAGAAAGTTATTGTTCTTCCAAATATTTTCTCTGTATCTGACACATTAGTCCAAGGATTTAATACCCAATGTGCCATCTTACATATAATAGCTAAAATTAACTCCTGTGTTAACACCAAAATATATAATGTTGAGATAGGTTTAAGATCTTAATACACATCCACACCTTATTGGTTAAAGGATAGATCAGAGCATGCAAGTTTATGACATTTGTTATTTTTGGCAAAGGTGCATAAAGGTTTGCTATGTTCAGTGAATTAAAATACAAATCTCCTTAGCATAATAAAGGCGTATACACACAGTGCTGAAAATTTACCCAAAGTCTAAAAATAAGAGAACAAACGGTTGTATTCTTAGCTTATTCACTGACTTTTACTCTTTTAATGTACTATTCTCATCCGTGCTATTGCTAGAGAAGGCATTTATTGAAAGCTCATTTCATAGTGAAGACCAAAACTATTTAAAAATGAAGCAATTCCTTCCACTACTTTGAAAGACAACAGCTTGACGTGCTGTGCGTACTCTCTGAATTTAAAGGTATTTAGCATGCATTTCAAAGGAAGATTGTTACAAAGCTATCTTAACATAAGATATCTTTTAATCATAAGTTATAATAATCAGGAGATAGGATATTCCTGGTCTGTTTCTACTGACTGTATTTAATATAAAATACCTCAGTAAGCCATGTCAGAAAAACTAGACTCCAACTCCCATTTGTCTGCAGTATCAAATCATCTGGCAAATGCAAATAAAACCACAACACATCACAACTTGTAACTCCAGCTCCAGATTGCAGAATAATGGTATGAAATAATAAAGGACACATTTAAGCTTAGGATAGTTCAGAAAATACTTCCTGCTTCATACTGTAAAGTAAGATTAATAGAATGGGTCACTGAAAGATCAGAGCACCTGTGCTTTTTATCATTAAAATGTGGCGTTATATACTTGCATATCCATGAAGTATGTCGTCTAAAACACATTGCTATTTTCTCACATGAAAGCAGTCTTTTTCATTTCATTTAAATCACAGTTCAACTCCTAAGGAGGTCATGGTAAAAACTGCTTACCTTTCCACAGATTTATTTCTATGTCCAGTTATAGCCGATATTTTACAGTTAAATCTCTTCTTTTTTCTTCCTCACCCCATTTTAACTCTTACAACAAGCACAGAAGCAGTGGAGCCAGGTTACTTGTCACCAAAGCCATCAAATCTGTTGACTATGATTGGAGTCATCATATTATTTTCCATGTTAGTTCATTAATGATGCAAAAGGAGAGAATAACTGAGTTGGGCTCTCGGATCTTCATTTGAATTTCCATGAAGGAAGCAAAGAGTTCTGTGAACAATAAACTACTGAAAGCGTGTCCCTGTGGATTTATACCCCACGGTTCAACTATTAGTTGTCCAAACGTGAAAATTCTTGAGCTTCCTCAGTAAGAAAGAATTAAAGAGAGTATTTCTGTGTGGATGCTCTTGTTTCTGATAGGGGCTGAACTGCCAATAAGCTCTGTCGCACGTTTGGCTGCCTGTTTTCAATTGAACATGAAGCTTTTGGGAGGAAACATGAAAGTTAGAGAACGATACCATGCCTTACAAATTACTTTTTCATAGCTGATACTCCTTGAAATAGCAAGCTTATGAGTAAAGCATCCATGCACTGTGGAAACCTCCACTCTTTCCATTTCTTTCCAAAATAATATTTTGTGTGAGACAAGTCAAGTGCTTTCACTGGCAGCAGGAAAAATAGAGAAGAACATTTTGATTTGACCTTATAAAAGTGTAACAGCATGTAATTACAAGTTACAGCATACACCTTGGACAGTTAAATATTCAACAAGTTAGTTAGATCATTCCTTTAGGTATTTCAATAAATGTTCATTTCCTGCAACTAGTGTACCTGATTGTAATTCTCCCACATTATAAAAAGCAGTCCAGCAAAACCTAATGTTATCTACATGATTTCCTAGTAATTTGTGATAGGATTGGTGTAACAATTTAAATATTTTTTAAAAATTATGCTTAAGCTACAAGCATATGAAGCTTTTGTAATGAAGTGTAAGAGCTCATAATCATTTCTTTTCCACAGAAATGTGGAACATATTTCTTCAAGAAATACAGTTTTAAGGAGGTAAAAAAAATCAGGTAGCACAGGTCCTTGCTGAAAGCTGAACATATGTTTTGTGGTGTTTTGCCACAAAAAACAAACACATCATATCAATCATTCAGAAAAAATGATCAATAGAATAGCATATTTTCATCAACTCAATTACAAAATTGCAAGACAAACAAAAAAGCTGATGTCCTGGTGATGACCGTGCGTGTCACTCATTTACAACTTTGAATCACTTCGGACTTTTTGGTGCTAACTGACATAATATAAGCACAAGAACATTTTGCAACAGTTACTTAGACCTCAATTCCTAGGTGGACTTAATTCCTAAAACGTACCTCTGAAAGTGAGACTCTTGCTTCTCACAAAGTGTCGTGTGGATCCTGAAGATACGATACGCGTTTTTGTGCATGATTTCATTCCCGGTATATTGTCACTGTTGGGAGAATGAAAACAATTTCCCACTGAAGTCATATTAGATCCCTCTATTGTCTTCCTAAGAACTTAAAACCAACTAGCTAATATTTTATGTATGTAAAGTAACATTTCACTGATTTATGAACATGACTAACAATATTAAGTTAAAATTTCCAATAGTATATATACACGAAGATATGTGAATACATATTATTAGTTGTAAAATTTAGACACCTGCAAGAGCGAATGACTGAAAATTACATAACACACACATACAAATATATAGAACTCACACGTATAGACATAGCTTTCCTCCACAGCTAGAATACCAAAGTGCAATAAATCCATTTGTAATCATCCTCCAAGCACAAGAAAAGTTTCCCATAAACGTTGTCATTTGACCTTTTCAGAAAAGGTCACTAAAAGGCCATCGATCTCTCATTGGACTTCGATTACACAGACTTTGAACCAACGATCTTTACATTTACTGCTCTCATTTATCATAGAATGTTGATTACAGGAAACACCCAAATTCTGACATTTCAAAGGTCAGTTTGCAATTTTAAAAAATTCTCCTCCATTATTCATTTTACTGCATGTGCTGTTCCACAAGTAATCCATTAGAAACACAAGTTTACTTCTTGATCTAAATAATTTATACCAGATGCTCAGATTTGAGTGGAATTTAAAAATACTAAAACGAAAGACAACTGATCACTCTAGTTATTCATCAGAGAAAAACATTTCGCTCAAGATAAACATCATTAAATTTAGGGATGGCCGGTTGCGTTTTTTTGAGGAGGGTGGGGGTTGTTGGTTTCGGTTTTAGTAATTATACTCTCGATAAAGGTGTGATACCAAACTCCAAGTGGTCTGTATAGTTCTAATTTCTGATTTACCACATCACTATGTATAATGTCTGTATCATTACATCTCTCAAAATTCCTTGACTTCTTCGAGTTTATGCTTAGGTGACGCGGCAGGCACGTCTAATCAGCTCTTGCATTCTGTTTTGATGTTTCAGTGAAACACAATCTCTTCTTAAATGCTCATAAATGTCTTCTCCCATACATTTTAGTCATTTGAACTATACTAAATGTCACGGATTACACAGAGAAAATAAAGAATTTATCAAGAAAAAAATTGGTCGTCTGTTGCAATAATAAAGTGAAATAAATGTTGACAGTTCCGAGCATTAACGTGATGCTCGGTTTATTAGGAAAGGGGAACATGCATCTGTGATTTTTATTTTTGTTTAATAAGACACAAAGATACTTGCTTCCCTTACCAATAGTAATTCTGGGGTCTTTGTACAAAGGTGTTTCTAATCGAGTTTGAAAATCTCACAGGTGTAGATCTTCATATAGACACAGCTGCTGTGATGATCTGTGAAAGGATATTAGAATGTGAATGGCTTTTTATGTGCTTTATCAACTATTCGATACGTGCAAATCCGTTAAGTACATTTGCAAAATCATCTCCAGGTTTTTCTTCCTGCTTCCCCCATGCCCATCCTACCTGTTCCTGGGATTTTGCCATAAAATTATATTGCCTTTTTAATTAAATGTAGATATTTAACTTCAAGAGAAGGACTGAATTTCTGAAGGGGTAGGTCCTTTTCTCTGTAACTGCTTCCCATAGACAAACCCTGCAAGGCTGTTGGCCTCAGTGGCCCTGTTTTTAAAGTGCTCTCTCACATAAGTGATCCAGACCAAAGGTGGTGAGCTCCACTGACCTGCATTAACTGGGTATTTATATGCATCTCAGCAGGTATCAACCTGTTAAAGGAAAAGCTGTGGGACCGGGGTAGAAATACATTATTCTTAAACTTAGAGAGTAACAAAACATGAAACCTAACAAACTGTCTCACAAAATTGTGTTCAAGAATCCTAAACCAGTTTGTTTTGGTTCATGTTTTCATAGGTCGAGTTGACCTGTGGTACTGCATCTTGGCTTTATTTTTAGCGCATAATTACACACCAAGGTATATTCTGATAGAGACTATGTGGGATATCAGGTCTTTGCATAACGCAGTGTTGCAGCATAATGATATGCTTAATCCAGAAGAGCTGAACAAATAACAAATAAAATCAATCTTATAACTGGTATTGCCCTAGGACTGCAATAACATACGCCCTTTCCCTTTGGAATATTTGTTCTGTGCACTTTAAAATGCATAACATAGATACGTTCAAGAGTGGTGTTAGGAGACTTTGTGTAGGAAACAGTTTCTGTATCAACACTCCATACTGGCTGCCATTCCTGAAAGCTACATTTATGCGATTGCAAACCTCACAGTTAAGGTTCAGAATCACTAAAATCTTTCAATTGTTTTAATGACATAGAAGATAGTAACAACTATGAAGTACCATAACCAAACTGTCTATAAACTCTTGCTTCTGAACATAGACTCTCAGAAGCAGGATCAGGCTTTTGATGTGCCCATGTAACTTGTCTCCTACAAGGCATGGAAGAAATCTCTCTGCATTAGTAAATTCCTGCATGTGCAAGATCAAAATGAAAGAAAAAAACAAAACAGTCGCGTGCTTTCTATTCCCACAAACCAGACTTTTTTTTGACTTGCATCTCCTGCAGAGCTACAGCATGTCAGATGGCTGCTCTTGTTTAAACCAAGAATTGAACTGGTCCCTCAGGTCCTTCAGATTTGAGAAATGAAAAAACACTTAAATTCTTTCCTTCTCCATCACTTCCGTGCCCTGTGCTGATTACTGGGTTTTTCTGCTTCGTGATTCAAATGAAAGCAGGAAGAATTCTAAACCACAGCTGGCAGGATATCATACTCCATTAGTTTTTTTAATACAGATTAATAATATTCTGTCATGCTTTGATGGGATGATCACGCTTCCTTATGCATCATGAGATGCACTTTCTCTAGACTAAATTCCAAGTAGTGCTGTATGATCATCCAGGAAGAGCTGTTAAGAGTTCTTTTATACCTTATGTCTATCAAACACAGAGGAAAGTACACAGCAACATAATCAGGAGATCACTCTCCTCCCAGAAATTGTCCTTTGCTTTCTTCCTGCACTGAACAATGTAAGCAAAGTTAGGCAAACACTAATGAGCTATACCATCATTATGGTATACGTTTGAGCAATGTATTTATTCATGTCATTATAGCTCTTAACTATGCATTGGATTGCGTAGTCTGGATTTACTAGCAGCACCTTGATACTCTATGAGTAACTTTAGAACTGAACAGGGCAGCTATATTTTGCCTGGATTAATTTGCCATGTTAAATGCAATTGAGCAACAGGAGCATTTCCTACAGCTAAAATTCTGAGAGGAATCAAGAACGCAAGCTACCTGAAAGGACTGTTTGATACTCACCACAATAGCAAAATGCAATTCTCTTTAGGTCCTTTAACTCAGTCCACTTCATAAAGTGAATTAATTTGTGCTGTAGACACGTCAAATGTCTTGCATTGCATTCTACGTTAAAAGTATTGTTGTCAGATGAGTAACATTTTCCTCTTGTTGAAACACACTTGTGTACTAAATTGATTTTAAGGTGTTTTCATTAGTGTGTTTGGTAGGTACTGGCTTTGATCTCAAGTATCTACAAAAGGAGGAGTTCTTTGGAACACCGTGCCTTAGAAGATGTAGTACAGACTAATGCAGAACAGACACATAAGTGTCAGCTATAAAGGAAAATAAAGCATGCAATGTTAGAAGAAAGATGAAGTACTCCAAAAATACAAAGCTAACTGAGCTACCTAATCTCCTTTTTCTGTTTTGTATAGTTCCATTTCACCATTATTACAGTTAGCTGAGTTGGGACAATTTTAAAGTCACATAGGTACTTTCAAGATACACAGCTGTAAGATACTACCAACTAGCGATGGAATAAAAATCCCAGTTCTCCAAACAGATACCATGTAGGTCTCCACTGAAGAACAGATCTAGAGCTAATTTCTGAAAGTCTGCTTTACGCACATTTCCCTCTACCACAGAATCATGCAGTGAAACTACCTACACTGAAAGCTGACTACGTGAAAAGACATATTTTCTTGTTCAATAAGGTGTTCCCCATTTCACTACTTAGAACAGGATTTCAGATGACTTATGAAAGCCATAGCTCGTTTTGAAAGAGCAATAAGTACCACTGAGATAGAAGCTTCAAGAAGAAGGAATAGACTAGATTCTCAGGAACATAATTTATTTTTATTATTTTCAGAATCCTTACTGGTCTAATAAAATCCCTGATTTAAAACACATATATAAATATAGACACTTCAGGAAGCTTTTTTTTTGCAATCCATCATGGGCCAAAGCTCTTAGGAAAACTTCATTCCTCAATATAGGCAGAGAATTTGCCCGAATATTATCACCACTAATATTATTCACCATGAAATTGTAAAAGTTGCTGGCAGTTTATAAACACATCCTGTATATTGTAATTCCAAGGCTGTTTTGTTCCGGGGAAAAAAAAAAAAAGTCAAACTTCTTATAACCACTCTAACTGATGGTATTCCTTCACAATGGCCCTTATTTAAAACAGCACAACCAAATATGCCCTATTAGAGAAGGGGGAAAGTTCTTATTTATCAAGCTCCTCTTTACCATCAATGAAACCCTCATAAGAACTTTCTGATCAGATCCCATATGCCTAAAATCCGTTCTTCATAACCAGAAGGCTGTGTACAATTCTCTAATCATATTTATGCTTTGCTTCAGAACGTGGCAGGTGTATGCAGGAGTTACGTTCAGCAGAACTCCTGCGTGCCACTTTGGCTTAGTTCAAAACTACTCTTTTTTTTTTTTTTAAATTTGAGAATAGGGATTCTTTTGAACTGGCTCAAAATTTCTTGTGTGAGTGAGAAATTTTGAGGCAGGCACACCCCACTACACCGTTCCACATACAATAGAGAACTCACACGCATAAAAGAACTTGCCAGCTATCAGTTTAGCAAAGATATTAGCACTGTTTGTACCAATGAAGATGGAGTGTTAGCATTAGAAAAATCATTTAAGAGATGACTGTGGAGGATAGTCTTTCACAATGCTGAAAGCAAACAGATTAAAAGACTGAGCGTATCATTCAAACTCAACCGCTGTGTAACTCAGCATTATCTATTGTATGCTCTTCTTATGCATTTCCTTTTGTACAGCTTTTCATCTTATGCAGCAGTCAGAAAAAGCTTTGAAAAAAAGAATCAAGCTGAGGCCAAAGATGACTGAGCTTTGAAAGATGAGAACATTGTGATTCCAGTAGGGGTAATTCCAAAATTGTCTTCAACGGATCTAAGATTTCAGAATCGAAATACCTAAGACATTGGAAACACCTGCAGACTTAATTTGAACTTCAGGGTGAGGTTTGAATCTGTGCTGGAAATTTCTTTGAGAACAGAATCTATCTGTCTCTTACTTTTTATTAAGCCAGAAACATTGTCAGAACTGTTTTTACTGATCCTTAGGAAACTGTTCCTTCAATAAAATCATAAGTTCTATGTAGTAGTAGCTCAGGGGTTAATTCAGCTGACTGTTGCCCACTACATGACTGAATTTCAGCATATAAGCAGGAAAATCACAACTGCTTTCTCACTCAGACAGGGTTAACTTCAGAAAGGCCAACAAGAGTTTCATACCCAACATACCCAATCTCAGAAGACCACAAAAGAAAAGATCAGATTGTGCATAAAGACAAGATTGCCAACAAGCTTCATAAGCTTTTCGTGTTATGCTTGCGGTCTTTGTTAAGCAAGAGCACAAGAAAAAGTAACTCCAAGCACAAAGAATTATATGGTCATGCAACACAATCATAAGATGACAGACTTCCAGGCTTGCAGCGGTACTTGTGCTTCACATCTGACTGTTGATAGCAGTGTAATTTTAAAATATGAGCTGTGAAAAATTGCCTAATGGTAAGTTAAATTCATTTATTCTTGTGCAGAATATTGTCGTAAAGAAATGGCAGTAGGCTTGAAGTCAGAAGGGTGAGTTAAATTGCCTGCTTTTTACATATTTTTGTAAAACTTTTTTCTAAGTGGAGAACTTTGGTATTTCTTGTAGTTCAGCCTTGTTACTCTCTTCTACTGAATGTAGAAGTCTATGTTCAGCTATCCCAAGAACAAGGCGTACTGTGCACTTTCACCATAAGGCCATCTCCAATACAAGGTGTCTATATACTTTACCTTGCAATTCTATTCGAGTTTATAATAAAAAACTCCCTGTAACATCCCCTCACAGTGGGAAGAAAATTACAGAGCTTGGCAGAGCAGTTTTCAGGAGCTAGTGTGTGTACTTAAACCAGCTGTGCTGAGCAAAGCGTCACGTATATTTGCAGCTCTTGACCGTTTCAAGGGCACTCACGAGCTGCAGAACCACTATTTTCCATTTTCACTAAAGTAATTGACACAAGAATAGATTCACATTGTACCACTTGCTGTTCTCACAGCCTTTGTCTGGAAAATAGAGGCTCAGGAGTACAGTATCTCATTTGTCAGGAAATTGGCAGAAAGGCAGCATACTGTCAGCTTTCCCCGTATTCGGCAGTTTGATTCTCATCGATTTTGATTAGTATTATTATTACTATTTTTTAAAGGCTACAAAGAGAGGAGAAATGGTAATCAGAAGGAAATAAAGATTTCACATTGCGAAACACCACGCACGTGAACGTATTACAGTGGTCACAACCACAAAGGAAAATGAACAACAGGATTTCTTGCATGTCTATGAATTTCCTCCCTAATGGCCTTCTTTAGGGGTAGTATCTTCACCAAAATAAAAAACATTCTGTTAAAAAGGAATCTCACTCTAAACCCATAGTTTACATTTAATGCTCAGTCTTTATATGCTGTCAAGCCAAGTTAGGAATGTAGTCCATTAACTTTGCGAATCGGTAGTAAAATTAACACGAAGGTACAATTAACTAACATTTTAAATTATCAGCAAGTATATTCTTAAGCAATTCATGCTGTACTAATCCAAGAAAAAAATAATTTAAATGTATTCAGATTTTATGCCCTGAATGAACCAAGTTGCAGAGCAATGTGAGTGCCTCACGGACTGCAACCACACAGGCCAACTTTAGTCAAAATAAATGAGAGGCATTTGTTCCTACAGAAGAGGGATTTAAGATGGAAAGATGGGCATGGTCTTAGGACACCGACACTGTAACAAGTAGGGCTCCGTAAGACATTGACAAGGCCATGTGCTAACAGTGCACACACTAGCATTGACCAAAATTAAGACCTTCATAGGACCATCGGAGGAGCCAGTGGGCTCACTGATACATTTGCGTTGTAATTGCATTAAAGGAATTGTTGCTGACTGCCATGAAATATTTGCTCTTGTGGATTGCCAGGGTGAAAGAGCAAGAGAGTGGCGATGCTTTTATGCTCCCTTTATGTAAAAGGTCCACCAGGGTCTCTAAGACCCAAAGTTCGCCTTTTACAGGAGCAGGATTAAAAACCCTACACCAGCTTACCTGAAATCCACAAAACTGACTGCATCTCTCTTCACATTGTCCAGTCATTCTCCTCACTTGCTTGTCTCCTGCTGTAGGTGTTTTTGTTTTCTTTCTCCACAGACTCTCAGAACTATCAAGGGTGTACGGCAGCCTCCAAATATGCTTTCAAAGTAACACTGAGGAGGGGAAAAAAAAAAAAGGCGCATTGGCTTTTTAGGGACAAAGACACTTTTTAAACTTTCTCATGTGATTGACTTATTATTTCCTGCAAATGAAAATGATTTCCAATATTTTTCAGAAAAAAATTACTGTGTCAGTAAGACAAAGTCAGACACAATTACTCTTGAACAATTCTCTTTGCACTGCAAGAAGAGACATTGCAGAATCAATTAAGTTCAGCAAACATTTCATGTAAAGTAAAGAAATGGAAGAATAATTAATTTCTTTGCAGTATGGTGGCAGCATAGGTAATGGTGCAACTAGAGAGAAATGGTCTGGAAAACTCATTTACATATGAAATTGTATTGGGTGAACTTTTATTAGATTTACTGATCCTGTAAGAGCTATCACTGTGTGAATTTGCAATTCTTGGGAGCAATTCCACATTCAAATGAAGACTATTTGCAGCAAATTATTGCACTGGGCTCGGTGACTCCCTAGAAAGGGTCAGTGAGAACAGAAATTATAAATACAATGGACAAGTACTGAGTACTCAGGCCCAGTGAATTTCACATCATATCTATGTCACTTGTTAAGGAAATATCTGAATGGTAACATATTTACCTAAGTCCGCATATCTTAAGTAGTTTTTGGGGTTTTATTTTGGATGGTTACCCTTAATGACATACTAGTAAATTGAAGACATGCGGTTACAGATTTCTTGTGCTTACAGATGCCACAGGGCTCTCAAACAATGACTTTTATTAGCAGCATTGATGCACAGTTTTCTAAGAAAATTTAAGTAGGGAAGATTTCGGAGGTAGTAACAAAGAGGTATGTGCGAAGTTAGCATTGCCAGTTTTTAGCATATGAAAAGAATAGCACAGAGATACAGAAAGAAAGAAAGGTGGGTAAACTGGGGAAAAAAACAAGGAGGAAATCATGAGCTGAAGAGAGAAGATTCAAGAGGCATGGTAGCAACAATGAATAATTTGAAACTGATACAGATTCAAGGATACAAGACGGATGTTTTGAAATTGCTGGGAAACAAAAGCACCTAGTAACATCGCAACGGAAACACTGCTAGTGAAGACTCCCTTTATTTCTGAGATGGTCAAAATATTCCTTTTTGCAGCTGTTTCCTTGGGATTTGGGATTCTTTTTAAAGGTTTTTTTTTTAGCATGTTATTCGGCAACACGCACAGATATTTCTTCATTGATTTCAGTGCAATTCTCAGTAGACTCCCACTGGAATTACTTTCTCTTTACAACAATAGCATCATTTAGTGACTGTGCCAAGAACTTCGGCCAAAACCAGTTCTTCGTAAACTGCCAAATCCAAAATGCCATTGTCAATAAAAGATGAAACCAACTAGCACTGATTTGCTTCTGCAAGAGCTTGATGTTACAACATCAAAAGGCTTCCTAATAAATGTGCCAGATTTTGAGAAAATTTTCCATTCTTCAAAACAATTGCATGTTATAAACTTATCTTTTTCCTAACCAGCTTACGCTATTTTTTACAATGAATCATAATCATTAATGAGTATTTCTCTAAAAAAGACATTAAACCTTGGATCATGTGTTTATAATATAGCACATACAGATGCATAAATACAAATAATATTTGATCTTGGTTTTAATTTTTAGATTTCAGAGCATTTGGTAATAGAAAACATCACTAGTGCTGAGGACCTTTCTTCTCGCTTTGCAGCTTGAGGGTTGTTTTCATCCTGTTTCACTCTGGGAAACTGCATAAAACCTTTATTCCTTTGGCTTTTCTGAGGGGAAAGAGAGTGAAGAGAGTTTTGCTTCTACAAAAATAAAGCCATTTCGTGTACAGAACAGTCATAGTAAGATGCATCTTGGTTTCACTGAGATTGTATTTCCTAACTTGACAATTCAGTCTCCTTTCTGAAGATCACACTGGTATTTGCCATTAGTTCAGCTATATGATTGTCTAAATCAAATCATATCACTAATAATCTTCCACCCTGTCCTGGATTTTATACATACTTAAGAACTAATTTGCTTTGACTTTACTAAAAATCCAGATATTATTTAAGTTTATAAGAGTATTTCTTATATATTTGTTGGTCACAAGTGGTGTCCCCCAAGGGTCAGTACTGGGGCCACTCCTGTTTAACATTTTTATCAATGATTTGGATGAGGGGATAGAGTGCACCCTTAGTAAGTTTGCAGATGAACATCAAGCTGGGTGGAAGTGTCGATCTGCTTGAGGGTAGGGAGGCTCTGCAGAGGAACCCAGACAGGCTGGATCGCTGGGCCAAGGCCAATCACATGAGTTTCCACAAGGCCAAATGCAGGGTCTTGCACTTTGGCCACAACAACCCCCAGCAGCACTACAGGCCTGGAGAGGAGTAGCTGAAGAGCTGCCAGGCAGAGAGAGACCTGGGAGTGTTAATAGATGGCCGGCTGGACATGAGCCAGCAGTGTGTCCAGGTGGCCAAGAAGGCCAACGGCATCCTGGCCTGGATCAGAAATAGTGTTGCCAGCAGGAGTAGGGAGGTGATCATTCCCCTGTACTCACCTTTGGTGAGGCCCCACCTCAAGTACTGTGTCCAGTTTGGGGCCCCTCACTACAAGAGGGACATTGAGGTGCTAGAGCAGGTACAGAGGCGGCCACCAAGCTAGGAAAGGGTTTGGAGCATATGTCATACGAGGAACCACTGAGGGATCTGGGGCTGTTTGGCCTCTTTACAACTACCTGAAGGGAAGTTGTAATGAGGTGGGGGCTCGTCTGTTCTCCCTAGTGGGGAGCGATAGGACAAGGGGAAATGGCCTTCAATTGTCTCAGGGGAGGTTT
Organism: Baryphthengus martii; assembly: GCA_013396935.1. Taxonomy (NCBI): domain Eukaryota; kingdom Metazoa; phylum Chordata; class Aves; order Coraciiformes; family Momotidae; genus Baryphthengus; species Baryphthengus martii. The sequence goes on along the minus strand of VWZK01008372.1, from coordinate 15,235 downwards.
AGGTTGGATATTAGGAAACATTTCTTCACTGAAAGGGTTGTCGGTTGCCATCCCTGGAGGTGTTTAAGAGACGAGTGGATGTTGCGTTGGAGGACATGGTTTAGCGATGGTGTTAGGGCTAGGAAAAGGTTGGACTCAATGATCTTGAAGGTCCCTTCCAGCTGAAAATGTTCTATGATTCTATATATTGTATATTCACTCCTTGCTATGTGTCCTTTCTAGCCTTCAAATGAAAGCCCAAGTGGCAGATCAGTTTACCTGCAAATTCATCCAGACCGGTTTTCTGATTTCAATAGTAGCCATTAGCAAACTATTCGTTAATGGACAGGCACCATTCCTAAAAGTACCTCCTGCAGGTAGCTTTATATAACATCACCAAAGTGACAGAAAAAGAAAATCATTAGCTTTTGGAAAGAAGATGATATTGACAAACATAGTCCAAAACAGTGACAAATCTCCATCCAGATATTTGTGGATGCTAAACGTGAATACATCACATTAGGCTCATGGTTATGATACAGCAACTCAGCATAAGCTTTGGGGTAACAGATGAGAAATAAAGTTATTAAAGAAATTAAAGACTGGTCAGAAATGGTCCATTTCTTAAAACTGAGGTTCTGAAAAAATATCCTGGAAAAAAAATCTGTTTCTACAGATAATGGAATACTCACCTTAAAACCTCAAACTGCCAAAATAGTTTGCTTTCTTGAACAGATATTACAAATTATTTTTAGGATTCCCCAGAAAACAGGAAAGTCTGGATTAGTATTCAGCTCTGTCCTCTCAATAAAAGTTCATTTACTGGCAATCTGTACATATATATACGCACATACGCACAGATATAGAGAATTATGCACATAAAACTCAAACCCAAAGGTAGAACACTAAATCCTACAATTAGATGAACCAGCACCATTATTTCAGTTAGGGAAGGCATAAGCTCACTGTCTGACTACAGTTTCCACAAATAAATTGTTCCCAATGTAGATGCCTGTGTGAACAGAGTGCTCAGAGCTGTTAATAAATACAGTGAATTAGAAAATGTCTCTATATGAACAATGCAGCTGAGCTAGCCAGATTAGAGGATTATGTTTCCCACTGCAGCAGTTCATATTATGGTGACACAGAAACGTCAAGGAGAACAGACATTACCACTGAGGCATTCGAAAAACTGAAATTAAAAAAACGTGACTTTAGAACAACAACAAAAAAAAAAGCAAAACCAACATCAAAAAAAGAAGAAAGAAATGTTCACAAAATAAATTAAGCAAGGCACTGCAGAAGTAAATCAACCTTCAGTAGAAATTACTCAACAAAATTGAAAAAAGTAGTCATTAAAAGGTCAGGTTTCACAACATTCTGTGTGACACACCGAAACTGGGGATCCATTTTCTAACCTGCATTTAAGATAAATTTCATCAGTTTACCTCTTAGTAATTCAAAGCTTTATAGAAATACATTTGCCTCTAGGGAAAGTTGCTATTCATCTTGCTTTCAAAAGATTTGAGGTGGGGTTGGGGGGTGTCCTCAGAAAGAAGATCACATAAGAAGTAAAATTGCCTAAACACAGAAACATTTTGCTTTGAAACTTTATCTCATCTCCTAATACGAAATTGCTGGGTTTTTTTTCATTTTTGATGCCATAAAACCAGTGTTAATTCCATCTTGCAGCTATTTTTATTAATAACTATGGAGTGCTGTGTCCAGCTCTGGAGCCCCAAACACAAGGACATGTACCTGCTGCAGAGGGTCCAGAGGAGGGCCACAAAAATGATTAGAGGACTGGAGCAGCTCTCCTATGAGGACAGGCTGAAGGAGTTGGGTCTGTTCAGCCTGGAGAAGAGAAGGCTCCAGGGAGACCTTATAGCGGCCTTCAGTACCTGAAGGAGGCCGCCAGGAAAGCTGGGTGTGTAGTGATAGGACGAGGGGCAATGGTGTTAAACTAGAGCAGGGTAGATTTAGATTAGACCTAAGGAAGAAGTTCTTTACTATGAGGGAGGTGAGACACCGGAACAGGTTGCCCAGAGAAGTTGTAGATGCCTCACCCCTGGAAGTATTCAAGCCCAGGCTGGATGAGGCTCTGAGCAACTTGGTCTAGTGGGAGGCATCCCTGCCCGTGGCAGGGGGGTTGGAACTGGATGATCTTTAAGGTCCCTTCCAAGTCAAGCTATTCTGTGATTCTATGATTAAATAAAGATATCAGTAGAAAAGAAGCCAAGACAGCTGCCTGCCACAAAAATTTAAAACATGAAGAAAGATAAATACAATTACAATGGGAAAAAACCCAACCAACTAAACTGACGACTCTGTCATTACTTCTTGTTAAATCTTCAATTCTATCTCATATCCTTCTTGCTAGTGCCCCGGAGGACTCTTCTGGTTTCCTATTGCCTCTCCTCTGTCTCTCCATTTCCTAGTATACTCCCACCAATAATACCCTTTGTCTTCTCTTCGCTTATGTCTTGCTCCATCACTTCCAACTGCATCAATTTTCTACTTGCTTAAACTACCTGACTGATAACCCCTACCCTCCCTTTTCCTTTCAAACTTAGCGTTTATCTAATCTTTTCACTAGCTTACACCTAATGCCTAGATCTTTTCTAAGCCTAATAGCGCTGACAGCACTCTAGCTGTCAATATGCTTTACCTTAGCTGCCTCTGACACTCTCCCTCCCAACGTCTGAGCCAAAGTGAGCACTATGAGGTGTTCCTTTTCCCTCTGAAACATCCAAAGCTTTTTCTGGCTGAAACACAACCTGTCCTTCCTGCAGACTGTGATACTGTGAAGTTTCCACTCCCAAAGACAATGAGTTTTTCAACCTCGAGTCAAACTGCAAAATTTGTTTCTTGGACCAGAGGACAGAAAGTAATTTACTTGAAAGTCATAAACACTAGACTTTTTCTATGCTAGACTATAACCTTTTATTTAAGGTTAGAAGTACAGATTGTGGCAGTGATCTGTGTACACACCTCTGATAGACAATGGAGGGGGAAAAATCATTCACTTGCCCTTTAGTTATTGCTCTCTTTTACCTTAACTAGATGACAACTTTAATATATGGATTAGAAAACACAGAAAAACTGCCAAGTATTAGTAGAAGTTCACACTAAAAAAATCAGTCTATCCTAAAATTTATGGAAACTTCTTGGGTTCAAAAAAGTGGAAATTACTGATCTTCTACTAAGTTAACTACAGAGTATAAAGAAGATAACTGATGTCTTTGAACTACCACAGCCTACTTTGAATTTGATAGGTATTTGCCTTCGGTTTTCTTAGAGCTGCTGTTTCCACAGTTTCTTTTGCATTGTTGAAAATACGTTTTTAAGAAAACATTATGATTGTATGATTAGATGAAGGGTCATAAGAAATATAAAAAGCCTTATGAACTCTGTATCATGTTCTATAAACCATTATTGCACAGGTCAACATTTGAGATAGATACTTTATTTTCAGCCTTTCTTTAATTTTGCTCAGACTTCTGACACAAACTGCTTCTCCGACTCATGTGTCTCCCCAGTCTCCTATGGTTGCTGTTTTTGCTGTGATTCACACAGTACCATTCTTCTACTTTAAATCACAAACAATTTTGCTATGCTAATTCCACATCCACCATAGCTAACACATTCTTTTCTCTTTTATAGCTTTGCATAGTCACAAGGTAGTGCCATAATATTCCAAAGATTCAAACAGCATTGTTCTGTCCTTTGCCTTTTTTTTATCACCTCTTTGCAATAGGATATACTTTTAATAGTCTTCCTAGTCTTTTTTGGCCATATGATGTAGTAATATTTCCTAGTGAGTTATAACCAAATTACGTTTTCTTAGTTCTTTAAATCTCTTACATAGTTCTAGTTTGTTTCACAGGAAAAATGTTGTGAATTGGCAACAGGGAGTTCTGCTCAGTCATTATCTAACACTGTAGGCAAGTTGTTCCTTGACACTCCATGTCTAGCAATGAGACAGTCTGAAGCTGCTACTATCACATAGAGCATCCTTAGATAAATCTGTTGACTTCAGAGAGAGAATGCAGGTTTGTCTTGAGTGTGGGGAGCTGCCACCTTGCTCCGAACAGGCTATGCTTAGTGGATACAAGTTACACAGCTACATGACAATTTAGGAAAATCACCCAAGAATTAAACAATAAAATGAAGACCATAGATTAAGGACACTTTTTTCCTGGATTGGCAGCTGCTCAGGCCAGACCATGCCGCACTAGATCTTTCTGTAGCCCACCAACACTGTCTAGAAGAATGAAATTGTACGTGATGCTCAGTGCTTCTCTGTACAACACCCCAGAATCCTCCCACCCGGAGACACAAAGACATGCTCCTTTTCTTGAGAAAAACCTATTCATCTGTGTGTTTGAGGCAGAGCAGAATCCAGAAGGGTACTTAGCTTCAGCATTGCAACATACAACTCCTTGGCTCTCTAATGTCTGGTGTAAACTACGCTCCCAAGTTAGATGGATCACTTTAGAAAACTCAGTGAGAAATTGAAAACTAAGCATGAAGTCTCAGAAGTCAGTAGACTGAAGAGAGGCCCATTCAAATTAGACAACTATACGACACCACCATCCTTTAACCAAGCAAAGAATTCAAATCTTGTTGCTCACCTGAAGGAGTACATATATACAAAAATGACATCTGGAGCTCTTCCCTTCGTGAGCATTCCTTAAGTGTCTGTTAGAGAATTGAATAATTATAACTGTGCTTGCTAGGTGTGGTTTTATATTGTCCCACAGTGTTTTGTATGTTTGGGGTTTTTTTTAGCTGGTGTATTTTAGATGTATTTTGTCACAGTTGTCGCTGTGCCTCAGCAAGACACCCATAGCTTACAACAAAACAACGCTGGGCTCTGTCTCTGTGTGTTAGATGTTCCTGTTAACCCAGGAGTTGAATTGCTTGCTTTTATCCTGCTGAATAAATGGAGTATTTTGTTCCATTCCAAAACCTAGGTTTAGAACTTCTCGCAGACATGTCAAATCGCTGTGGGATCTTTGTGGTGGCCTGATTAGACCCCTCTTTCCTCAGTTGCAGCCTGCTGCATCAGCACAGTATTTTAACTCTTGTACATGAAGAGTCACAGCTGGGGATGTGAGCTGTATGGGCCAGATGCCTCTTGGCCTTACTCAGCACAATGACTACCGACTTCAAGGAGATTTTTGTTCCGTTAATGAATGTAAAATGCAATTCTCTACAATATAACATTCTGTGATTCTGTGATTTTATTACGGTTTCCGTTAGGGCCCTGACTACACAGGCACTTACACATATACGTAATTTTATGCTTATGGACTCTGATTGAGCAAGGTAATTAAGCACATGCTCAATTTAAAACACACGAGTGTTCTCAGTGAAGTCAATGGAACAATTCAAGTGCATATTGTGAAGAGAATACATGAGTGTTTCCAAGGTTGATTTTCTTTTCTGCATGTAACAGACAGAGCAGAGGTAGCTTTCAGGAACCTTTCTCTGATTGTGCCACTACAACCTATAGACAAGGAGAGAAAGAAATCCCTAACTTGACAGGTATAGGTTGAAAACAACTCAGAAGCATTAAAGTGAATTAAAACTGTCTGAAATATATCCAATCTATTATAGAAATCGTAGAATATACTCCTACAAAGACAGTTATACTTGTCTTATGAGCAATGACTAGGAACAGGAAAACATCAAACTGTTTGACCTTAAAAACATTTGACAGGGACAGAAGAGAGCTATCTGTCCAAAACTCGTATCTTCTACAGTTCCCTTAGTTTGCCAGTAGAGATTTCTTGGACTCAGACAACTAGCTTTGAAGGTTCATGGCCAAAATTTGGTCCCTGTGAGCAGTACAGGGTAGAGGGATATTAAAGAGGGTAGAGAATACAGGTTTCACAAGCCATCCTTCTCAAGGTACGCTTGTTTGTAAAACCGTGAGGAGTAAGCTCAAAACCATTCCTACAAAATTAACCAAAAGCCACGACTGCTCCTCACCACATTCAGTGTCATAAGGACCTGGTGGCCGTGCCCTTCCATCTGCCACCCCTACTGCTCTCTACCATTTCACCTGCCCACATAAGACCTCCAGTAAGGGAGGCTTTTGAAACACCTCCAGACACTTTATTGTGAAAGTGAGTGGCAGTTTACAGGCAGAAGTTGTCTTTACTGAAAGTTACCTAGCCAGAGCAGGGCACAATAGAACCTTGTCCTCTATATCAAAACTATTTACTTTATATATACTTTCAAAACAGTCTTTTTCTCACTCACCACATACATGCTATTAATATAAGATCCTGCTTTTCTTAGGCTGGGCTATAGAAATCTTTGTACGAGTTCATGTGAGCTAGGCCACCTGTGACTTACTCTGGATACTCACTGATAGAAACTGAGAGCAAGTAATTTTGCACAACTTAGTCCATGAGCTGCCCCTAGAGATTACCTTCTACCATTGCTATCCTAGTCAATCTTTCAAGGCTAGGGTATGAGTATATCATTCTATTCCTCAGCTGAAGAGATTCCAGCTAGAAAAAGTCTTTTAAAGAGACTTATTTTGCCAGCATGATATCATCTCAGAATCCTTTTATTTTCAGAAAGTTACAACCTAGGACTTTAGATACAGGGATTCTGGGACAAATTCTCCCTGAATTGAGGTTGCTTTAAGCTTAGAAGAACAACTCAAAAAGGTAAGTTCATCCATAGAAGGAATAAGCAGGAAGCTCAAAGCCTTTACCATAGTCTTTCCCATGGCTGACATAAGGATATGGCTGAGACAACAGGAGCCTCCCCAGGATTTCTGTGAAAGCCTGGTAACCAGATTTGTCCTCACAGCCCCGCAGGATCCTTGACATCGGCATGTCATTTAGAGCAACACTGCAGCTGTTTTAACAGCAGAATCCAAGCGGCACACAGTGACTTCTGCAATTGGGAAGGTATTGTGCAATACACTAGTATTAGGGCAAGAACATCTGCTCAGCTGTACTTTTGATTTTCCTTTTGTTGCCATTCTTTGGAAGCTGTATATAAACACTGCTCTGGAAACTGTCATTGCTGCCTGGTCATTATCTGTCCACATGAGTCGTGGACACTTCCTCAGCCTGTTTGGAGGGGAGCAAATATTTCTGCTTTTCTTTCTGTTCTGTGGTCTCTAACATACTCTTCCAATCAATGCCCTGTTTGTGAGGTGTTACCAAGTAAATCTGGTCAGATGCCATGTCAGCAGACTTTCATAAACTTCAGAAAATTTACTTCTCATTGTCTGGCATGAGAGCACTCTGGTTAATGGAATTACACCAATTTTTAAAAAAGAATAAACCTCCAAGTAAAAGCAGTTTCAGAAATCTGAAGAGGCATAAAAATGGATAAAAGTAAGAGGAGTTAAGTTTACTACATGTCACTTATATGAGTGTAATTGTAATATGCTACTTTAAAAAAAAATCAAGGATGAAAAAAACAGTTTTTAAAAAGTCGACCTATTCACACAATTAATCATTAATCTAGAGAAAGGATCTTTTCCCAGGCAAAGGTGTTGGAGCAAAAACTACAGGAATCATTCAGCAAACGATTAGATGATCCTATGGGGAATGAGGCACTGCAAAGGTAATGAGCCACCTAGTTCTTACTTGCATAATAAAATTCTTCTGCTGTTCTTACAGAAAGACTCTGGGGAATGCAATATCCAACAGTCACACCAAGACTTCAAATATAGTCTGCAGAAAGCTGGTTGGCCTTTAGATACCATACGTTCTTGGTGTATAACCCTGACAGATGACTCATGAGCCAATGAAGGTGAGCAGAACACCTGATGGGCTTTTGGAAAAGCCCTGTGGCCTGCTGCAGGCAGCAAGACCACTCCGTTGGGCTTTCCTGAAACCCAAAAGATGCCCAGCGGCCCACTAGCAGGCAGGGGGCCACAATTGGCTTTGGAAAAGCCCCATGGAAGCCCCAGTTCCCTTCCTTGCTTCAGTGGAGGCCAAAAGGTGGTGGGAAGCTGGGAAGAAAGCAGAGAACAAAAGGGAATGGGAGGTCACAGCGGGGTGGGATGCTTTGAAAAATGTGGCGACAAATATGTCGCATGATTAGCCACTGGAAGAAGCAAGTTCTATTACATAAACATTATTTGATATTTGTAGGGATTCGGGTTATTTTGATTTTTTTTATCTTTAGTTGACAGAAGACTGCCTGAGAAAGTAAGTAGCTCACCACCGTAAGCCAAGAGGAAGTCAAAGCTCTCATTCACATTATTGTCACATGCAGTGGAAAAGTAAACTCCCTACAAACTGACTTCTTGGTAGAACATTGTGCCAGACTCCAGATTTCAGTACACAGGCTCACACAGCTATTTTCTTTGACCTGCCAAAGTGATCTTTGAGATAGCACGGAAGAATGGTTCAAGGAAATCCAAGTATAATTGTTCTGTATATTATATTTCGACTCTGGCAATCACACATACATTGCAAGAAGCAAGTTTTTCAGTACGTTTCATTATCTTCTCTTCTGGGTTTTTTTTTGTCCGGAGAAGGAATAATGTCTCATTTGCATAACTCCCTATAAGGAAGAACACCACAATCCTAATAGGAAACGGTAAATTCTGAATTGTTTCACTTAATAAACACTTAGCAGTGATTGCTGCAGGCTGAAGAAGGAGGCAGTCTTGAGGACTATTTGTCAGGGCATTGCATATGAGATAGTTAAACATTATTCTCCACTGGACTCTCCATCTATGAAAGTGACATAATGCTCTCAGGATAACCCAATTCTTAATTTTAGCATTTCATAAAAACAATTCGTGCTTTTCAAATGAATAATGACTTTTGATTAAGGAAGAAAAGAAAGCTCAAAACAAAGGAAAACACTGAGTGCTTATTGAAGCACGATTTTGAGCAATATTTTCCTTCACTGAAGATTAGGTTCAAGTAAAGCAATAATAAACTTTGAATCAGAATACCTTCCTTTTTCAACATTTACCCTTGCCAAGGGAATCTGGTTTGTTGCCAAAAAAAAAAAGAGAGAAAGAAAAAAAATCAAATTTGTTCAATTTGAACTCTGCAAAACAGAAACAATTTTGAAATGTTTTGCAGCTACCTCTCAACACGTACAGACACTAAAAGACAATCAAAATGGTTAATAGCAACTTTCCTTCAGAAGAAAACTAAGATTTTAGTGATAATTATACTACCTTGGATTAGCAGCAGCTAAGGATAATCCACAAGCACAACAGAATTTCCTTTCTTCCTTGACTTTTCATGCTAGAAACACTTTATTTCCCTATTAGAATGAAATACCTCTTTAAGCAGCAAAAGCCCAATCTCTTGACAATGTATTGTCAAGAGGCTGAGTACAGGATAAGACAAATACAATAGAAGTTATAACATGAGCTGGAACCCATTTGAGTGGATTGGGGAATTAACCCTTTTCTGGTCATTTCAAGCCTACCTTGGCACTGCAAGGGTGGTGGAGTTGACACTGGAAGCTATGCCGAGCTTTGCTTGAATCTCACCACAAACACAAAGGTGTTTCATTTCCATCTTTTTTATAGTCTGAGTGTAGGAATCTTCTTATATTTCCTCACAATAGTTCACATTATTTTTTGCCATCAACTTTGGCAAATATATTTTTCGTGTAAAACTTCGGGTGGGGTTGTGCTTCAGTGCAAAAGAGACTGGAATGGGTTGTGGACGCCTCATCCCTGGAAGTATTTAAGACCAGGCTGGATGAGGCTCTGAGCAACCTGGTCTAGTGGGAGGCGTCCCTGCCCATGACAGGGCAGTTGGAACTAGATAATCTTTAAGGTCTCTTCCAACTCAAGCCATTCTATGATTCTATGACACTAAACCACATAAACAGAAATAAACCTCCTTTACTTTGTTCAGATGGCTGCAGAAAATTACTTTGCACTTCAGCAAATGCTATTTGTGCATCCAGTTTTCAATGGTATGGTCCCAGCACACCAGATACTGGTTTCCATCTTGAGAAACTCTGATTATAACAACCCTAACTGAATTCAAGGTTTGTTACAAGATCCCATGCTTTGCACTGGTCTCACTCTTATCTTCTATAACTTTCTAAGATCACCTTCTTGGATCTCAGGAAAAGGCTTTGTTCTACTGCATTGTAATACCTGACATATTTGATCTGAACGGAGATTTCAAACTCTTTTCTCATACAAATGACTAAAAGCTAAATTAAAATATCAAATATTTTCTTCTTGCTTTTCAAAGGCTATATAGCCCAAAGTAGATTCACTGCTAAGTTCATTAGTGAATTATTTTAACTGGCAATGAACAATTCCTAAAATTAGTAGCAGGCAGATTAAACATGTACAATATGATAAGAACTTCAAGTTCTTAAACTTGGAAGTGCCACTTACTTCTCCACCGCATTAGTTGCACATGCCAGCGACCTCATTTGGATCAACTTCAGCTCTATAATGCACCCACAGCATCAGCTGGTTCAGCCAGACCAATGAACCACTCAGTTTTATTAAGTTTCTTAGCCATTTCCCAAAACTTGCTACTTAGGCTTTTTGACAACCGTTCTGATGTCTGTAAAAATAGGTCATGCAATTTGTTAATATACAGTACTTGCTGCTCATTTTCAATTCAGTACTCTGGGATTCACAGGTAAGGATCCTACATTACAGGTCATGAAGCATTACCATGGTGGAACCTTCCATGCATGAGACCATGTATGTAGATCACTGGGTAGGGTTTGTGAAAATTTCATTAGACAACACCGCAGGAAGTCTAACTGTGGTTCGATGCAATTTTAACTGCCGGTTAAAAAAAAAAAATCTCTTCCCATTACTACCCAGACTGCCAAGAATTTTTGCTCGGTCATCCCCAAATAAATTATTCTTATGTTCTCTGGACCAGAGCCAAATGTAAAGAATTAAAGCCCCAAACCTTCCTCACTCTCTGCCTTTCCTTACTAAATAAGGATTAAAACCAGCAAACTTGCTTTTGCAGATATTCCAGTCCAAATTCTTATTTGTTTCAAAATTCTGTTTGAATGCAGCAAGGCTTATCATGAGGCAGTCAAATGCATCCTGACCACTAGCTTCCGTATTTCTTCTTACCTTTTCCAGTTGTAATTTGTGTCAAATTTCAGATGTCTGATGTCAGATACAACTACACTGTTATTGCCAGCAATGGTCCATGAGCGAGAAGGAGCTCTTAGTTGTTTTTTTCTAAGTTCCATCTACCACGCAAAATGGACATAAATAGGAGGATCCTGCATTATTGTTAACAGATTAAGGCTCTACTTACTTTTCCTCAAAAACTTCACTGAAAACATCCCTTCTTCTTGTCCTTCATACTCTTACTGATTAGATGTGATTTACTCGGGTTTTTCTCTTGTGATATCCAACACATTTATGCCCTGAAAAAACTATAGCAGAGAGGGGGAGAAATCTGAAGAGGACTGGGAGAAACACTATTGAAAATGTTTTCCAGCTCACAAGGGTCTTGTTTAAATCACTTGCCTTCTCATTGTTTGAGACAATTTTGCTGATTCCATGAAAAATCTTGAGGCTCAGTGGCTTTGGCAGCAACCTTCCTAAAGATTTCTTATTGGTATTATTTTATAGCTTAATAGGTAGCTGAACTCTAATGCCTTTCTCTCCACTAATATAAACCCCATAATTATCTTTCAGTCGGTTTAAGGATTTAAAATTCTTATAAAGGCTTTGCCATCAGCTTTTAACATTACACTTGGGAATTAAATCCCTCAAAAAAATAAAACATAAATATAGACTTTATCACCTTCTGCAATGAAGTCAAATGATACATATATTTTTCTTGCCAACCTTTTTGCACAAACAAATAAATAGACTGGAGTTCACAGCTCTGTTTCCAGTGCCTGAGACTTACCAACTGGAAGTGTGCCAGAGTTTTGAACTGTTCCTTCTTCTGGCTTGGCGAGTCAGCACTTGCTCCTAAAGGTAAAGACTTACAGAAGAGGTTTTTGTCTTCAAAGCCTGAAAAGGAGGGGGAGGGCTGTGAGGTTGGTTGGTCTTGTTGTTTGTTTGGTGGTTTTGGGGTTTGGAGTTTGGGTTTTTTTGTTGTTGTTGTTTTTTGGTTTGTTTGGTTTTTTTTATTGTTTGGTTTTTTTGTTGTTGTCTTTTTTTCTTACACACAGTAAGAAAATGTTTATTTGTTCCTTGAGTGGGTGTCCCTGACCTCCCCTAAGCTCCCTGGGCTTATTGTTTATTTGTCTTTAAATAAAGCGTATGTGTAGCATCAGATGAGTAAGGGGAAAAGAGAACTGAAAAAAAATTGATACTTCTGTAAGAAAATCCAACGAGCAGACATTTGTAACACAGACATTTCTAAGCCACCTTGTTGAGCACCATTAACCTCTGTGCTGCAGATCCACCATAACGAAACATCTGAGAAATACCAGCAGACTGAACCACACAGGAGCTTGTCAACATACCCAAGCCTCTGAAAATTAGCTTAGTGGCTGCTCTTTATATTTTAAATCTGTGACAGATATAAACTAACCTTATTTGATGTAATATATGCAAATGTGCTATCAAATACTGGAGCTTTTCAGATTTCAAAGCACGTCTTGTGCTGTTTTCCACAATCTAGTCTCAAATAAAGGCATCAGTAATTTTGACTTGATTACACTATAATTATTCAAATATTGTTAATTTTATACTCTGGACTAATTTCCATATCCGTGGTTATCATCAAAAGAGATTGTTATAGATAATGTATCTCATGCATTTCCCCTAATTGGAAAATGTAGTTCTTGAACAATAACAGCTACGACAACAACAACAATCCTGTTTAAAGGCTACTTTGGCAGTATAGCTGTAATTATTGCAAACAAACTATGGCAAGGCACCACAATTAATAGCAGAGCAGAAGGACAAGCTGCTGACAGTTAACTTTGTCCTTTTCGCCTAGTTTCTGTTTCTTCCCTGTGATCCAAGAGACAATGCTGGAACTTGGCCAGGGAGCTCACAAAGTAAGCTTATGATTTATGACACTCTATAATATCCAAGCTGTATCCCAAGTATATTTAGTGTAGTTGTCGTTTACTGAAGACCCTTCAGAACCAGAACCACAACATCCCCAGGCAGACCTTTCAGCAATCATTGACACCCAGCACAGCCCTAAGTCATGCTGCAGCACCATCTGCTCTATTGAAAGGTATCCTTTCCCCAAATAATCGTTCTTGTTGGCAGATTCTTGCTGGCTATGGGAAGTGAGGAGGGGCAGAACAATTCACCAGAAAAAGTGCAGCCAGGACAAATGTAGATTAGAGTTACTTCTTCCCAGATCTCCCTCAAAACTGGAAAGATAACCAAGGGCAAATCTCAGGCAAAAAGAGCACATGTAAAAGGTGAGAGAAACGTGAGAAAGGTTAAAAAATGGAAACTGAGACAATAAAAGAAATAGTAGAAAAGAAGACAAGAAAATAAAAGATGGGGAAAACTAATGGTGAGCAAAGGAACAACATGCTGAGAAGAGGAAAACCAAAGGATAGTCAGAGACACAAAAGAATGCAGAGGCATGAATTTCATATTTGCCAAACACCAACACAACTCTGAGGAAGAGGTTCAGGTGCCATGTATCAGAATAAAGGAGAGAATGGAAATACCAAATGAAATGATGAAAATGAGAAGAAAAAGCAGTGTGAATAAAGAGTGGCATTAAGATTTAAAAGCTCTTCAGGGGAAAGATTGCCTTTTTATTGTGCGCTTTTGCAGAAGTCTGTGGAATAGGATTTTTGGCATAACTCTTTTCTCTGAGAGCTACTTCAGTACAGATAATTAATAACAATAACAGTCAAAGTAATTCATGACTAACGACTTTTATAAATGATTTTGGGCCATTTTCAAGGGTAAGTGCTCCTTCCTCTCAAATCACTACCAAAAAATCACCAGCGAATCTAGCTGCTTCCCTTGACAGCTCATCTTATCTTTCTCGTTTCCTTATTTCAGATTGAATTATGGGACAATTAATGCACTTTCTACCTTATAAACGGAGCCAAAGAAATCCCCTACAGTGAGCTCCATGCTGAAGCTGACTACATGTTGTGTTGAATTTGTAATGAACACCCTTCTGCTGGCACTCGGCACTGCTTGTTCAAAGCCAAGTATTTTGGATAGGTAAATAACAAATACTGGATTTGTCAGATCTCTGGAACATTGGCAGTTTACCATGGATATTGTCAGTGCCCGATTACCACACTGCACTGTCAATATCTGTTTTTAAATGCATGCTCTCAAGAAAATGAGTTTCCCTACAATCACATTCAATCATTAACTTTATACTTACAAAGTATGGACCAGGTCCAGTAAAGCCTACTCTTTCTTCCGTCATACTGGTGTTCTTCTCTCCATTACATACATTGGGCTGACATTTTAGCAAGAACAAAACTGCAGAGAATGAAAGTCCAGAGTATTACCTGATCTGTTTGCAGAGGCAAGCTGTGCTTTGAGACGTCAGAATGTGAACCCACTCCAGTCTAGAAGCGTGTCTCTACGGCTTTCGGCAGATGCCAATGGTCCCGCCTTCATCAGATGCATCAGTATCTGCAGTGGTCCATCAGGGTCCACCCAGCAGCACTGCTTTTTGAGCCGTGAGCTGTCAACTGAACATGGGAATGATCCTATAAATGTGCTGTACCCTGCATTTATCCATGTTCTAGCCATCCAACAGCACTGTATGTTGTGAGGAAAGAGAAAATTAGATAATCTTAATGTTGAAAGCTTTTCATCATCCCTCTGAGAGATCCTTCTAGTTTCTTATCTTGATTTCCAAGTGAAAAAATTCTTCAAGTAAAATTTCTCAGAAAACCTCAAACACCAGAGCACATCATCACTTTCTTTTATAGCCCTATCAAAGTAAAACAAGTGGACTAGCAAGGATTTCTCTTTCTTTAGAGTCATGCCACTACTGTGCATGTGAATGACTGTCTTCTCAAAAGCCATTTGTCAGATAGCACTATTGTATTTGATTAGTACTGTCTCCATTTAAGGTTCAGGGCAAAACCTGCAGAGCAGGATTCCTATCGGCCTTCTCTCCCCCTCCTCCTTCCCTCCCAAGGGAGGATACAAAAGGAAATCAGGAAGGAAGTGCCTCACATGAAACTGGAAGTTAAGACTATGAACACAGTTTAATAGGTAACAGATAAACAGGGAAAAGGAAATATGAAGGGAAGGAGGATATACAAAAATATACAAAACCAGTTCTGCGATGGTGATGGATTGTGCCGAGCACGTGAAGTCAGGCCTGGCTGA
>VWZK01008371.1:56726-142418 GCA_013396935.1 Baryphthengus martii | reverse complement strand
AGACGACTTTTCTCCATTTGTACTTCTGGTACACCACCAGCAGCAACAAGTCAGCAATTCCAACAGCCTACCTAGAATTTCACTGTGTATAAACCTGTATATTACAGGTTTATAGTTAATCAAAGGGTGATATTAAATGGCTTCTGGCAAGGGACCCCTACATATAATATATAATTGATTTTGTTGGGGTTTTTTTCTCATGAAGGAAACCCTAGATTCTAAGCATGTACTATAAAATCTTTTTGCACAGGATAACCACAGGATTTGATTTAACAAAGACCGCAGTATTATAGTATGCTATGAATTATCTAAATTTGTTCTCAGTAAACTGATAACTGATGTGAGAGCTCAAGTCACTTGATAGCTCATTCTGTAACACTTTTCTGAGAATACCATTATCATCATGACCTAAATAAATTTGAAATTAACACATTTTTTAAAAAGTATTTCTACTGGGTGTAACAAAAAGGTTTTTGGGAAAAAAAGACAAAACACTGATATTCACAGAATCTTAGTCAAGGAAATTCAAACTCTAATTTGCTCTGGCATTGATATCTCTGGTAGATACCAGGAAATCCAGTTATATTTCAAGAAATAAAATCCCTCTCCACCAAAGATCCAATTTGATGGCTTCTTCTTTTCATACTGCATTAATTCATGCTATAACAGTCTTCTGCTAATAGCTGTAAGAGCACTGGATCCAAAAACATCAGCTTGACTTGTTAAAGTATCTACAGAAAAGTTTGCTTTTTCTTTCTGACATCAAAATCAACAGACATCAGATTTTTCTGAGTAAGCCTGACATTCCTGCTCAGGCATCCAAAGCAAACTTTTCAATAAAATATACACTGATTGAGGATACCCTCAGGAAAAAAAAAAAATATTTATGAGTGACAGGAATCCAGCTGCTGAAAACATAAATCGTGCTCTTTCTCTCTCTCATCTATATACAAACACTTCAGAAGATAGAAGCTATAAAGCTATAAAATCTAGTTTGGCTATTAATTTACTGGTTTCTTCTGAAAACTAACTCCTCATAGCAAGCCTAAAATAACAAGTAGCATATCTTTTTTTTTTCTGCTTGCTCTAGGGTAGCCACCATATGGAGCCGTGGCCAGGCTTGGGCCTCTCCACACTGTCACCACCTGCTATTGCCTACTAAACAAAGGGCGTGTTTTGCCTTCTTCAGTGGCCTCGTTGTTCTGAAATCCAACAGATGCTTCTCAGAAGCATTATGTTCATAAAAAGAGAAATCTTTGAAATTCATACTAAGAACTAAACAAGGACTTTCAGAGTAAACATTTTTATTATCTGAAAGTTTCCGTAGCCAGTATGAACTTTCCCTAACTTCCATATTTAGCTGTAACACTTCAGAATGAAATACATTTTAATGAACCCCTAGAGGTATGAATCATAGCTCTGCTCTTTGTTTTCTCCCTTCTAAGTCGGAGAAAATAATTTTCTTGGAGCAGATCTGTTCTGCCCAGTGACAGATGAAAATGGGCAATCGGGCAAATACTCAGTCTGCCACTTCAGTGCAGTCAAACAGCAAATTAATGCGGTTACAGCAGAGGTTCAGGTCTCCAGCCACTACCAACACAAGAGCACTGCCGTGCTCAGGCTTGGAAAAAATTGACATTCAGCAGTGGTCCATGTGTGTGATTGCTCTCCCTGTGTGAAGTAAACGAAACTGGAAAAGGCATTTAAATTAATTTTATGAGATATCTTAATCACACTGTGCTTATTAATAAAAAATAGTGTTTTCGCTGATGGAAGGAGAAACTCTGACATTTCGAGCTCCACTAGGAAACAAGTGGACATCATCAGAAAATTATGACTTGCCCCAAGACAGCATTAGATTATGTAGTAAATTTCATGCTCACAAATCAAATTTAATTTGCAAATGGAGGATCAAATTAAAAAAAAACCCAACAACTATAAAACCAAGAATCTTGACGATCGGACAATATGATAATGATGAGCCTGAAATGCTGAAAGAGTTGGAAAGCAAAACACCACATTTGAGAAAGAGCAAGGTTTTTAGTGGGGAAAGTGTCTCAGAAACAGGCTTTGGCTGTTTTATAGAAATAATTGAAAACTCACAAACTTTTACTATTAATGCATTAAACCAAACAATTACTTTAACGCCAATAAATCTGCCCTAGCAATTCTTATGCAAACTTGTCTGCTGTTAAAAACTCAAGTAACCAACCCTAGATGCAGCTGTCTTCTGCAAAAAGGCATTCTCACTTCTAAAAGCAGGAGTTTCAGAAGAACTGGGTTTACATAATGTCAGTTGTATCGGGGTGGTGGGAAATATTTTTAATAATCAAATTTGATAAAATCACACCCATTGCCTTTTCTGACAAGTGTTTGGGACACATTGACACAAATTATTCAATTAAGTGTATATTAAAAACTCAATCACTGTCATACTTCAAACTACTTTTTGCTGACAGAGAGGAACTATGGACATTTCACGGTTATTCATTATTTCAACTTTGTCTTCTAAAATTCTCACTTTTTAATATCTAAGGCATTCTGGGTGATGATACTGAAACATTCACATTTATGAGGAAAGCCTTAGATCTTGGAAGTTTTGGATTCTTTCTCTGTAGTCTTTGTCTTTCGAACATGACACATTCTGTATGTTACAGATACATATATATACACGGTGCCCTAATGTAAAGACTAGCAGTTACTAGATTTTAAGAGCTTTCAGAATAGTGAATGGCAAATTCATGGCTAGACCCTCATGGAATAATTTGTGAAATGAATTCTAGAGTTCACCGTTATTATGAGATTTTATCGGAACAATATCCATTAAAAAGTGAACAGAAAAACAACAGACAAAAACATTTATTTCTTTTCTTCATCAGTTGCATTTGATATTATATAGACTTACACATAAATTGGCAAAGCTTCATGAAATTGAATTTTAAAAGGTTATTTGAAACACTGTAACAGGAAAACAAGCAAGTTTCTCATTAGTTATAGTCAAGTTATTTAGAGACTTTTTTTATTATATAAAAATGATTCTTTAAAGCAGTTAGAAGGGCTGTGTATAAAATAAGCTGCTAATAAAAATTATTCTGGAAATGTATTAGAGGAATATAAATATTAAATTCAGAACAATGGTTTTGCTTTCTGAATTTACTTATTTTTTTTAGAAGGAATTTTGTGCCTACGTTCTACAATGTATTTAAATACTGTGTATGATTTTAAAAATATGAAATTCCTTATTTCACAGAAAAATTAATTACTTTCTTGACAGGGCCGTCATTCCTTACACATTCATCTTGTTCTTATTTTGAAAAATGTAGGAAGTTCACCGAAGAGCTCTAATTTCTCTCTGAAAAAGTATATTGTGTGTCTGCAGTCTTCATAGAAAAAAAACTCTTAGGTAACTACCCTGTCTCTCTCTCCTTTAGCTCTCACCTCTCAAACATCTGTTTGTCCTTCTAAACTTTTTAAAGAACAAATTAAAATATTCTTAATTGCACCAGCTTAACCTACTAGTACTCATTCCCATTTTGATTTAATGTCAGTTGTGTCCCTTTGCTCTAAGTTTTCCAAGCCTGGCTAATTTTTTTATTATTATTTATTGTTTTAAAACCTTTTCTGCCCCTTTGTTTTTTTTAATGGCTTCGTTTCTTTCTGTGTTCTAATTTTTCTTTCAGTGACCTTCAGGAGTATCTCTCTGTTTCACACCGGCTCCCTGCAAGGTTCCTCAAGACCACTGTATTTGACGTAGGTCCCGTAACTGCATAATCCCATCCACAAACTCAAATAACATGTACGCATATAACATCTCTCAGCTCCTCTCTCAGCAATCTACCTTTTTATTCTGGTTCTCTTCTATCGTGTTCAAATTAAAATCTCATTAGCCTCCTACTCTCACCTTTTCTTACGGATGTCTTGCATGCAACTCAGATATATAATGGCTTAACTGAAGCTCTTCAGTCTGCACTCTCTCCTTCCTCCCTTCCCTTCTCTCTGCTTTTAAAGAACTCTTTCGTCACTATTGCCTAGAGTACTAACTACCTGCAGTTCAGCTTTCTGACCTTGACTTAAACGACTATACTGATTATATCCTCTGCTGAGTCCTTCGCCTTGTTGGTTCACGAATGTCTTTTGCATAACATCTCTAGGTATAGCTCCTCTCATCTTTTAAAACAGAAAAAAAAGCTCATCCTTGCTTCTCCATGGCAGCATTCCTTGTTTCGGCCTAGATAAGCGCAGTTCTGTATTGCTCAAATCCGTTTGTGGCTCCCACCGAAGAAAAGGTTTATTGAACCATATAAGCATACTGCAGTACCCCAACAGCAATGGCTGCAAAAATATGAATCCTCCGGATCATCTCAGGAAAGCAGCAGAGTGTTGCAAAATTAAAACTGTTTCCATCCCTTTTACTCTGATCCCTAGTACAACTATGGAACTCATCTGTCCTCCAGCAGTGCTTTTCCAAAGCCATTTACATAATTTTCTTTACTGCATAAACATCAACTTTCTCCATTTCCACAGCCCTATCCCATCCTCTACCCCAACGTTAAGATACCAGTTTCCACTTCTCAACCTAGGCTGGAAGCCTCCAAAGCCTATTTAACGAAGAGGGTAACTCCTCAAGCTGGCAAACCTAACATCTTAGTCTTCTTGAAACAGCCCCTTCGCTGAAACAAGAAAGGCTGTTACAACGCTGAAACTACAGTCCACTGTACCAGCCAGCATCATGACACCATGGTACTGCATTCTGTTTCTCTGTTTGATTATGGTTTTTTTGCTTTATAGTTAACTTTTCTATTCTTGCAAGACATGGACTTTCTTTCACCTCTGTGTATAATAGCTCAAGTAGTACAGCACAGCCTTAGCACTTATAAAGAGAATGAAGGAAAAATACCAATGTAGATCAATTCTAATAAAAAAACCCTTACTGTGACTATACCATTTTAAACTTAATAAAAGATACAACTAGTCTGACATATTTTAGATGCTTTATCAAAACCCTAGATAGAAGTGAACTAGAAAGATCTGGTGGAGGAAAGGAAGGGGAATAGAGGGAAGAGTTTTTAAAAATCAACATTATTGTGCAGCTAAATTTAGAAGCTGTGTCCAGCTGACAATGTACTCTACAGTTAATATTTATGCTCAGACAAGAATGTCCTATCCGAAGAAAAAAAAATGCTTCATATTATATTTTATATTCTGGTCCCTTTAGACATTCAGCATCCATAAACAAGTAGTTTATCTGTGAAACTTGCTATGTGACACTAAAATTAATGGACCCTTGAGAAATATCCTTCACATACAAAAAAAAAAACCCAACCAACAAACAAAAAGGGATTAGTATGCTTATATTTGGCTTAAAGCAAAACAGACAAATTGTGTAAGAACACAAAAGTCTCTTAAGGCCTCAGATTCTGTAATCACATGAATAAAAGCAACATTGCATATTTTGGTAACTTTGCTGCTTCATAAAGTACTCCTCATTAAGACACAAGCCGATGTCCAACATCAGTGACAAAGGCATTATTTCAAATGCAGTAACTGAAAAGAAATTTTTAAAATGCAGAAGCTTAAACCAGTAACCAATAAAGGACAAATTGTTTCATAAGCCACTGTCAAAATACTCCTTCACAATATATCAAGCCATAGTTTTCAGTTGGCAAGGCTACCCTTTGATACATCTAGCTTCATATATATATATATATAATGTCTGTCTTTAGTCAAACTACTTCTCAAGTCATAGTCATTTAAACAGCAATCATGTAAAGACCTTGCAGCACGTTTACCCTTTCAGCTTGTCCTAACTCTGCAGCCCTGTGTTTTCTATACCAAATAAGACAGAGCTTTGCTTTCAAAAGGTACCCTTACTGATTCTTTTCATTTTCCTGCAGATTTGCCGCTAGAATTTATAACTAGCACTTCAAGCCTTTCCTCCCCCTCGTCCGCACTGGTTTAACTTCTTTATGATGGCAGATAATTGTTTTGGCCTTAGGCAAGGAATGTGCTCTCTGCTTAGGAAGATGGCTGCGCAGCATCTTTATAGAGAAGCCAAATGAGGAAAAATGAGATAGTTGCAGAACATTACATTTCTTTATCTTATCAATTATTGAAGACAGACTTTTTTATTTAATATGCTAAGAATACTAATAAGAGGTCAAAGTATAACACTAGTCTCTTGGTATTAATGGTGATAAGAGTCATGATGAACACCAGTTCAAAATAAACATTATTTTATGGGCACGATACCAAGACTGTGATTGAACTAACACTTAAACTACAGGAAACAAGCATTACTATTAAAAGAATACAAGAAAATAGAAATGAATCCAAGTACTTGAAAAACTGAGGGAAGTTTATCTTCTGTAGAATCTATACCCACTTAACTAAACCATAAATACATCTTATTTTTACTGCAATGAGTATAATCTGAGATGTTACAGCAAGAAAGGAGTCTATAACACATATAAAGTGCATCTGTACTTAAATGGTATTATTCATTAACAAGGACAATAATAAATTGATTCTCAAAGTGCCATGTATCTAAAACGGCAAGCTCAAAGATTTTTCAACAGAGGCGAAGACATGTTGGATCATTTCCTACTTAAATGTAACCAAGAGAACATAAGCAGCAGATGCTTAAAACCTTCTTTCACTAATGAAACTGAAGGTGGGTATCTGGAAGGCTGAGTGGGGAAAGGGAGTCTCTACATGTGATCCAAAACTGTATGCTACTTTATTTTGCTTCCTGCTTCTCTTTTTAAGAGGACATCAATAACCATCAGGCAAGCTGGATTTTTAGGTTTTTTTCCTATGTGGAGCCCAGAATGAGGAAGAGAAAATGCTCATCACAAAGCTATCGTGTACAAACAGAAATTCCGTAAAAGACTCAGAGCACTGGAAAAGAAACAGAGGTAAAGAGACTCCTTTTCATAACCTTAAGCAGTTTATCATCACAACTATTTTTACCATTTCCTGTAAAAGTCTGCACCTCCCATAGACAGCAAATACCATTATAGGAATACTTGGGGGAAATCTCTGCACTGGTATCAAGTCTTCATCCTGTAGCGGTAGCACTAAACCCTAAACTTCACAATGGTATGTTAGAACCTATACAGTCTTTAAGTTGCCTCTATTTTGATTATTTTGCTGGGTTGTGGTGGTTTTTTTGCTTGTTTGTTTTTGTTGTTTGTTTTTTGTTGTTGTTGGTTTTTTTTAATCCATTCACTCAACACAGAGGCATGAAAGCTACTAAAGAAAAAAAACAAACCCAACAGTTTGAAGTCACTCAAAAATCACAGCACTACTATAGATTTTCAAATTTATTTCCCAGTTTGTTAAAAAGTAATTATAAATAATGATGATCGTAAAATTGTTAGCTAAAAATTCATAGTATTGTCAAATGTTTTAAACGGGTGAGGCTATTCTGAAATCTCTTTAAAGTACTTAAAAGCCTGCCCTTTTTGCTGGTATGTTTTCTATATTTTTATGTTTTGAAATGTTCTATGTTTTTAAAGCCGACATTTTTAAATCCAGAAGTTGGAGCCTTGATTTTACAGAGGTTATTGTTAACACCAGCTCTTCTTCCAACATACCTTCTGAACATTTTCCTGTAGAAGCAAACTCAGAAATACCACACTGGCAGCAGCTGAGGAAGAAAACATGAGCTATCCTTTGGAGATTTCTGCTGGCAGGTGACTGCTTGATCTGTTTCCCACTAGCGTTAAGAGTACAATATGGCAGCAACAAAATAAAAAATTCAAAACGTGGCTCTGCTGACATCTCATACTTTATATTCAGTTTGGAAATCAGGACTTTTTTTCCAAGGAAGTTTGGTTAATAAGTTTCAGACTGATATTTAAACAAATCTCTCTGGTGTAGCTCTTGAGAAACAGATAAAGATACACAGAATTTATACAATTCAAAATTCAGACATCTTCACAATCACACGCATCAGAACTATAATATGGCTAGAGTACTTGAATTAGAAAGAGTTTACATGAGTTTCATTCATTCCTAAATGACTAGATGATAGTTCTAGTATTGAATAAAGGTACGCAATGAAATCCAAGTGGCTGACATATAAACCTCCAGAGGCAGTACTAACCTGAGGCTGGCAAGCATCTTTTCTTCTCTTTGGTTGAATGACCTTTTACTTGACCTACAAGTATGAGCATCGCTAAAGAATATCAATGAGAAGTGAAAGTAGCCAAATCTCTACTACACAGGTTCCCTGGACAGTGGCTGATATAGAAGGTAAAGTTTAAAGAAAAACTTAGGCTGTGCTTTCTGGATATCCACATTTATTCTTCCTAAAAATTGACAGATTTATCCCCTTCTGCCTTATTTCCCCCTCCTCCCCCAGGCCTTCTCTTTTCAAGTTAAGCTTTTCAAAAAGTACTGCACAGAGAAACAAAATATTGACATGGCTGCCTGATTGCTGTGGAATTACTCCACAGAGGAGAATTCTGAATTAACATGCAACATCATTTTAGCTTTAACATTTTGTGGTTCACTCACTAGACCTTGCAGTTTATTGCGCCTGTGAACTGCATTTGCTTCTGCCAGAAAATAACCTTCTATTTAAGGCACTTGAGGTTGGGGAAAAAATTATCCTCAAACAGATTTCATTAATTCAGGCAAGAGAAAGTTAATATCCCATGACACAACTGATTTGTTTGTAGGGGTGTTAAATGCATCATTTCCCTAATAAACTAAACCACTAGAGGAATGTTTAGAAGTTGGTGTTCCTTCCCTCAACTCATAAAAAAGCAGCAGTTTCTGCCAGGTGAACTCTTAGGAAAAGTACTGAATGGATCACACACTGATATGCATTTAAACTCTCCTAGAAATGCTTTTAAACACTTATCACAATAATAGAAAGTCAATACTCTGAATTTTTTTGAGTGGTCTCTTTTCTAATACTAAAACATAATATTGCTTTTATTGCGACCTCAAAAAGAAAAAGTCTATTCTAACAGTGCATTACCTACATCACAGTTTGAACATCCAGATTTAGAACTCGAAGTCCCTGCATTTCCCTTTCACTTTAGAAAGAATGGTTTTCAATTTGTTGATCTTTAGGAAGTTACAATTTATCATCAATACCAAAACCCAAACAAACCCAGTCATCTGAACGGCAAAGCTCTGTGACATGGTTAACTCAGCATTTCAACAAGATAGGCTTCTGGAATTGATATAACTGATAACATTTGCAGAAAAGAATACACTTATTTGCATAAGTGCTTTAAGAGACACGTCCTCTCACCTTTACATACCCCACAATAAAGCAGAGTATTATTCCACAAAGCCTTCAGTTTAAGAAATGCATCCATCCTACATGCCACAGATCAACTCACAGCTGAACTGTCCCTGCTGTCTAAGAGGAGTTTGAAAGCTTGCAAAGATTTCAAAGGTTCCCAAACTATTTGTATCTTAAATTCTGTGAGAGCTGGTTCTGTTAACCTTCGTATATGGAAGGTCAAATATATTTGTCAGACACAAACAAACCTCACAAATCAAAAACCTACCAGACCATATACTTCCAAAACAACTGTCCTTAGTTCGTTTAATTTAAATAGCACATTCTCCTGATGAGACAACAGTCCTTCAGAAAGCTGAATAAATATAAGAGGAAAGTTAAATATTTTTGATGTGTCAATATATATTTGAAACATATCATTAAGCAAGACAATTGCCTAATAGATCACCATAATTTAAACACTGTCACTCAGAAAAATCTCTGCATACATCATCAGGATAAGTATCAAGTGTTCTGTTTTCATCTGTCTTTTCTAGGGAAATATGGATGTGAAAACAATCAGCCTTTGTAGAGTCTGCTGCAGTCTCTTGTTCTCTACTAAATAAAGAAGCAAAGACCACCCCTAGATTTTACTGAACAACAGCTGAAATACAACCCTAGTTGCCTAGCCAACACTCACACATTTTAAAACAAGTATGTTTCACTGCAAAAGCCTATGAAGACCAAACTCTTGTGCCCTTACATGCTCTTACATGACCTCTCAGAGGAATACAGGATTTGTCTCAAAGAAACTGGAGACATCATTTGTACCAAAAAATTTTTTGTTACGTAAGATTGGACTGGGAAGTTCTTAGGATTCAGAGATCAGAATGGGCACATTACTTCAAAGTCAAGAGACGTTTATCCATAAGATTATTAAGGTCCATATGTCCTTTGCTGGATCAATGTTCATGATGATAATCTGTAAATGTTTAGGGAGCTGGACTGAAATCCACTTCAGCTGGTGCTACACAAGACGTGGATTTTCAGCAAAATGTACAATTGTCATCATATTCAACAGAACCAGAAATTTTACTTGTTACCCTGCAAGGTACTTAATGGAACCAAGTTATTTTGGTATCTCATGATCACAGGGACTGGACAGATGCTTGCATCCACAGATTGAACAATCATTTTGTTTTAAAAAATATGTAATTATACATATTTTATAAACACTAGCTGGGATCTTATATCTAATCTTACTTTAGCGTTATTTGTCCTCCTTTCACCTAGATGACAATCAAAAGACTAAATTTATCAACAGCGTTGCAAACCAATGTGCACTTTGAATTATTTAGCTTGAGTCATAACATAGTTATCCATGAACAGTGTTTGACAGAAATGTGTGATCCCCAGAGCAGCAAGCCAACTTATTGCTGTTACCAAAGCCATAAATATTTTCCTCACAGTGTCAGGTTTAACATTCAGCACTGCTATAATTTCTGCCCTAATCCATGAAAAGTTTAAAAGATTTGTAGTCTCCTAATATTTCATCTGCTGTAATTAGTTGTTTTAATGTACCACGTCTGTTTCTGAAACAGGGTAGAGAACTTACTCTCCAGAAAAAACCCAAACCAAACCAATAAACACAATGTACTCTAAAGCGCAAATCAAAACTGCTACATAAATGATGCAAATATTAATTACAAGAGTCAGCTGCTGAAACAGGACAGGACAATCAAAACTTGCAATAAATATTTCAGCTCCACGATTATTTCAATTACCACTATTTATCTGACAGACTACTACACTACTACAACCTGTATACTGTGTAAAAATAACGGCAATTAAACAGGAAGAAACGCGTCAGACCAACAAGCTTAATTGAAAGTGAGTAGATGGAAAAATCTAATTAACTTTGCAAACTAGTTTTGCCTTTGTCAATTACTTTAATTGTACTAGTGGAGTACAGGTTACGATCTTCCCTAAAATTTGAATCGCAAGAACATGTCTGAAATCACTGAAAGAAAAACAACTTCTGAATGCTTCTTAATTACAGCAACACATAGCATGAAGCAGCATCACATCTGCTGAGACACAATGCTTCTAAGGTTAAAACCTTTTAGACTTTACCTACCTATTCAATCGGTGTAAATACTGGAAAATTGGAATGTCATTAATAATTAGTATTTTAATGCAATGCTGATAAATAGGAGTTTGGGATTCCACAAACTTTGGATTGTTTACCTAAGAGTGATCTTATTCACAAAGAATTCTCACTGAAACAATGGAACAGCCAGGAAAATGATACAAAGGATTTGCTGTGGCACCACCAGAGCAGTGGCTGCAAGGCTGAGGGTAGGCAAGGAGAGATCAGGACTTTTTTCAAGAACAATTTCATGGCTGAAGGTACGAGCTACAGCTGGTGCTGACAATGGTGAATTTGCTGAAAGAGGACTGGGTTTACATTGTGAAGTACATACTGAAAACATACTGGAATCCAGAGAAGTTAGAGACTTGGGAAAGGAACCCGGAGCTGTGCATCCGCATAAGTTCTGCTACTATTTCAGAGGTTTAGCAGATGTAACTTAGAGATGTGACATAAGAACTGCAGCCCAACATTGAGAAAAAGATCCCAAAGCACAAAACAGTTATTTCCCTTGCAAATTCCACTCCTGGCACTACCCGTAGTTTTGTTTCCCAACATTTCTCAATGGAAGAGAGGTAGCTTCCCACTAACATCCTTATTTTCAAGGCCTGTGAAAACTACCTCCTTTAAGCCAAGACATGAAAGCAACTTCTTTCACCTCTTATCATTTTGCAGGAGGTTGACCCTGGCCAGCAGCCAAAGACCCACTCTGCCTCTTGCTAACTCTCCTCTTCTGTGAGATGCGAAGAAAACAGAAGAAAGGCAAGACGACTGGTGGATTGAAATAAAGACAGTTTAATAGGCAAAGCAAAAGCTTCATGTGCAAGAAAAGCAAAATTCAGTGCTTCCCATCGGCAGGCAGATGTCCAGCCGCCTTCCAGGCAAGCAGGGCCTCAGCACACATTAATGACTGCTTGGGAAAACATCATGACCCCAAAGGCCCCCTCTTCCTCCTCCTTTCCCTGAGCTTTTACAGCTGAGCATCATATGGTCTGGGATATCCCCTTGGTCAGTTGGGGTCAGCTATCTTGGCCGTGTCTCCTTCCAACCTCTTTCTCACACCCAGCCTACTAGCATCTGTGTAGGTAGAAAAGAGAAGGTGCTTTGAGGCCCTGCAAGCACTGCTCAGCAAGAGCCAAAACACTAGTATGTTATCAACACTGGTTTAGCCACAAATCCAAAGCACAGCACCATAGGAGCTGCTATGCAGAACATTAACTGTCTCAGCCATTGCATTGATAAAATAATTCTATCAACAACATTGAGTGCAAATACACAATATAATTCAGAGAAAAAACTGTAAGCAGTTTGAAATATAAGCAAATGAAGATATGTGTTCCTCATTGTCTAAAGAATACAGTTTAATTTTTGACAAATGCACATTTTCATCAACTGTTGCCTGTCCCACTGCAACACTTCCAAGCAGAAACCAAACTCCACACCCCTTCAGTGAAAACTCAGCTCTCTGTAACTAAAATCATCCTTAACACCAACACAGTTACAAGAGATAGATTGCCTTTACATAGAAAAGATGGATACATTTTGCTTATTCATATAAGAACCTCAGCTGAAAACGATAGTCTAATTTTTCTCGTTCTAAGTCTATGAACTCTATCAGCTTGAATTTCAAACTATCAGGCACCTGAATTAAGTATTGGATAGGACATCAGAGAGGTCAGTTTAAGCCCTCTCATATTTCAGAACATAATGTAGAAGCCCATTCACAGAGCTATCTGGCCATCCTCTTTTGTTTGTCAAGGATTCCTGCCATTGCTGTTCCTCTTGAGATCTACCTCCTTCAGTAGTTGAAGGCAAACAGAGCTTCTTGCAAACAGATTGTGCTTCGCTGAGTGGCATGGCTGCACTAGAAGAGACATCCTGTGATGCCATGACAGTTCCTGCAAACAGATGGTGGGACCACGAGAGAAAGGTTTCCTAATCAGTAGATGTAGGAAAAGAAGATAGATATCTAACAGCAGGTTGAATCTGCAGGAGGAAAGGAATCAGGGAAGATAAGCATGGTATAGTTCCTGGGAGCTCAAGAAAAAAGTAAATAAAGCTTTTGATAAAAAATATACAACAGTTCATTTAATAGTCTATACAAGTTGAAGGCCCGAGAGTAATGTTTAAGGCCACTGATGTCCCCTAGAGAAAGGAAAATTTTATGGATTAAATACTTTATCTGAAAGAGAAATAGATCAGCTGCCATACCACAACCTTGCAGCCTGAGGCACAAGTACTCAATATATTAAACTGCTATATAAACAACCCATGTCTGAGAAGAAAGTGCCTTAAAAACTAAAGGGAAGAAAAAAAACAAACATCCATTGAAAAGAGCATCCATTTTTTTTTCCTGCAGTTTGCTGGAATATACTATGAAATGTAGACTATACAAGGGATCCGTTTGGCTTTCAGATATATAAACACAACGACGATTTAATTTTCTTTAATTAGCGTTTCATATATAGCATTTAAGAGCAGAACTGGGCTCCCTAAATATCAGCATTTCTCCAATACTATATACTGTAATATTACTAGGCTTATCTCTCTAGTCTTCAGTTTAATTAAATTGTTCTTTTTATTTTTAAGATACTGGCACAGCAGTTCCAAAAAAAATTAAGCATCTCACACTCTGCTCTGAATTTGTTCCAAACCTCTTGCTTTTCTAATAAAGCTACCTCCAAAAAGTGCAGCTTTTAAGATACTTCAATGGGATTACAGCTGGCCTGCTAATTCTGCCATTAAATTAATTCAGAGAAGCTCTCCACTGCAGTTACTTCTGTAACAAATAAGACTCAAGTATAAAAGATGCATTAAAACGTGTCTTGGTCACAATGTAAATGCAGAGAGCATTACAGCCATCTAATCTCAAGGAGAAGACAGACAAGGTAGACTGTAGCAAATTGCATACTGGAAAAAAAAAAAAAATTAGTTTTGGATCCATATAGATAAAAATCTAACATTTTGCATTTGGTTTATGTGGCTAAAGGGGCATCTATTAGAGCATTTTAGACTGCAGCTATATTTGTTTTTTTCCTCAGGAACTCAGAGCTCAATAAGATGAAAGAACAAAGTAAATTATACCTGTTCCACAAAAAGGAAAAACAATATTGCAGAAATTAAGCAAAGGCAAATGTCTCACAGCCAGCAGGTGCCAGAGATGGAAACTGAACGCTAGCACGGTCAAGCTAGCTTTCCCCTTCCAACCTTGCCTGTACTGTTACAGCAGACGCATCAATTAGGTAACTTGCTTTATTGCAGAATCACATGCATAACCACCACATTTTCATAGTTCTTCAACAACACTGAAGCACTTCATGAAAGAAGAAGAGTACTGGTAATGAGAGGAGGTTGTCTGAGTCACGCGTATCCCAAACAAGTCTCACAACAGCTACTCACAACACACTACTTCAAAGATTAAAAGGGATGAGGTCTTGGCTTATCCAGCATCACTTTCACTGAAGTAATGGTGCTTGGGCATTGAAGAAGATAAGCACCACAAGCAATGATTCTTTTCCCTTGCTCCCCTAATACAGAACAGTAGGCTATAAGAAGAGACATTTCCCCTCCCCCATCATTTAAACTGCATAAACTGTAATTTTAGTAAATCAAGCAAAGAGCTAATCAAGTTTTGATTTGCTAATTACTTCTCAATTTGATTAGAGCTGGCAGCTAATCATCTCTGGAAATGTAAAGTCAATCTTTCAGTCACATTTGCAACTCAGGACTTTGGTGTAAAGAAATCGGGATATTGTGCATTACATCCTTGTCCTTTTTATTTTTTTTTTCATATTTCAGACCTGTTAACCACCCTAATTTTTATTATTGTGGCAGTACTCTGAAGGCAGCTCCTATCAACGGCTCGCTTTCAGGGCTGCATAGAATTCTACAGAGTTCTTGGCCTTGAGAGTGAGCCATTGTTAGGAGCTATGGTTTCACTAACATTAAAGCTCAAGATGTAGATATGCTACATTGAACAAATACAATGCAATTTAAAAGTATAGTTCACGTAGGAAACAAAAAAGATTTCCTTAAACCATGAACAGATTAACACAGAATTTCAATAACCAACATTCTAAAAGCCTGAGTACACTTTGGTGGACAAAACTCAAATTAGGCACCTCCCTGCACACTCCTCTGGCTGTCCCTCTCCCACAGAAGAAAGCAAGGGCAAGATTAGGGTGGAATGATCCTGCTTCTTGACGATCCTTCACACTGTTTGCAGTTCTAGTATCACTAAGCACGGAGTCCTTTCCTTCATCTAACCAAGCCCACCTAGACTGGGCCACTGCTGCTTCTCTCTATCTTCCAAAGCATGAAAGGTAAGAAAGGAAGTCACTGACTGGCACGTACAAGGCTCCCTCCAAGCAGTGTGGGAGCCTGACATGTCTTCCATCCAGGCAGTGTCCAGTCTCCTCCTGGATGCCATACACTGTAGCGCCACACGTCCGCAGCATTGTCCTAGCCCCACATCTTCCTTATCCCCAAGTTCTCATCTCTAATACAGTCCTTGCTGCTTTACTTCAATTGCTTTAGGTTTGCATTTGATGCTTGAGTACTGCAGCCGTGAGACTGACATTATTCAAGTCATCCACCATCCTCAAGGATTATTACTTCAGATCCCCATCTGCCCCGGCAACACACTATATCCAGTCTCTTGTGTTAGCCAGACTCTTTGCAATTCCAACATTACCCTGACACGTAGAGAGAGCACGAGAAGGGAAGCAGCAGCAGCAGGAATAAACAGCGGGCAGCAGCTCTGAGGATTGCTTCAAAACATTTGGGAGACACTCCAGGGAAAGGTATGGGCATGTTTAGTGAAGTGAAATCCTGAGTACAGCTTGCCCTCTTTCTTTCTGGTTTCACACCTCAAGACCTATGGATCTGCACTGGGACAGACCCACAGAAGCATAACCACAGCTCTGGTGAAATCAGGAAAGGATGAAGCAGTATAAGATGATTTTCCTTCAACTCAACTAAGAGGGAAGGGGACATGCCAACAGTGATTTATACCTAGTTTACTAAAAAACAGTCTAGCTACCTTGTTGAAGATACTGGGACAGAAAAAAAGAAACTCAGAAACTGTCTTAAATAAAGTGTAGCTTACATTAAAAAAAAAAAAATAAAGACCATGAAATGGGTCAATTTTATAGAAAATAGATTTGAAAGCAAAAACACATTTAGAGCCTGTCAAAAACATTTTGCTTGGAGTTCTTCCTACAAAATACCTGGTTTCTTTTCTTTTACCATTATTTATGATTTAACATTTTGCAACATCTTGCATTTGTATTACAGACTTTTCAAAGATAAGATTTTAAAAAAAAATTACTATGATTCAAAAGAAATTTTAAATATTTCATTTTTAATTAATTTAATAAAGAAATTGAAATGGTGAATTCAATGGTTACAAACTTCAATGATTTTTATAGATCCTCTGTGGAATAAATTATCAAGCCAGCTGTATCTAGCAATCAAAAAATAGCTGGTATTAAAAAAAGAAAGTAAAAATTGTCTCTACTGTCTATAATCTCTGTGTCTATAACAATTTCCTCAAAGCTGCTGTTTCCATTGAATTACTATTAAATCTTTTTTTCCCCAGTAAAGGCTGCCATCTATCTATTCTGCTTTCTAGTTGAATGCTGGAAGAGGAAGTGTTTTGACTGAGGAGAGCGAGTACTAAAGACAACAGTTAACAGTGTCACCAATTCTTTGGTGTGACAGATTTCAAATTTTGACTATCAGCATTGCTTCAGAGTCTTTCATTACAAAAATGACTGATTACTCATAACTGATAGTACTGCCAGAAGTTTATACAAATTCATTCTCAGGATACTCCTTTTAGAAAACAATTAAAATACAGATTTACAGCTGTAGCTTCAGCAATATATTATTTATTAGGAAGATCAAAATAAGTGTACCTTCACCAATGAGCAACAATGGCAAGCTGGTAACAACAGACAAGGAGAAGGCTGAGGTGCTCGACAACTTTCTTGCCTCAGTCTTCACTGACAACCTCTCTCCTCACACCTCCTGAGACAATGGACCACAAGACTGGGACCAGGGGGGCAAAGTCCCTCCCACTGTAAGAAAAGATCAGTTTTGTGACCACCTGAGTAACCTGAAGGTACATAAGCCTACGGGACCTGATGAAGTGCATCCCAGAGACCTGAGGAAATTGACTGATGTAGTTGCTAAGCCACTCTCCACGATACTAAAAAAGTCCTGGCAGCCAGGTGAAGTCCCTGGTGACTGGAAAAAGGGAAACATTGCACCCAGTTTTAAAAAGAGGAGAAAGGAAAACCCTGGGAACTACTGACCTGTCAGCCTCACCTCTGTGCCTGGGAAGATCATGGAACAGATCCTCCCTGAAGCTTTACACCGCATTACAGCGCAGCCACTCTTCAACTCAGTTTCAAACGAAAATGAAATTCATTAGATGGAGAACATTTTCCCTCTGATATGCTCTAGGTGTTGCCCATTAAAAATAAATGTCATATTCATGTTTTATACTCCATAATCTAATAAGCATTTCCCATCTCCAATCCAGAACACAAATACCAGATGCTTTTCAAAACATTCTCAAACCACAAGATAAAAAGACTTTAGAACCGATATCATAATTCCATAGAAATCTTTTATTTTGCTGGTATCACAGACGTGGTCTAAACTTGGCTATTTGTGATTTTGGCAGTTATTTCAAAAGCTGTAAAGCACAGTTAGAAAATTACTTAGCTACTTAAGGGAAACCACATGAGAGAACACTGCTTAATTTTGCCAGCAATGCTCTTCAAAAAAAACACTGTGCCTATAAACTTTTTGTTATGATTCTATTGATGAAACGCTCCGTGTTCAACTTAACTCCCAGGTCTCAACCAACTACCAATAAAATGTGCCATTTCACATTTAAGTATAACTTAAATAACTTAAAAACTTAGCATTTAGTAAAGTGAAATTTCAGTATGAAATACATTATCCACAGCAAAGCACACTTACAGAGTTTTCAAAGCCTTTGAAATATACAGTTGAGATGGTATCTATTTAACCAGCTGTTTTTCAAACATCAAGAATAAAATTAAATGGCTAAATATTGTTTCTGTAGAAAATTATAATACTACCCCTATTCCACCAAAGAGGAAAACAATTCTGCAATTCAGTTTGGGTAGTACCTGATCAAGTGCCAAACACTCACCACAAGTCTTTTAAATACCAGTGTTTCAAATCAGTCCATCTATTTGATCTCTAAAACTTTACTCCTTCTTTACAAAATTGAGGGTGTTATGAAAACCAGATTTACAAATACGCAAGGAAAAAAGAAAAAAAAAAAAAAGGAAAATCTGGTGACACATCAGCAAATCAATAATGGATAGTGTTGCAGCTTTTCTTCTTGTATGAAGTCAGAATATAACAGAAAGATACAGGTTGCATTTCTTGGAGAAACTAATTTTGCTAGCAAATTCCATTTATTTGTTGAGAAAACAGTTCTCTCTGTCTTTGTTCTAGTCATTGCTCCAATAATTGTTTCTGCCAGTTCACATAACAAATTGCTGGCATGATTTGTATCTATAATTTAATAAAAAATTCATAACTTACAGAAACTAAGGAACCAGGATGTTGACAAGCTTACTTTGCAAAGAACAAAGAAATTATGCTAAGGCAAAATATGAACTTCAGACCCTTTATCATGAATCATACATCAGATTTCATTGGAAAATCAGAAGCAATGAAGTCTACTATCATTCCCTTACCTTCAAATGAATACTCCATTAATTAGCAATCCAATTGTAGTGAATAAAAGTTTGCTAGATATTTAATTTTTATGCACCTGTGGTCATAAAAATCACAGTGGAATGGCTGTTAAGAATTCTGCACATTTTTTGACACATTTTTGATAAATTTGCTGGGTGACTCTCTCTGGTGGCTCTGAGAGTTGACCTACAGTTCAAAAAAAATTTCAGGTTCTTCAGTGCATCCTGTATTTTTTATGTTACTCTGCCATTGAGAACTTGCACATCTTTTGAGGCAATGTGACTTTTCCAATTTTGCAAGTTGAAATCCTTGCTTCCCAATGAATCTTTGTGAAATCTGCAGCTAGTTGGCAACCAGTTTAGTGTTCACAATCTTAACAAAATAAAATAGAAGACTTAGAGTTCAAGATATATATTGGTAATACATAGCTAAGGGAGTACAGAACACACAAGAAACTAGTAAAAAACCTTGACAGTTAATCTGGAATATTTCAGTTTGGGCACGGCAAGGAGCTACAAAACACTTAGGAATACACAAAGAATTATTTTATCCCATAGCCATCAAATTTGTGATGATCAAATGATCATATTACAGTAAGATTGGGATAGAAGTAAATCAACACTCTCGCTTTTGCTAGGTTGCTCCTTTTGCCCACACATGACAGTTCTAACAAGAAATCACAGGTTCACTGCAGCAGGAAATTAGGAAGAAAATTTTAAATATTTTTACTTCAACTAAAGCTGTTATTTCCCACTAAGACTTTATCCTGTTCTTGTTTACCTGTTCTACAGTGCAGTAGAATATGATGCTGCTGTGATATTGAAAGCGAGCTAAGGATCTCCTCCTTAAACAGATCGTTACCTCCTTTACAAATTCATTTTTCACCATACTTGTTAACATAGTAAGTAATTCAGTTTCTAGTCACTGTATAAACTGTTTGCTCACATTCATGTTAATCTTTCAAATATCTGGCAAGATGCCTCATGTCAAAACAATTTGATCGTGTAATTAACTCCTGATAAAAAAAATATTACTGAAAAACTTCACAAGTGTTTTAACTTGACAAAAATATCATGCCTTTGTTTTCCATTTAAGAAGCACGTAAAGATATGTACAATCATGCTACAGGAAAATAACTGTCCTAATTAACATGTGACAAGATATTCTGAGTTGAAACCTGCTGTAATTATCCCTCTGTATACAAAATACACAGTTATTGAGACATCAACAGAACGAAAAAGTTTCTTTCTACTAGAGTTAGTGACACTGAACTAGAAGTTATAACAATTTCTGCTTCAATGATTTATATCTACAAGAATTAAACATTTTAGAAGATAGATAGATCACCTGTGCTTAGCATACTTGAAATATCTATATCTATCATATAGGCCACTCTCCTGAGAGAACTCAGATTCGGAATTTTGAATAGCTTTAGGAAAGTGAAACCTGAAATTTTGTTTTAAATTGTGCTGTCCATTTGAGAAGACATATTTCTCAATTCTCATGAAAATTCTCCCTGCCACAACTCTTTGAAAATGCTGTATATCTTTAAGACAAGACACACATACCCAGAAATCGTAAGAGCAGACTTCTTGCAAAATTAAAAAGAAGTATAATATCTATGCCTTGGTCAGTCTTACCATGTTCTACTCCTTCCTCTTA
Source organism: Baryphthengus martii (assembly GCA_013396935.1). Lineage (NCBI taxonomy): Eukaryota > Metazoa > Chordata > Aves > Coraciiformes > Momotidae > Baryphthengus > Baryphthengus martii. The sequence continues at coordinate 121,620 of VWZK01008371.1, read as the reverse complement.
GGTTTCACTATCCATGGCTTGAATTATAGCAAACTTTTAGGAAACCTAGTTTGTGGTGGCCAGTCACTCCAAGACAGAAAAATAAGTCTTATTTGAGCAGGAAATTGTTCTTGAACTGCAGAAAAATCTGTAAGGAACACTGCTTTCCAAACAGACATGTATACTGATAACCTTATAATTTAGAACGCATTACTGAATTGTCTAGGATGATTGGACTAGATGGATCTTTCGAGGTCCCTTCCAATCCCTAACATTCTGTACTCTTGGCTACCTCAGTACCTGTGACCATTTCCTTTCCCAAGCAGAAATATACTTTATTTCTCATTAATTCATTTCCACAATGATTACTGCTTTAAGGCAACACTGAGATTTGTCTTCCTCTCATTTAAGAGAATCCTGTATTCTGTTTCTAGGCATGTCAAATGAGTTGGAAGAAGAGTTCTAACAGATTGATTCAACTGCTATCTTCTGCTTCTTTACAATAGCCTAGAATTTTCTATGCAGTACAACCGCTCAATAACAGAAGAATTAAAAAAAAAAAATAAAACTACAAACACTTAAATGCATTACAGCTTATATGAAACTGCTTAATAAATGATGTTATTTTTTATATGACCAGCCCCTTGTCCCTGATTTTCTCTCCCTCAAGTGTATTAAGCCACAGAAATGAAGCACTGGACTCCAGCTCTCAACAATGTCTTGCAAAGAATAAGGAAAATTCAGAGAGTTTAAAAAAACAAAACAAAACAAACAAACAGCAAACAAAAACCTACATGTTTTTGCTATGTTGTCAAAACCAAGTATGATGTTCCAAGACAAAATTCTTTTTTCAGCGATTCCATTAAACCAGTTCTCTGGACAGATTATCAGACTCTCCACAACTCGTAGTATTGTCCCACAGAGCAAGAGAGTCATCAAAGGTAACTGTCCTGTATTTCCCAGTACAGAAGTTAGTAGCACCTAATATGCTTTTCTCTTCCCCATTCATTCTGATTCTGGAAGGATCCAAGAATTGTTTGAATTGGAATGTTAGAAATAAAATGAATGGATATATTTTCTATGTTATCAACTAAAAATGCAGACAAAACACTGAGTGTTGTAGTAGTTCCTCACTTCTGATCAAAATTTTATTCTCTTAAGCTGATCAAAGAGATAACAGAGGTAGGCAATGATCATAACAAATCCCAGCAACTGGGATTTGTAATTTTTTTCATACCAAATTAATAGAATCTATTTAGATTTCGTAGATTTCAATGAGTGCCTCCACTGAGACGTACTGGCTAGCATTTTGTACGTGTCCTAACTCCTCTCCTCCCCTGTTGTCTCCCCCAAGTCTGTCAACTCACAGAAACAAATCACATTTGAAAGAGACACACATAGTAGAAACACCACCTTGCTGCTTTCCCATGCACCAGAATTAATGGAAACTAATTCACAACCAAGATGAAGCAAGCATGACAGGAGTGAAAGACTTCTCAACTATGGAGTGCTCTTCAGGACCACTGTTTCTCTCAGAACCTCCCTCACTCAAGCTTGCACTCTTTCAGCCCCTATTATGCTTTTCCTTCCTCTTAGATACCACAAGGTATTGAAGAAGCAGATACTCTGGGGCTAGTAGAGGATTCTGAAAAGAACTTTGGGTGCAGTGAAGACGAAAATTTGAGGATAGTAAGAAGTATAACTGTTGTTGGTCACTAAGCTGCAATGACAAAGTAAAGACGTACATAGGTGGTTGGTGGAAACAATATGATGCCTGAAGGATTAATTAGGCTGGTACTTTTTGTGGTCAACTTTTACGGCACTTTTTGATGTCCTTTTTTCTTTGCTTGCAGTGAGGAGGACTATGCAGGTTTGGAAGAGTAAGTATCTTAAAACCATTTTAATATGCATGCAGTACTTCCAACTGTAAAGCACAGCATTTCTGGTAGCATTTTTATGGCAGGAAAAAACTACTGGGATTACTAAATGGAAATTTTTCAGGCATGTCTAGAATCAGCCAAGAGCACAAGAAATAACATGGCAGAAGAATTGCAAAGACTTCTGGATATATCTGCAGAATGTAAAGAAAATGAGTCAATATATATTATTTTTACATCGATTGATGGACAAAGATGACATCTAAACAATGACTGTATATAATTTTGAAATAATTGATACATCTGTTGCACAGAGACAGACCGTTTTAATGTATATATTTTTTGCAGTTTGCAAACCATTCTTAGTTAGGTATTTATTTCCTTCATTATGTGCTATTATAATTTGACCAAATAAGGTAGAGTATCCCAGGAGGAGGCTGAAAAGTAATCCTGCTGATTCCAAGTTGTATTTCTCTCAGTGCTCAAAAGGACTGAAGTTTTCATAGAAAGAGGCCTACAAACAGGTTATAAATGGACAAATAAGCAAAAAAAAACAAAAAACAAACTACATGAACAAAGATGCAAACTGGAATCTTGCTTTAACATTGAACATCAGTACAAATTTCTGTCACAATCTATACTGGAAAACCCACTGAAGTCTTTACTTTCAATAGGAAGGAATTTAAGTGCCTACATAAAAATTATCATAAATACCACAACTCTATAACGCAGTGCTGTTAAAAACCCCTACATTTCTTTCCCTTTAAATTTGGGATCAGCAACCGCAAACCAACTGCCATGTTCACATAAGGGTTTAAGAAGTGATTTGTTTGCACTGGCTAATGATGCAAATACAACATTTAAAATCTAACCACAATGACACAGGAGTTCTTTTGTGGACTTTCAATACAAACATTGATAAACAAAACAGACAATCTATGTTTCATTCCTCCTTCTCTAAAAATGAGATATTACCCCTAATTCCTTCTCAGTTCTGGTTAGGTTTGGGGTTTTTTTTCTTGATTAAGAGGCAAATATCTTTGAGAAGAGCGTATTGAGCATCAGGTCAGCATCTGTAACTCAAGACGCTAGCACTGACTGTCATTTCAGGCACACAGCATGCAACGTGATCTCAGTGAAACTAGTCTTGCTTAACAGGAATGTTTTGAGGGATAGGTGAAATGGAGTTTCTTAGTTCATAATTCAAACTATTTAATTATTTATTTTAAATTTTAAAAAAACTTTACACTTGTCTTTCTCTAGCTGGTACAAATCATGTAATCTAGAACTATCCTGGTGCCTTGATAGGCCATTAGGCACAATAATATAGAAGTCTAAAGACAAAGTTGCTTTTCTTCTTCCAAGCATCTCAGAAAACAGTACATGTCTTAGGAAAAAAAAAAATTCCTCTACATGGTTACTCTGCATCAACATAGCTTCATATATGGCACTGGTGTTCATATGTTTTAGTTAAATTAACAGAAAGAGCTGTTATAGCTTTGAGGCTTCATGAGAAAATTACACCATTTAAAAATTATGCTCATCTCGAAATAGCCAGGCCGTAATGAAATGGCTATGAAAAAAGCATCAGGAAGGCAATTAAAGCTGGATGCACAGCATTTACTGAAAGACAAGAAGCAGGAAAAGCTGCAAACAATGTTAATCAAAGTTAAGTTTCTCTTTCGTGGATCTGCAAGTTCCAGAGGGAGTCTGTCGTGGTTTAGGCCCAGCTGGCAGCTAAGCACTGCCCGGCTGCTTCTCTTACTCCTCCTCTCCCCCTCTCAGCGGTGAGATGGGAAGGAGAATTCAGAGAAAAATGTAAAACCCCATGGCCTGAGATAAGAAGAGTTTAGTAGAACACCACAAAGAGAGAAGAAACAACACTAATAACGATAATGCTAACAAAATAATAGATAAAATAAGTGATGACGATCCAACTGCTCAGCACCCAACGGCTGCCCGCTCAAACTGTGCGTCCTTCCCCCAGCCAGGTTCCCTCCATGACCCATGACATCAGCATGGCACTGAATATCCCACGGGCAGGTTCAGTTGGCTATCCTGGCTACGGCCCCTTCCAGCTTCTTCTGAAAATTAGCCCTATTCTAGCTGAGCCCAGGACAGAGCTACGAGTCTAAAAGATTTTTTTGAAGGATAGAAAAATAATTTCTTGTAGGAACGAGGCAACCACAGATTGCTTAAGTTGTTAACAAATAAAGGTTGGCCAATATATGTTTTTGTATATTAGATATACTATCCATATAGATCTAATACATTTTAAACTTTACATAGTATTGAATTAAAACGTTATTTAATGATTATCATTTAGTTACATAATTATTTAAATAAATCACCAAATTATTAATCAATTATTTAATTATTATAATAGAGACCATTTAATAAACATATTATTTAGTAAGTATTATGTTATGATCCTAAATATTCTTTAACAGTTTATATAATTATAATATAGGATAATTTAATAATTTATGTATGTAATATATGTTATATATTAATAGAAAAATCACCACACTGCATATTATTTGATAATATATGCTTAATAATTGCTCGTTTAGCAATAAAAAGTTTACTGGAGTTATAACGGGCATGGTTTTTTGTGGGTTTTTTTTTTGTTTGTTTGGTTTTTTTTTAAACTTCAGCTGCCCTTTGGGCAGCACATCAGCAAAAAGCACAAATCAATTGCTGAACCACAACATTCAGATACAGGATTTGCTATTCACATTAATTCTACATTGTTCTTGAGGTGGATAAATTGTTAAGATATTGATAGAGAAAAGATGTACTGGGAAATCTTGAAATATTATGCTGAAAATGTGTTTAGACAAAAAAAGTTTTAAAAAAACAAACCTGATTGTATCATTACAACAACACAAATCAGTTCTCTATATCCAACATAATTTAAAGATGTTTAAAAGCTATTGAAATGTTTATTGTGTCATATATATCGTGGTAGCATCTGTTACTTCAGAAGTATGAAAGGCAAGAAATTTAGGATAGAGCAATAGTTGAGAAAACACAAGATAATTACCCTTCACAGGTGACACATTTGAATTATTCCACTGAGATTCATTTCATTTGATTGCAAATTATACTGTTTAGTTCAATACTTTGTGTATCAAGTATCGGAGGGGCCCCTGAGAAGGCCTAGTAAGAGAGCTGCCAAAAAGAGAGAATATTCAGTGAATTACAGAAATTAAATACTGTGTTTAAGATTATTTGCATTAGATGAGTTGTTACTTTGATATCATGTGATCTCTTCTACGGTTTCTGACCTCTTCCTCCTAACAGCAGGCATGTTACAGACGTACGATTTCTAAAAGAATGTTTTTGCAAGAATCTCTCTTGTTGAGATTTTGAGTCTTTGTTTTGTTATACAAGTCCAAGGTCAATATTATCAAAGCAAATACACTGGAAGAGAATCTTAAAAAGACTCCTATCGGTTCCCTGCCCTCTATTTAGAGAGAGAAAAACAAATATATTCAGGTTTAAATTTTCCTTTCTCATGCAACAAAGCTGTATTATAAATTACACATGACAGCTGAACACCCTAAAGAATCTCTCTGGGTGCGTGACAGATGAGTTACATACTAGCCAGATATGATAGAATTAAGTGTCACTTTATATTACATTCAATAAAACTGATGCATAGATTAAATTAAAAAAAAAATATGCAAAATCTCCGTGAAATTTTCATTTATATTGACCAAAGGAAGAAATGCAATGCTGAGGATGTCAGTCTACCCATTTTTCAATACCGCTGCTTCTAAATATTGCAAACTATTTAAAAGTACCTAGTAAAACTGAAACAGTAATTGATTTTGCACAGGATGCGTGCGTGTTGATTCTACAAGAACATACTCTATACAATTAAAAACCGCGATACATTTAATAAACGTTACCTCATTACAGTGTCCCTCTAAACAGTAAATCTCTATATGGAAAACCACAGCCTGATCATCATCAACATGGATTTTGAGAGAGTTAAAGAGCTCCTTGGTTACCTGGGGCCAAGAAAATCCTCAGAGAACAGGTGGATGTTTGAGAGATTACCTACAATTTTTAAGAAACTTGCTGTAACAGAGGAAAAGCAGGTGCCAGAATAAAAGAAGGTTTTGGGAACTCAAGAGATATGTAGGTTAAAAACCCGTGTGATTTGGAGTTAAATGTACTTAGATTGACTTAGCACTATATCCTTTATAGCAAAAATATCATAAAATCTTTTGATAAAATATGAAGCAGTATACAGAATGCTCTAATTACCCCATAGTAAAAGGAAAAGGCATTTTTCTGCTTTATTTTGTACCTTTTTTGTCTTTGTATATTTCTTACCCTTGGAGGAAAAAAAAAACAGACGACCCACCCTTAGAACTCATCAGGTCCTCCAAAAATGTTATTATCTAGGTAATATGACAAATTACATGAAAAACATTAGTAGAATCAGTGAAAGTCCTGAAAGCCATAGGCTTTTCAGGTTCTTCATGTGTTCTTGTGTCCTAGAAACAAGCTGGTGCTAAACCGATCTGTTTTATTGAGAAAATTATGTAACATTAAAACTACAAAGTGTGAAATACCTGATTCTTATGAGCACGAAGCTACTGGACTTCATCAACAACTTTTTTTCATTACAATTCCTATATTCTAAAAAGTTGTAGGGCATATAAGATTAGAGAAAGAGGAGCAGTCTTTCCAGAAAAAGACAATCTAACTGATGTAGGTCAAATCTGACATGCCAAATTTACTTGGAATTCAGCTGCTGCCTCCTACAACTAGCGAAGAGTATAAGGCTGTTCTGTTCCATCCACGAAGCATCATACAATTTTTAGGCTAGTCAAGCATTTTCTGTGCTGCAAGAAGAAAGGTTGGACAACACATGTTACTACATACTGCTTTTTAAAAGATTTAGTATGTACTCTGCCCTCTTAAACATAAGCAAAATAAATTAAAGGTGAAAAACTGATTTGAGTCTCTTGGAAAGAATGCAGCGAACATTTGGTGACTTCATCTGTTCCATGCGTCAGCCTAACAGCTCCATCTTAGTCATCAGTATCATAGAAAGCATTAATGGGATCACCTTCTCTTCATCCATCAGTGGATGTTTCAGAAAGAAATCATAGCTGAATAGATTGCATATAAATAACTGCTTTCCTGTGAAAACATAAACATCAGTGACACTGTAGTACATAAGTGCTAGAAAAACAGTCACAAGATGGAAAGATCTAACAGAGACCCAGAATGGGTGTGGACTACCTTTATTACTTACATACATGTGGTAATACGAGCTAATTTTTGGATCTGCAATATCATTTGTGTTTGCAGAACTGAGAATAAGATATGAAAAGCAGGTCATTACAGATACAGTCACCAAGAGCTGGTTTTAATTTTCTTCACATAACTTTCAGATAATCTTGGTCTTCTCCTACTGTATGCTTCCTGGCAACTTAGCCCTAAAACTTCTACAAATTTTAGTCAAAGAAGATCATCATATTGTAGAAGAAATGGATAGAGGAGTGCTAGCAACAGGAGTCTGCAAGGAGTCTCCAAGGTCTTGCATATTATTTGCGACAGAAGAAATTTCTCCTGAGCATCTAACTTTCCCACTGTGACAGCTCTTGCTGCAGATTATAGTTTACATTAACTATAGAACATCATCCAGAAGGATTTTAGGTTTTTTCCCTTTCTAAATGTGAACAACATTTAACGCATCGTCATTATGTACTCGCATTAAAGTTACTATGAACATCTCTCTAATATGTGATGAGCCAGCACACTGCTACTAAAATTTCAGCCTGTGGTATAGAAAAAACAAGGCCACAACAGATGGGTTAAATTTACTAGCAGCAAAGATTTTATGAAGAGGCACAAACACAAGAAAGTAGCAAGAAAATGACTCCTTTTCTACTTTGAGGTCATAAATTATGTGCAAACTTAAGCTTGCCTAACTAACTGTACATATGCTTATTTACTACTTAGAAGCTCAAAGTATAAAAAAGGAACTGCTCTTCTGATTGAAAAAAACCCCTCTATGCATAAGCCAGACATAGTAAATAAATCCAGTTATTCTGACTGGATTAATAATTCAAACTAAAACCTGACAAATTTGATGCTTGCAATTTAATCGGCCTAGCAGAAAGAATATGTAGAGGACATAGTACTTCTAAACAGTAAGGACCATTGTGAGATATCACAGAACAGGGTAACTTAATTGAAAATTTATTATTTAATTGGTAATTGATGCAATGTAAGTACCAATCATCCATTACAAACAATGTACTGTTGGATATGGTATATTTATAATGTCATCTACAACAAAACACCGAGGTAGATTGTGTGCAATCATATTCAGACTTTGGCTTCTGGATAAGGCAATTTGCTGTACTATCTTTTGACTAGCAATACATCACTGATTCTGCTGTTGCTCTTATTATACTGGAAACCTGAGTGATCATTTGGAAGGATACAAAATTCAATACAAACCAGAAATCTAGACCAACTGTACATCAGGTATACATATATATAAGGAACAAGCTCATCATAAGAAAGAAGATATGTTTAAGGAACAATCTAGAACTAATTTTACATGAAACTATCACCTGTATATAGAAAATGAACCACCACGAACACAGCCAAAAGCATATTCAGACATACTACTTTACAAACCAAAGGAAAACTAAAGGAACAGGAGCCTTGGGGAGATGATATACTGCTGTATATATACTGGATGAAAGTGTTTTGTTTGTCTGCAATACACATTGAAAAAAAAAAAAGTGGGGTTTTTCCTCATAATTTATTATTAGAATGAATACATATTAATTTTACAGGGTGTTTGAAAGGCTCCTTCAAAACCAGAAAGTTTCCTATAAAGACTCATATGCATATGTGGCAAGTTAAAGGAGCCAAAATCTATCAAAATTCGCCAATTAAAAACATAGTTAGCCTGGAAAGCACAGGCTCAGGCACAGCTAACCTACCATGCAGAGCACTGTACAACAGATGTTTTGGGATATATTATCTGAAGGCAGCAGTGCCACAGAGGCAAATGAATTGGACATCCTTAAATACGGCCTTTATTCATAGCCTGAAATACTAGATGTTCAGACCTTTTTGCAGAAATGATTCTCCTCGTGTCAATATTTGTATAGTTTCCCTATAGCAACTGGCTATCACAGAGTATGTATTCTTGTCACAAACGGAGTCCAAAGATAGGGCTTCCATTGGTTGATAAAGCATTCTCTTCCCAGAAGAAAATGAAAGAACATTTTGAAGCCATAACCACCAAGACCAAGGGAACAAAACAACAGAAATAATTTCAATGGGTGAAAGTTACTTTAAAACTCACAGGTTAGAAAAAATTAGTAAGATACTTGTGGATACCTGTCCATTCCATACGTGCCGTACACTTTTTAATCAGGCAGTTAAAGTTTGGAATTGAGCATCCTGAAACAGAAACTAGTATTTGTTCAAACAAGAAATTTCCTATTCACTAGGCTGATGCTTGCATCAGTCAAGACAGAATTACTGAAGTTGTTTTGATTCTCAAAGTAGGGGAACAAGGATTTAATCAGTTTTGATTATGCTTTATTCATGGCTTTCTGTCTGCTACCATATGCAGCAAAATATGTACAAAACTCTTTAATTTTGACAGCTTGTGACCAACACAGAACAGACTTGTATTCTTTCTATGTGTGGTATGTAGCATTCCTTGAAGAAAACATCACACTGTCTAAACAGAAATATAAACCCACATAGGAGGAAGCTTTCAGAAGTTCACATCGACTTTACAGCAAAAAGTTAAAGGAAACTGAGGTGTTTTTGTGTCTCAAGTGCTTGCTTTCTAGACTGATCGTAGATTCCCAACAGACAAAGGGTTGTGAGATCTGTTGGTCAATTCTTCTCCCTATGTTCTGTTGGAGGACACAGAGAGACGGACTGGGTTTGCAGGGAAAGAATCACGTTGACTATCAGGAAGGCACAAAGAGGAAAATCCAGCTATGAAAGAGCTACAACAACGGAAGAGATGATCTCAACCCACTGCGTAATTTCTTTCACTGAATGTTCTTGAAAACCAATATACAGGTTCTGCGTCTATGCAGGGGGCTTAGATAAGTAAGCACTTAAGCCCCATCCAACCCTTTGTTTTTGTGATTCGGGAAGAGTTTCAGTGTTTGAACAAAGTCTCAAGTAATACCAATAGACTGACATCTGAATACCAATAATCTTTGTTAAAAGAAAAATGAATTCTCATTAGGCGTCTACCTATATATATATCGGGATTAAAAGATGTAGTGAACTAACTTTGTTATTAATGTGGAAAATGTAGCTGGAGAACACACAAAACATTCCTTTTCTTGGTTTTACTCGCATATTTTGCGGCTTCATTTTTTTTCAAAACTGCATTATCCACATTGCAACTATATTGGGACTCCTTTTGTGTTTCAATCGCTCCGTAGTGTGCTTATTTCTCCCGTTGTTGTTTACAGCATATGAAAAAGGTGAGGCAGGTGTTGCACATAAGGCTGACACTCTGTCAGCCATAAGCTGCTCTCTGGTCAGCATCTGGTTTTATAACTGCATGAGGTAAAGTATTACTGTTAGAAGAGGTTTCCAAAGAGATTCAGAAGTAAATTAAAGAAGCTACCCAGCTGGTGATTTTAATGAATAGGTAAAAATAATGAGAAAGACTAATCAGATACAGAGGATGATTTCATTGGAAATATTTTCTGATTTTCTTAAGCAAATAAAGTGTGCATTTTTAAGGTGAAATAAACCAGTGTCCAGCATGAACTTAAAAGTAATTTACTGCTTCTTTGATCTATACAGAACATACTGTCATGCTTTTAAATCCACACTGGGGTGGAGGAATAGAATAAAAAAAAAAGAAATCAAATTTCTCTCACATGCCTGCAGCTGATGTTTCTAGAATACAAAGTATGTTAACCAATAAATTGATAGGATGAAATTTATCAGAAATCTAATTAAAATAAGTCGAATGTGTAAAATTAAAAAGAAGGAATAGAAAATCTGTCCACGCTCTTCTTCACCATATTAAAGAGGAAAAAAGTCAAAAACTGACTAGCATACGTTATTTCCTATGTAAGAACAGCATGAGGGTTGTTTTTTTTTCATTTTGAGAATTCTTGTTTCGGTTAAATTGTGCCCTAAACACACAGCACCTTATTGAAGAAAAAAGATCCACATCTCTAGTGGACAAGTCAAACACAGTCTAGCAGCGTGTCCTTGCAGCAAAAGAGGCTAGCGAGAGCCAGAGTACAGTGACAGTGCAGCCTGCTGGTTTAGGGAAGTGAGCCTGCTTTCCTCTCTTCAGACTCCAGGAGGTCACATCTGAATACTGTTTCAGGCCCCCCCATACAAGAAAGATACCAACATACTGGAGTGGATCCAGTGGTGGGCCACCAAGGTGGTCAGAGGGTCAAAGAACACAATGTACAAGGAGACGCTGAGAGAGACGGGCCCGTTCAGCCTGGAAAAGCGATGATCAGATGAGAGAGAAATGATGGAGCTAAACTCTTCTTAGAGGTGGTGCAGTGATAGCAAAAGAGGTGATGGACAAGCTGAAATGTAGGAATTCCAATCATGTATTACAGAAAAAAAAAAAGGGGGGGTTAGGTTTCTTTTCCTGTTGCTTGTTTAAACCCTAAGGGTGGTTGAATACTGAAACAGGCTATCCAGAGAGATTGTGGGAATCTCTGTCCTTGGAGGTGTTTAAGAATCGACTGAACATGACACTGAGCAACCTGACCCAATTAGACATCAGGAGCAGGTAACTGGACTAGATGATCTCTGGAAGTTCTTTCCAACTGAAATTATGACTATACTATTCTACTAAGAAAACATCCAAATACAATTTTCCAGAGTGCTCTCATTCACTAAGGACTTAAACAAGTTTTCTTTGGACAGAAAATCTCATTGTTTTCCTATAGATGTGTGTGTCTTATTGAATCTCCTCCCACTAGCATAAAAATTTCCATATCTCTTCCAAGAAACACCCACTGGACAAGAGTTGTCACACATGCTATGGTTAGACAGGAGCTGATTTTCTAGCCGGTATATTCGTACTGACCAGTGAGCTAGCTGCTTTCAAACAGAATACAAACAATTATTTATTCCCCCATTCCCCCCCTACCATAGGACAGCTATTACAATTCTCTTGGCACTGCTGCTTTACAGTGAGTATCCTGAAGACCTCTAGCATTTTGACAAATGGTTTTGAAGGTACTGGGTCATAAATTCTCAGCAACAATGAAAAGACAGGCAGTGCATACAGCCTCTTAGGAAACCACCTTTGGAATGGCTGCTGGCTAATACACAGGGGAAGCAGCTTGAACTACGGCTCCCCTTCCTCCTTGTACTTTCTGACATCTAGTATTGGCTTTGATTTAACATCTCAGAAGTGGCCTTTGTGTTTCCATACAAGAAAGAGTAAGATGCCTAAGAGTACGATATTTCCTTACTCTTTCTTTAGCTTCTGTTAAAGGCCAGAAACAAACCCTTAGATACAAAGATTTGACTTTCAAAACCAACTTAGATCAGGAATCATGAAGACAGTATTACTAAGATTACTTTAAAAAATAAACACCCCTTCAAAACGGATAATGTTAAATCACTAACTTTAAGCAAGTATTTTTTTTTCCATAGTACAGGCAGTGGAAGCCACTAGGATTACCATAGGATTGAACAAATCATAGAAATCATTTCAGTTAGAAATACCTTTAAGATCATTGAATCCAACTATTAACATAAAACTGCCAATCCCACCACTAAACCCTGTCCCTAAGCACCTCACCTATACATACCTCCAGGAATGGTGACTCAACTGCTTCCCTGGGCAGCCTGTTCCAGTGCTTATAAAACTCTTTTAGTGAAGAAGTTTTCCTCATGTCCAACCTAAACTTCTCCTGGTGCAACTTGAGGCCGTTTCCTCTCATCCTATAGCTTGTTACCTGGGAGAAGAAATGGACCCTTACCTCACTACAACCTCTTTTCAGGTAGTTGTAGAGAGTGATAAGGTCGCCCTTCAGCCTCCTTGTCATCAGGCTAAACAATTCGAGTTCCTCAGGGCTCTAGATCCTCCACCAGCTTCGTTGACCTTCTTTGGACACGTTCCAGCCCCTCAATATCTTTCTTGTACTGAGGGACCCAAAACCGAACAAGTGTTTGACACGTGACCTCACCAGTGCCAAGCACAGAGGCATAATCACTTCCTTAGTCCTGCTTCTCACACTATTTCTGATCCAGGCCAGGATGCTCTTGGTCATCTTGGCCACCTGGACACACTAATGGCTCACATTCAGCCAGCTATCAACCAACACCCCCAAGACCTTTTTTGCCAGGAAGCTTTTCCAGCCACTCCTCCCTAAGCCTGTAGCATTGCAGGGGGTTGCTGCAACCCAAATGGAGGACCCGACACTTGGCCTTGTTGAACCTCATACCATTGGCCTCGGCCCATCAATCCAGCATACCCAGTTCCCTCTGAAAAGCCTCCTTACCCTCAAGCATATCTATGCTTCCGCCCAGCTTCGTACTCTCAGCAAACTTACTGAGGGTGGCCTAGATTGCCTCATCTAGATCATTGATAGCAATATAACAGAGAACAGGTCCTAATACTGAGCCCTGGGAAACACCACTCATGACTGGTGTCAGAGACTTAGTCTGTTTGTCTCAACACTGCTGGTATGAAACCACCACCATAGCAACACAGCTAGAGGTTTCCTGTTATTTTTGTACCTGAAGGACAAAGGAGATGCCAAGAAAACAACCTCACCCCCCAAGCACGTGCCCAGGCCCAGGACACGTTCCAAAAGAAACAAAAATATCGTATTTGCTTTTAATGCTTGTCATTCCTACTGCTTCCTGTACTGCTGTCAAATTTCTCTGGATGCGCAATTTGAATAAAGTAATTTATTAGGTAAAATTTACACAAAACCTGCACGCTTTGCAAGATCCTCACTTACATTTAGGACTGCCATTTCAAGATTAATAATTATTAATGTAATTGAAGATTAAATATTTTCAGATTTCTCCAGTGGTCATAGAGCAGCTTTGCTTAGCTTTCCCCAGAAGAGGAAAAGAGACAGAGATAATTCATCTTGCAGCTGTTGGGAGTATGCCGTACAGAGATTCTATCATCAGGCTAAATAAATACATTTAACTTTCACATTATAAATAAAATTGCCACTTCAGGAATAACCACTGTCTAATATTATTTTATTTAATAAAAGCCTTCATATAACTAAAACTAACCACAGGAAAAATATTATACAAAAGGATCAAAATTACGTACACCACATTCGGAAAAAAACAGGAAAGCATAAAACTTTCAGCAAGTCTTGATTTTCTTGACACAGCATTTGGAGTATATGTGATGATTGTAAAATGGATATTTTCAGATATCCGTATGTAGTTTTTTTATCTGTATTTGCTTCTGCCTGCAAGTTTGTCTACACTTGTTTCCTAGTCCCATCACCATCCCTTGCAATCTATAGCTGTAATTTCTTCTCTCATACACACAGAGCCAGTCTAAGAGGGCAAGTAAGTAGATGAATCTTACTAAAACTTCAACAAGCTTTCTCAACACCCATCAGGAGAATCTCTTAAACTTGAGCAACTGTGACTTTCCAAAAAGAAAGATGAAAGAGACTGGAGACTTTCCCAGTCTCATTAGGAAGTAAATGTGGATTTTTTTTTTTATTATTTTTTTTTTTCCCCAAGCTTCCCTTCCATTTTTTGGTACTGAAATTGAGGAGTAAGGCAGGCTGGTAGTTCATATTTTCTACATTTGTTTGGTTTTTGTTTGCTTTTTTTTCAGTAAGTTGTGAATCTAATGATAAACAGATTCTGAACTCTGTTACTATGGAAGAAAAAAGATAAAGGAAAATTAAATATTACACATCAAAACTGTTTTCTGGGTTTAAAAGGCATTTGATACAAATGATGAGACAACTAACGCTTGCAATTATATGAATATCTGTTGGCTATATTTTGTTTTTTAACTTCATTCAAAAGAGAAAAATAAATTTTAAAGAGATGTAGAAGTGAAACGATTAGTGAAAACCAGGAAACAATACTTACTGGAGGATGAAAAGACTTTGAAGTGTCAAAATTAGAAACTTTTAAATGTGCCACATTTTTGTTTTGATGTAAGCCAGCATATTAGTATTGGTTATTGTACCTGTTTTTACCCCCAGTGCTATTCTAATAACTTGACAGCTTAATTTCCTTGATCTTGTTGAAAAGCAATTATATTTTCTGTTATTTGCTGAGCTGTTTCTTCCAGAGGATGCTCAAAATTTGTGTATAGGGCCTTATTTCTCTTGCCAGATTGCTTTTTAGTAAGAAATGTACTTTTAAGGCTGAATTTATGCTTTCCAAATTTTCTAAAAGCCTGGAGAATTGCCAGGATCTTCTATCATATTCTTACTAAAAAATCTTTGGAATTGTTTTGCTGTTGAAGTATATTCTGCCATTCATTCATTAACAGAGATCTGCCCACTAAAATAAATCTTCTTACTTTTTTTTTTTTAATTTTAATTTCAACACCACAAAACTTGGGTAGTGGCTATTACATAGCAGAGATTGCACAGAACTCTAACTCTGTGTAGATACTGGCAATTTAGTACCCTTCTCATTCCACTGCTCCCTCAAATACTCTGTCAGCAAAATGAGTAAGTAATGTCAAAGTAGGGGTGCCTGGTGAAGGTGATTCAAGATCGAGAAGATTCAAGGAGATCCTGTTGAGTGCCTACATCATGCATCATCATAAAACACAAATTAATCTGCAGGAATAACTGTCTAAATCATGCTTATTTTGCAGTTACTAGAATGGTACAATTCACTATTCAGTATTAAGCACTTTCAAATGCAGTGAGACTTTACTAAATGTTTGTTTCCGGTTCTAATTGCTTGTAAATTCTGTTTCTCTCTCTTTTTATTTTTTTTTTTAAGACAACCTATTTGAAATGCTCTTTACATTCCTCCTTACGCTAGCAGTATTGTATTTGTATGCCAAACTCTACATATTATAAATGCATATAAGGCAGAGAACACCTAAATAATTTTCTATTCTGACTACAACAATTTACTTATTTAGCACATCCAGTTAATCTCTCCTGCCTTCAAGTGTAAGTAGGTAGTCAGAAAAATAAGTTAAGGCTTTTCCTAAGATCATTGTATGGAAGAGTCAGGTCACACCTCAAAAAATTATCACGAGGTAGTTATATTAAACAGCATTAAAAAAATCAGATTATTTCTTTTTAATTATTAGTTATGAAATAGATCTGACAGTAAATATCTATTCATAGAGTGTATCTCTGTTCCTAATTACTATGCTTCTACTGATTTAGAGCATGGGTTCTCTAAAAGTAACGATCGCGTTAGAATTTACCTTAAAAATAGTACCAAGAAAAAATCTAAATTACAATTAAACAATTTTTTACTTTGTAATTCAGCTCGTCCTAAGCAAATTTCTGTATTCTTTGTAATCCAGGATGTTAAACCACACATCTACATAATTTGAAAAAAGCATACAGTGCTTCATTTACTTCTGCTGTACTGCAGGAGGGTATCTAAGGTCTGCAGTGATGATCAGTACAAATAAATTGCTACACTTGGTTTTTTTAATAATGCATTTCCGTTACAGAACCCATTCGCAGGGTTCTGAAACCAACCTTAAGAAGTTGTTGATGGTTAAGACTCAAAATGGTCTCAACCCAGAGTTTTATTTTTATGTCTACTTTGAAAAAAAAATTAAAAATCTTTGCTTAGTCTTTTATTTGGGGAAAAGGAAATGCATGTCTGGTTAAAACAACCACAATCTCTAATATAGCATTTTTGAAAGTAATAAACAGCCAGTTTGAGATAATAAAACTGTTACCAGATCCACCAATAAGTAATTGTCTCTTCTAACGATCAAGAACAAAGGTAGTGGCAAGCCTCATCCCCCCAAGAAGCAATTTCTTTCTGACTCTGACTTCATGTTTCATTCTCCTTATACTTCTTTCAAGCTTCTACAGCCACAGCTTCCTTCCTTTTTATGATTTTTATGATGAAGCTTAAGGAATAGAGATAAGAGATATGAGGCAGAGATCAGATGAAAAAAGGGTTCCATGGGACAAGAAAGGAAGGGAACTCTTTGGGGTTGAAATATATTATTAGCTGTAGTATTCAGAACAAGTCTTTTATTATTCTACTGTTGGTTACCTACATATTATTTTACCTTTTTTTTTGCTATTTTGATACGAAGATCATCCATGACGCTCTTGCAGTGGCATAACCATTCCAATGTGAGAAGGCTTGAGGAGATTTTGGTCAAGAGCTGCCAAAGTACATCAGATGCTGTAGCGGAAACTGCGCAAAACCATACTGCCTATTTGAGCTCACACCTAGTCTCCAACACACTGAGCAACTTAGATTAAATAAAATAATGTGAGGTAATATTTACATTATATTTAATAATATAACATTTACAGTCAGGCTTTTGCAACTCGTCTGACTATACTGATAAATATGCTGCTGCTCTTGGAAAAGATGATGTATACTTTTAAGCATCAGTAAAACAAATCAGCCAATCATTTCTCATCAACAACCTGTTATCTTCAACTTTTACAAGAACACGTGCTTACTTGAATTAGTATAGAAACCAACTCTTTCAGTGTGAGAGGAGGTTCTTTTGTATAAAACAAATTCGTTTTCCAGAACACTCAAGCTTCACCTCCTCTAATTACTGAGAGTTCTTTTAATACCTCCAGAGCCAAGATATCAGCTGAAGACATTCACGTCTTACATGAAAGTGAAGGCTTTAGAATATTAGTTACACTGACACTTGAAATGAATGCTGCTTCTAACAAGCCATCTCTGCACTTACATTTCATCTGTTATCCAAACTTTACTTCATCAATACGAGCTGAAAGTGAGTGTACTTAGGAGATGTGAATTTATTTACTACTCAAGCTTTCTACTGCTATTTTCATCTAAATTTAAATTACCTTCAGTATGGATAAGCAGGACTCATCAGTATTTTTTTAAATTTCATTGTCTAGCTTTGTCATAGGAGAGTTCTCAAAAAAACTTTAAAAACCTCAGTTGAGCCAAACAATTAGAAGCTAGAGAGTGCAGAAGAAACTCACTGAGGAAAAATGTATTATTAACTTCCCTAAATTTACATTCACATTGTAAACACATCGCCACTAAAAGTTGGTTTCTCCAAGTCAACAACCTCTCCAGCCTTCCCCTTTTGTGTCTCCGTGTCTTCTTAACACATTACAAACAGATGGGAATTTTAAGTGAATTTGACTCCTCGCTTTCAGTGATGACAGGAAAACTGCAGCAAATAGTCGTCACACTACTGCTCCCTGATAGCTAATCTGAAATATTTGCAGCTCTTGGAAGTTACTCCTTGTAAACATGTGCAATGGCAACACTAGATAGCTAGCAGCCTTCCCCTTGAAGGCTTAGAGCCTGACTGTCATGATCTTATCTTGATCGAGATACTTCCCGATTGAGGGTGAGCCAGATCTCTGGCAGCTTCTGCACAGTACATTATCTGGACTAAAACCCTTTCCCTTGCCAGCAGGCACTGTGCTGCGTTCCTTGCAGCTGTCTTATCTATTCCAGATTATAAGAAGCCTTTTCATGAGTTAGGTAGGGTAGCAATTTGGAAGCTTTCTCAAAAGCTTGAACTTGTAGACCTGCTAAACAAGGCTTAATGTTTATAAACGACATGTCTGAGTAACTCAAAGCCTCTGGAAGAAGCTTTCCTGCCTTTTTGTTAGAGAGATGGTGGCTTTTCAGTGCCTGGCTACAAAAAAAGTAATCAATTGACTTCACAATCTGAAATAGGTATGAAGGATTTGTAGCACGGGTTAAAAGCCTGAAATACCTGCTTTTCTTTTAAACACAAATCCCAAATATGTTTGCCACTGTAGATGAGTTATTACCTGAAAGCTAGTCTCCAAAAATCAGAACAAAACACTTCGTCTTAAAACTGTCACTGAATTCAATGGTGTGCTCTGAGGACCACGGACTTTTGGCCATCTGCCTTTGGAAACCAGTATTTACTTGTGAGTTATTGACAAGAAAGGAATGGTAAAACAGGGTCGGGCCAAGCCTAAGTCTCCATTTCTGTGAGCAGATTTTTACAGCTGCTGGCATATTTCCTTTGATAAAAAGCTAAACTACCCCTCTCTAAGTTCAAATCAACCTTTTAGGATGCTAAGCAGTGGGAACTATAGACTTGTACGAATCAATCATCACTATAACATCCTTGAAGCGCAGTGTTGAGCTAATAAAGTCTATTTGTCTTGTGTTAAGCATCATGTGACTTAGGGCTTTTTAGACAGGAGATGGATAAATATCTACCTCTACGGTGCTCATATAAACTCACGAGCCACCACTTCAAATTCAAGCAACTTAGGACGCTTCCCAGTAACTAATCAACTCATTAACATTCGCGTTCTCTGGCTTTAAAAAATAAAAAAGGCCAGAACTATTATGTTTTGGTTATTATACTATATTTTAATTAGTATTTTATAACACCTACAGTAGTAAAAATGAAACCACAAGTGATGAAAAATATTAATGAAAATTCTGCTCAGCAAGTAAAAATCATTAGGATTGTATAATACATTGTGAAGGTATTAGAATTTCAACTGGTAGCTTTAACTATGTTTCAGAAGCACATAGTTTTTAAGAGGCTGAGATAAAACAGTTTGTTCACTGCTAAAGCCATTTGTTACACTTTTCAGTATGAGAAAGCAAATTGCCAGGACTCCTGTGTTCCAATCCAGTACATGAAATATTGAGTATCTTGTACCTAACTACTCTATTACTAACGATATTTCATAGTTTCTGTATGTTAGTGCTAGAGCCTTACTCTACACCACATCATGCCTATTTTACCCTATTTACTACTTATTTTTTTGTAATGCTGAATCTGCTCTCGCAAATCATCTTCCACTTTTGCCCATTTTTTTTGCGTACTAGGTATTAAAATATATTCTCAAAAGTCATTTAGGAAATTATTTGTCACTATTTGGTTATTTGAGAGAGATTTCTTTATTTAAGCAGATCTTGACAGATAGTGACTAAGCTGACCTAAGCCAGTTCAGTGGCTGACCAGTTATAGCCGACACAGGAATTGATTACTTCGAAAAACAAACAAAAGACCCTATGATGAACTAGTCACAGAAATAAGATAGGCTTTTGTGTTTTGCCCAGGAGCAATGGAGAAGAAATAAAGAGAAGAGCTTACTAGTGTCATGTACCCAGCTTTAATCGAGGAAGTTCCCCTGTGTTATTTTGTGCGTTTTCTGTTTGAGTAATGAAACTGGTTCCCATAAACATACAAGCAGAATTCTGTACGTGTCATCTGTCCTTTCTGGACTGAACAGACAGGTCTGCAGCTTATGGTCATCAACAGCATTGAAATTCTGTTTATATCATGCTGGTTTTTTTCTGATGCTTTACCAAAGTCATTGTTGAAAAGGAGCAGCATTCTATAAAACATGGGGCCAGTCTATCAAATTCTCACTTCTTTTCCCTTTCCCTCTGCTTCTATAAGCTATTTGATCTAAATTGAGTATTTGGATATGACATGCACTCACTTTCAATTCAAAGGTCAGGGAGCAACTACAAAGTGTAGTTTACTGTTTTCTATAAATGGATAGTACTCTAAGCAGGGTCCATTACACAGTGCCTAGGGTTACCTCTAACAAGAGAACATCGGAGGCAGAAGACAGATGAGATCCTAGAAAGAATAAAGTAGCTGTGGATGGTCTAAATGGCTATATCAGGGCTGTGCTTCTAAAAGACTTTCAAAAGATGGACTCACAACAAGCAGGTCCTATAATTGTTGCCAATATTTAGCTATTTTTATTCACAGTGGGATACTGTCAAAGAAGATGGTCACATCCAATATACCCAAGAGTTTTTAAAAATAAAACTGTCTTATGTGTGTGTTTGCATGCATCCATGGATGCTTGTTAGGTTTGAAGTGTTTTGAAGGGAGAAAGGTATATCATAAGCTTATAACATGCCTTCAAAATTCTACTACTTATGAAAGGGCATAACCCATTTCTCTGTATCTACTTCACTCATCTTCAGTAGCCCGGGTGTCATATCAATTGCTTTAGGCATTCTGTATCTGCCAGTCTTCCTGGTATAGTGGGGTTTTTTTGAAAATAACATTTAAGTGAACTTCCTCTTCTTTTTTGCGTGCCTGCATGCTAACTCTAGAACTGCTGCACTAGTCGATGAAAATCTTAAATAGCTAAAAATACACATGCAAGTAAGTGTAGTAGATATTTCATCGAAGTAAGAAAATTCTGTTCAAATATATTTTAAGCATGCAAAATGATGTCTAGGAGATTTATTGTACTAGCTATAGGAAACGTGTCCTGACTCTGCGTGCTGGTTTGGAGCAAGAACTGAAAGAGGAAAAGAGAAGGTTAAGTTCATTAACACATTCACATTTTTGATGGAGTTTCAAATTGTTTGGCTTAGCTGTTTGTCTTGAACTGCTGCTGAACGTAAAGCATAAAAGTTCCTCCTGATTCAATTTGACACTTTTTATTTACTCGCGGAACAGGCAAAATACTGCCCCTAGTAGTATGATCTTCCTGTTACCCATACAACTGTCTCTAGATACTGCATTCTTCATTCTTGCCGCAGAACCAGTCTATGCTGCTGCGTAACAAACTACCCTAGCCTGGATTAACTTAAGTAACTCAAGTGCCAATAGCAGTCTGCTCTAAATGGCACAGACTTAGCACTGGATGGATCCACTCCGGTTCTTGCCAGTGAAAATTAGCCCAGACTGAATGTTTTCTGCTACAGATAGATGAATACTTGTACTCATAGTTCAGGACTGTACAATGATGCAGTTATATTTTAAATATCTTAAGGGCTTCCTTTTATTCGGTGTCCATTTACATTTCTGAGCTCAGCTTTCAACAAAGCTACTTTCCAGCATTAGATGACTAATTAACAGTATCTAGATAAACCTCAAATCTCCAAATATTCAAGTTAGGAAACTTAAAAAAAATATTAACAAAAAAATCAACAACTAAAGCACTTGTATGCTTGTTATGTGTTTCATCACTCAACTAAGTTTGAGAAGAGATTGAAATTTGCAGACTGAAGTACTCAGTAAGGCTTATATAACGTTTGTATTACTTCATCTGAACAGACAAGCAATCTTCCCCTGCTGCAACAGGGGAGCTGAAACATTGAATGCATTTAGGAAATATTTCTACTTTTATATGAACGTTCATTTGTCATATGTAAGAATAATAATCAGTACTATTTTTAAACAACCCGCTGAATAAATGCGTTGTAGAAATCAGTACAAATCCAAGGGTTAAACTATTACCTTCAGATTCTCTCAACATATATATAGTAAGGTAGACTGGGAAATTATTGCCAATACTAAGGCTGTATTAGATAGGTAATTGAATTCAGTTTAATGAGTTTTGAAGCTTTAGTTTGCTACAGTTTGGAATTTTTTTATATTAAAGTTTTTTAATGTTTTAGTATGTTTTAATAGCTTTTGAAATGACTCGAGTATCGTAACAAAAAGCCAAGGAACAAAAATGAAGCAATACCGCTCCCACAAACACTCTGTGCAACTCAGAGAGGGAATGCATTGTTTCTAAAACATGGAATTCTTTGGTCCCAATATGACTCAGACCTCAGCTTTCTATAGCGCGCTTCACTCACCATACATGCAGAACGCACTTCAATTTCATCCTTGGCTTGTATACACATATCCGTGGTATTTTTAGTAACACTTTAAGAGTATAAAGTCTATTCCCTATGCCCTCATCAATTTGAAATTACCATTTTAAGGCTGATTAAATAAGGATTAGTGCCAATGTTCCACTTATTAGTCTGTGCCTTCAACTGGAACTGATGATGTAGTATTTGTCAATAACTAGTTCACAGCCCTAAACTCCACAAAAAAAACCCCTCTGCAAGACAGTCCATCTGTCAGAAGATTTTGTAGCAGGCTCCCATGTAGAAGAAAACCATCTATTATAGGATGATAGAAGCTTAAAGTGGCATGTATCACAGCTGTTTGATTACTACCGGGAAGATGACTTGCATCCCCCTTACAGCCCTGTATCAGAATCCAGCAGTGATAGATTGAATTTCCCTTGCTTCAGCGTGATGATGGATTACCTCAGCAGTATGTGTAGGAAAGGTAAAGTCTGGTCCAAAATTAACAACATGACTAAAAGATGCTGTCCTAAACGGTGATTTCTGGCAAATCTGAATAACTAGCAAAACATTTCAAGGACCTTTCAGAAGACTAAATGATGCAATTACAGACTGGGAATTCTCCATACAGATAAAGAATCTTATTACACAAGCACCTGAAAGATATGAATCCAGCAGCAGATTCAGAAATTCAATGAGTTTGTTCCCAAAGTCTAAACTCAGACCTGCTCTACCATCCAGAAACACACCACTTCCATCACTTCATGTAAACTGTACGCTCCTACTAACAAAACATCGTACTACCAACTGAGATGTAAATTATCCTGGTGGTCTACTAAGTGAAAAACAAAAATACCAAATCAAAGTTGTTAAACCAGTGTTACTTCAGGCTAAAAAGGAAATGAACAAGAAAACCCCAGCGATTAAAATCTTGCACTGAAATGTCCCATTTTTCCAAGAATCTTGACAAATGCTAGCATTTCACATCTACACTCCACTATTTCAGTATGTTCCTTAAACTCATATGCAATTTTGCCTGCAGCATATTTTGAAGCATTTGGGGTTTTTTTTCTTTACATTTCGGGGTTCTTGGTGCAATGGATCTACGTATATTGTAGCAATACAGAAAAGTTTTACTGAACTGTAGCAATTGCAAATCATTAAACACAACTAATTAATTTAAAACCTTCTCTAAATTGTACTGCATCATATTTTGTGTTGCAACTTGTCACAACATTTTATAGTAGTTATCAAGATAATTATATTTTGAGGTAAGGTTCAAAGCACGGGACCATAGCAACATAAATGAAAATGGTTTAAATAACCAGATTTTATTTAAATCCTTAACTGTACTCAGTTAAACAAATTTACCTTTCTATCTAGAACAGATGTATGTCTGTTTTAATAAAAGCCTAAATTCAAAACCTTTAATTGTAATTGCTTTTCATTTTTAACTTTGAGATTATACAAAGCAGCTGAAAAGGTAAGTCTGAATTTATGTCCTGCTGACAGTCTAACTCGGCGGGGGCTGAAGCGGAAAGAATTGTTTTGTTTTAGTTGACTTCCAGCTTCAGACGATGCTTTACTAGTTTTCAAAAGTCTGAATAAATGGGTTAATACTTACAAATGATCTGCTATCTCGCATATTTCTATGGTAGGTTATGATAGCCCTAAACTACTGAAATCTCATAAAAACCATCCAGGTATGGAAAACTGCTCTGGAAAAGCTTTAACATAACTAAGCAACCTGTGTCCCACTAAGCAGCAGGTACAAACCAGTAAGAAGCAAAAAAAAACTAATGGACGTTCTGATGCATTTAACAAATCTTTCTGGTAAAGGAAAAAGGACAGAGGATAAAAAGGAAAAAGAGAGGAGTGCTACTGTGAAATGCCATGACTGAGCTCAAGAAAATATTTTCTCATGTATTAGGGTCTTTAAATCCAAACACAACTTTAGCTCAGTATTCATAACAAGCAGTTTTGTAAATAGCAAACCTAACGAAGCCTGCTTTTCTACGCAGTGTATTCTAGAACGTCAAATTACCAGACAAAAAAAAAATGTTTTTATTCTATCTCAGATCAGACAATTTCTACTGCTCCACTTCATCTGTAATGCTAGAGGTAACAGTTTGACAAACATTAGAAAAGCAAGTTTCAACAAGTCAGCTTATCTGCACTTTCACTTTTATCCTCTCTTTCACTAAAGTATTGAAGTCTCCTGCCAAAAACATCTCGGTTTGGGTACCGGGTCCAACCCTGGAAGGACTGCACTGTGGAGGCTCTCTTACTCCAGCCGCCTGGTGGACAGACAGAGCAAGACCAACTCATTAGGGACAGCAGCAAGGTCCAGGCAGAATTGTATTTCTAGGTTCCGCTTTCCCTCCCTGTCATTTTCCTTCCTTTGCTTGGCTCACAAGCTGGGCAAGACACACTAGACCTCCTAGATGGCACAGAGCTATTTATGGTAGAACAGCAGGCAGCTCGTGTCACGCTCCCTCCCTTGTCCCAGTCAGGAATCACCTAGTTTAAGTTACAGTAAAAGCAAGGTGGTTAAAGAGTTTGTGCAAATACTATGAAGCTCCTAAACACATCGTAACCTTTTTGTATATGTTCCCCTAGTTACAATTCTGGTACGAGAGAGGGAAGCCTCCCCTGACAAATCAGTGTGCATTTCAGCAAGCATGCAACACATCCCTAAATTCAGATTTTCTTTTGGCACTAACAGCAAACATAATCAATGAAATACTTAACNCTTCCTTTGCTTGGCTCACAAGCTGGGCAAACATAATCAGTGAAATACTTAAGATAATATTCCTAGAGAAAATCTGAGAACTGGGAGGGCTTATCTTCTGGTGATATTTGTCTTGTATATTATGTATGGAAACCAGTGACTATGTTAGCATATTCTTATTACTGAAATTAAGAGGTTCTGTGCATGTTTTGTGGGGCAGCCCACACACATTTTCCAGTACCAGTACACTTGTTAGGTTGGCTACACTGATAATTCTAATAAAGGACAAGATGACTAAAGCTCTCCCTGAAATTGGAAGAAGTTGTAGTGCTTGATGTTTACAATCTGATTTTCGTCCACGCATAGGCAATAAAAGTTACAGTCATTAAAGCACGGTGAACATGTGAGCTTAGAGCGCATCTCAGTGAGCATATGACATGAGAGGTTCAAATCTTGCTTTCACCTCCTAAGGACGTTTTTGAAAAAGAAAAATACAGTAATTTGCTTTAAAATACATTTCGTTTAAACTTACTCAGTACTTAACACAACAGAAAAAAACCATGGCACTTTATTTACACTTTCCTCACTTCCATTTGACTGTTTCGTTCCCATATCTTGTCTTCAGAAATGAAACTAGATGCCTTTAGAATCCATCAATGCTTCATGCTTTATATTCCAGTATTTTTCATATACATTTATTACTCTATGTGTAAAAACCCTTTCACTCCAGCTGTCTTTTTCTCAACCTTTCCTAATCTATTTTGATTTTCCCCTCTCTTTTTTTCCGACAAGAATAAAGAGTTCATTTAACGTTAACCATCCTCTCCCTAAATATAAGTTTTGCTAAAATCACTGTAAAATATATTCTTCTTTTTTCAGTCAAAATAAGCCTCTTAGTCTTTCTTCATAAATTAAATCTTTGAAGCTCGGTATTATTTTTATTTCTCCTCTTTGACCACTGAAGAAAAATTATCTAAAAATCAGTACTGAAAACTTCAGCCTGGGATTTGGTCTAAACACTGCTTCAAATAAATTAAGAATTCTATCTGCTGAATATGGATAATGCTCAGGAGTATATTTTTTTTTTTTCCCCCCAGTCCCAGTGCTATGTTCTTTATATTGATTTTGGACCTACCAGGTCAGGTAGGCAGAGAGAAAAAACACTGCCATTTTCTTCAGAATTGCTGCAGCCCATTACCTCTCAGTTGACTATAGCACAGGAAACAAAACTTTTAGAAAGGATATTCAGCATAATTGTCCCCATACTATCCTGCCCCTGCTCACACCACCCCCACCCCCGGAGCCCAAAAAAATAGTCTGTTCTCTTTCAACAAGCCTTACAGAATTAATTCATCTTCAGGAAGGTTTCTGCATCCCAAGTTTCTTCCAAAGAATGTAAATATTACTCTTCAAAAAGTCATAATGCACTTTTGTTAATCTAGAAGCAGCTGCAACATGACACATTTCCCCCAGAGCTTTCATTTGATAACACTAGAAATTCCAGTTGGTAAACAGTTAACAGCAAAGAAACTATGTTTATATGCATGTTAGTACAACAGGTCTTTGATCCTGATCAAGTCGGTGGGCACTACCATTATATAAATAGTAAATTGTATCCACAAAACCATAGGAAGAGTTGGTACTAAGGAAAACGTTCAAAAGGAGGAAACGTCAGACTCTAGGCAGCCTATAAAATCCAGTTTTTCTATAATTCCTTGTATCATTCTTGTATAATAATCCCTAATTAAATAGTAAAATACTACCTTTCACCATCAAGACTCCTGCATATTGCAGTGAATGAGTTCACTGTGAACTTATTTTTACCCTTATGTTCACTATATAGGCCTATACTTCAAAACACAAACCACTATCTAACAAGTACCTAATACGTAAAATAATTGTTTTCTTCATCAACATTTCTACCGTGTTCCAGTGATGTATTTAAGGACTTCACAAACACCACAAATCTATTTTCAAACTCCTTTTATGGAATTCAATAGTCTTCTTGAACCTCTGTTCCTCTTGTGTTCAAAGTGTCAGTGTCTGGCAGCCAGGTGGAGCAGCTGCAGGGAAATTCACCTTAATCCAACACACTCAAGTCTAGATCTACCAAGTACTGAATGCCTCCTTCATGAGCCACAGTCAACAAAACTAGAAATCCTCCATGGCGATGCGTATAAAACGCTTGCGTGATTAACTGCTTGTATATGTTGATTATCTCATTTTGCCTTCATTTATTCTCTATCTCATTATTTAATTGCAATGTCATGGATGATTCATTCTTGTTTTAAATCAAATAGCAGAAAGCAAAATAATTTCAAACACAGCATTCCAAACCAAATCTCGATGCAAAGCTCTCAAAATCATATTCGGGATAGTGAAACAGCACTGTATCAGTCACGATAGATAACACCACAATCATATAAGTTCAAAGCATTCCCTTTCCAAGGATTCCAAAATATTTTGAAGCTTTATTGGATAACTCAAGACATACCTATAGAGATAGTATATCACCCTTTTAACTAAAGACAAAAAAGGTATAAAAACACACCATTAGCTTCCACTACAGTGTACCCTTGTAATCAATATTACTTTAACACTTGACTCTGTTTCAATCCGAGTTGCATTTCCAAGGTAGCTGTTGCTACACTGACAATATATTAATACCAACCAAACAGGCACTACCACCTACCGCCTGTACTTCAGCTTGTTTGATGATTTTTCTACCATTTTTTATTCACAATTTCTAAAAAAGGGTCTAACACATGAAAGTGATGTTACATTATGTTATATAAGGAGGTTTTATTTTCACTTTCCCTTTTTATCATCTCACCGAAAAAAAAAAAACAACCACATATGTGGGTACGTGGCAACAAATCAGTTACTGTTGGAAACTAGCCAACAATTCTAAACTAAATGGAGGTAAATTCCACGAAGGGGATTAGATAACTGGATTTTAGGGTATTGATAGCACTTTACTATCCACTAATAGTGTTATCGATTCCCAGATGCTTAAAACAAACGAAACTAAAGAAACCAAGCAGCATTACTTTTCAATGCACAATGAACTTACTGAAAGATATTCTCATCTGCCATTACTTTACCTCTTCCCCATAATGCTCCTACGTTTTATACAAATTCTGAGGAATTTCACTTGTGCTACTGAAGGTGTTATTGCTCCCAGCTATCTTGGAGACAACTTGGAGGGACACAATTGTCACAACTGAGTAGGCAGAAGTGGAAGTGAATCTGCTTCTCAGGGAACCATTCTTTGGCATATTAAACTGTGTTAGCCAGCACGCTCCCCTGCAGCATCAACCACCAGGAAAGACCTAGCTGCTGGCAATGAGCGCTGGCATTTTACATCATCACCGCTAAAGCCATCAGAATTCCTAAGGTAGGATCTTTAGCCACAGTATCAACAGCCGTTCTGAGCCATGTCAGCTTCCTGTGACCAAAGGCAGCAGCATCAGGATCTAATGATGCTGTGTTAGACTTGGAGAGTCCAGGGTCTATGCTTGGGTTATGTTTCCAAGGTCCAGTATTAGAGTCTGTTCTCTTTAATATCTTTATCAATGGTTTGAATGAGCATTCGCAGTAAGTTTACAGACAAGTTAGGTGAATGTGTTGATACACAGGGGAAAAAAACAAACATCTGCAGTTAAAGATGACACCTGAGGATATCCAAGAGATTCCCAGGGTACACAAGAGAGACTCCAGAAGAGAGAAAACAAAGCGAGATGCCCCATATTCAGGCTGAGCACATTATGACAGAAATCCTTATGCTGGTGCACCCAAATTCTCTGCCAGGCCACCATCTCTTCTGCAAGGTGCAGAAATCCTTTACCTTTAACTTCTAGAAGTAAGTGGATGTGGTTAAAATGTTTGTGCATCAGTCTCCACGTTACCAGTATACTCTTAAACCACAAAAGCAGCACACACTAAAACACAGGAAAGTTCAGCTTTTACTATTTATTGGTCAGATTATTTCTAGAGGATATAGGTTTTCACTGCCATTCTCATTACAAAATGGGAAGATGTAACTTTCCTCCATTTTACTTAGTTATTCTTTCTTGAAATACACCTCTGCCTGCACGGTAGATGCCGGGTTTATGGACTGAAAAGGCTTTCGCTCTGACACAATGAGCATTCTGGTGTCTTATGGGCTTGGTGTGTATTTCTGATACCAACACCCAGCAAATTTCAGTTTTCTCATGACAGAGATCCTGCTGGCACTGTCATGCAGCTAACATGGGCGTACACCCTCTAGATTTCAAGTTGTCTCTGGGGATCAGTGTGCTTGCATGCTTCACTGTTTAATATTATTACCCAATGAGACTGAAATTTTGACTGTTCTTTCATAATATAATGCCTACCTGACACACGTTCAGGCTGAAGACTGCCTGCAGACTGTATTGATTCAGAGATATGTTTTATACTCTTCTCACAGAAAATTCTTGTATTTTAAGGCCTAGCTGAAAGAAACCTCATTCTTCCTAAATATCTATAGATGACACACTAAAGATTGATTTTAAAATTGTCCCAGGATTATCTCCTCTCAAAGAGGAGCCTAGCCCAACGCTACACTCATGTCCCATCAGTGACTGCGCCCTAGAAACAGAGGAAATAGTTTCCCATCATACTGAGGCCTGAGAAAAATAAGTAAGTATTTGAGAGGCCCTTAGGAATATACCTTACATAAGGTGATCCTCGTGTCATACGTCACTTGGAACAACCCTGCCAAAGCCCAGCTTCTGACTCTGAGACAGGGAAACTGGGAGCAGACTCTTTGGTTATCACACATTCTCTGCTTCCTACGGCCCGTGAGTCTTGTTGTAGCTACAAGTGGATGCAGAATATAGGAAGTGGCAAAGCAACCAAAGGTTGCTCCTTCCCTATTCCTGCACTTTGCAGACTGACACACCGTGTGCAGAGGCAGCGCTTTGGCTTTAGCTAGTTAACACTGCCTTCAAGATCTGTTACTTATTGGGGGGGGGGGCGACACAAAAACACCAACACTACTCCCCCCCCAAAAAACCAACAAACCCACAAAACCAAAACAAACAAAAAAGCCCCAAAAAACCCACCTCAACCAAAACTCCCCAAACAAACAAGCTGAAACCTACAGTGTACATCCCTCATAGCAAAATATTTTTACTATTTTAAGTTAAGAGAGAGAGAGAAAAAAGAGAAAGATGAGATTCAAAATCGAAAATGCAAGAAATGCAAGGGGAAGGATAAATCTTAGATTTTAGCTGACAAGAGGAGTGGTTCCATACTTCCATCAGGACTGTGAAAGTAAAGCCCCCAGAACATCTGAAATAGGTCCAGCCAACCACCAAGACAGTTTTCTGGCAGTTGAGACAGCAGCAGATGGAGAAAGGGCAACATCTTTCAAAATACAGGACAAGCCTCTCAAGTCAACAAGTTCATAGCTGACTTGGGCAGAGCCAAGCTTACATCCTTTGTTCTGAACTTTCTCAGCTAACTGCTGACTGTAAACATGAAAAAGGTCAATGTAAGTCTTGTAGAAGTGGTATGTTTATCTAGATGAGCTGAGAAAATGTCCTAGCTAGCAAGTTAATTCCTTCAGGCATAATTTTCCAGAATATACCTGATGCATAAATTCACACTCAGATATTTACCTGTTTACAAGAAGCTGCTCATTATTAGAATACACAATTTAATTAGAATCTAATTTCATACATACCTGTCTCTGGGTGGGTCCTCTGCAACTATGTTAAATTTAAATGAGCAGCTTTTTCTTACAAGAAATCTGATCATTCCCACTTATAATGCTTTGGTTCACATCTAACAGCAGTCTTGAAAGGCACAAACAGATTACTTTAAGGTGAAACTAAACTGAATATACTCCAAGAACACCTCTCGTGCTCTTCAACCTCTGAGAGGTGCTCGAGTTGACCAGACTAAAGCTAACGCATACTCGAGCTTTCACAAAGGCACACAGCATGGGTGTTGGGACCTCAACATCAGCTGTTCCAATCCACAGCTCCCTTCCTCTAATACCACACCACTTGCTAACACAGAGATGACCTTTGATTTCACAGAAATAATGTGTATGTATTTTCAGTTTGGTCTTTCCTACACGGTGTTAGAGAAAAGCTTACCGATTTCCACCTCCTCACTTAAAATACGTGCCCTGTACCTCAGTTACTAAATTACACGGTACTGGAAAACCAGAGAGGTGGGCTTTGTGGTCACCAGAGGAAGATCCATTTCCCCAAACTAAATCAGCACATTATCCAAATGAAACTTGTTAATAAAACTAATTTACCTTGGCTTATATTAAAAAAGGATTATTTTTTAATTTCTACACAGGCACTTCTCTCATAATATATTCAACACAATTTAATTGCTAAATAGGACACAGGACAAGCTATGAAAAGGCTGTAACAACTAATTTGTATCAAAATATGTAAATGCAAAGCAAATTATTTAAATCCACCTGCATGAAGGTTTAGGAAATTGTGGAATATCTTAAATTGTGGCATTCCTTCCAATTTCAGCTAAGTGACTTTTTAAAACTATTTATGCCAGTTATAACCTAAGAAAATTCTCCCCTTTTCCTCCAGGAAAATTCATTACCAACTCTTGCCCAGTGACAATCTGCCTGCTCCTAAACTAACTCACATTAAAAAGAAATAAAAATGTTGGTGTCCACAATTGACATTCTGTACTTGAGACGGGCATCATTATGCTAAAACTGGTACATTTTTTGAATCATGTAGACTACTAACACACATTCTACTCGTAAGTTACTAAGAAAGTTGGCCTACCTGACCTGGGCAGTAGTGCAAGTAATCAAATAGTAATTTCTCAAGCTCACTAAGAAAAGAAAGGCATCAGAAACTGTCAAGAAAACAAACAAACAAACACCCTCCCCTCTCAATATAAGACTGCATTGATTGTGTTTAAGAGGATGAGAAAGCAAATCTGAACCTCTCTTCCTTATGCTTTGCAATCAGTATTTGTTACAATCTCATGCATGTTTTCATTAGAAATGCTAACTGTGTTTTCATTGATGATTTGGATATTTTCATTTGTATTATTATATAAACTTTCTATTGATATTCTTTCATCATTTGTTTTGAATGCAGATAAACAAGGAATGAAACAAAATCTACTAAAAAAGTTCTCACAAGAACATTCTCCAGAGACCCACTATTATCTTCTCTCCTATACTACCATATAAACATCAGACCAAAGACATTTCATAACAGTCTGATATCAAACCCAATTTGCAATTAGATGGACAAACACAGAAGAGATATGGCAGAGCTGACACATATGACTTCATTAAAAACACGCCTGCGTTTTCCTCTTCCACGATATGTGAAAAGATAGCTACTTTGAACTCATCATCTGACCTCTGTTGCTATGGTGTCAAGCAAAGAAAGGAAGCACCTCAGCCATGAAGGAACCATTTTAAATTCTACAAGGCAACAGCTTGAAAATGCAGTCAGAAAGTACAAGCACTGCCTTCTAGTCATGAAGCTCATCCGATCTCTTTGGAAAGTACAGCTAAGAAAAGAAGCATTCATTATCTGCATTTACATACTAGATTAAGGAAAAAAAAAACAACTAAAAGCTAAACAGTTTTAGATATTTCTTGTGGGAAGTCAGAGAGTTTTCTGTGTACAAAAAAGGAATAACTGTTCTACATGGTTTACTTATCTTTGATTTGCCTTACCGATACCAACGTCTAATCCCTCATCTCTAGAAACATCATCCATTAACTGCTTCAGTTTACAAACCACTTAAACACCACCCTTTAGGAATGCCTGCAGCAACCAGTCAGAAGGACCCAGCAAGCTAACACCCACGCGGTACGTACATCGTTCGGCCCCTGTACATGAGAGTAATGGCAGCAAACATTTCAAGAACTTCAGAGGAAGTTCTAGTAGTAACAGTATTTCTTCCTCCTGTAAGGTCACATTATACACCTGTTAATTCACAATTGTCTGGGGAAAAAAATAGCGCTCTCCATTCAGATTGACTGGTAAAGCATGACTGAGAAAAAAAGCAAATCTGTAGATCAACTCTAGAACCTATTGAATGATGAAAATACAGACTAATCAAAAGGGAAACAACTCCACGGGATCTCAAAAAAGTAGTCTGTACAGAATCTGCAGTAAAGACCATCTTGCTAAACAATTTTTAATTTCCTTGTGCTTGATATTCCCATTAGACTGCCTATTAGACATCTTGGTAGATGAAGAGCCACGGGGGTACACAAAATCGTGTTATTTGCCTCAGACTGCCCCTAGTTGCATCTGTTGCTTTACTAAAACGCATTCACATTGACTAGGATGCAGTGATATAACTGACACTCAACTGACAGGTAAGCAGCTTGTGAAGACAAAGACACTTGCTTCAATGAACTGTGTTTCAAGATTATTTTGTGTGTGTGCGTCCAACTAAGCTTTCAGAGACAGAAGAAGGTAGGTACGCTGCTGCTTGTTCTTTTTCAAGTGATGTCTGTCCACACAAAATCCAGCAGTATTTGAGTATGCCTGCATCTCAGAACTAAGAGTTAATACTTGCTTTCAGCAGACTGTTGCAGCATTTTTTTTATTAAATTTGAACAGCTATATGATTGTTAAAAGAAGTATCTTTACTGAACTCCTTTAATACATTTATTCTTTCTCACAGGAAGGAGTTGTAACAATCGTAAGATTCTGACAAGTCACCCAGGAGGTACTGTATGCTTCTGAAGGACGTGTTTTCGGGCTCTCAAAGGACATTTTTCAAAGCTCCTGAAAACATACCTGGCACTATATGAACAGGGAGAGAAAACTACCTGTTCTGTATATAAAGCATTATTCTTCATATTTTCAGTATCTTAAAATCTAGCTATTAGGGCCCTATTATTTAAATTTCTGAAATGCAGATAACGTGTGGAGGACAGAAGGCTTTTGCTAGAAGTGGTCCTCCTTGTTTTATAGTTGACATTTTGCTGGCAAGGACAGAAATAATGACTTGTGTTTAGCAATGACAACTACATTAAGTGTCACAGCTTAAAACACAACCAGAACGCCACAGCGTACTCTCGGATTCTCACTACAGAACTCATCCCCTGAGATCTTAAATCATCATCACTCGTGTCTTTTTCATAAGACTTAGGTAAAATTAAAAAAATAAATAAAATCAGACTTTTTCCATCTGCTGTACCCACATTTTATAAACGATTCCAAACTGTTAAGACTGCCCTCAGTATCTCTCTGTTTATAGACAGTACCATAGTAGTAAATTAACTAAGGATTGAGAAAAGCAGAAGTGGAACAAGAATGGTAAGTGAGGATGCAACTTGGAAAATCCTGTGGACCAATAACGAAGACAGCTACTTGATGGGTAATACAGACAAATTAAATCTGTTCTTTCCCAGACTTAGAGCCTGAGTTTGGCACCAAAATTTTCATGTTTCAGGAAAATAGGATGCTAAGAGTCTTGGCATTTTGCCACAGGAGAAAAATAATTCTTTAGACCTGTGAGTAGGACCCTGCCAGGGAATGGGCACTCGATCTCTCGCTGCACCTACATTGCCTCTCCCTTTTGTCAGCTAAAACAAGAAAGCTGGAGGTGAACTATATTTCATCTTTCCCTTCACTCTCCCTTCCAGGATTGTTGTTTCTTCCTCTCTTAAGCAAAACAGAGCTGGCTTGAGTGTAAGATCAGCGTCGGTTTATGGTTCACAGGAAGGAATTTTGTTGTAATAAATTAATTGTTACTCCAAGGATATCAAGGAAGGGAAGCAGCCACAGGTGCTAATCCCTCTTTTTATGAAGGTGTGTCAGGTACTGATCCCAGAACTGCTGTGCACTAAGACTACCTGTGGGTAGCAAGAGAAGAGAGACAGCATTTTGCTGCACAGCAAAGAAAACTCACTTGTGCTGCCTAACAGTACTAGTGCCTCAATAACACTTTGGCATTAATGTGTAAAAAATCAACTACAATAACCCATCGTGAAAACAGACCTATATTAAAAATTACAAATGCCTATTGTACTGACATGTTCTGCAATCACAGCGCTTGAAACTCCAGCCCTTCTTTGACATATCTTTCTATATAGCATTCGTTTTGTAACATCTGTGGATTTTTTTTCTCCAAAACAAATTTTCAAATTAATGCAAAACCATCCACATGGTACATATATGATACATATTTTCTGTTTGTAAATATGTATGTTTAGCTGAAGCTTTCTGGTGCAAATTGCGACTATAGAGGAAAAAACTGTGTCATATCCTACAAACTGATATTGCAGTTGAAAAATCCACAATCCAACGATACAATCTTAATATGTGAAACAAAATGGTAACAAGGGCAGATATCTGTGCCAAGGTTGTGGGTCAGTTAGGAGCTGCATTAAGCAAAGAAATACATGAGAGTTTAACATAAGAAGGAAAGCTGAACAGATTTGTTAGTGCTGCGTGGCTGGCTTGGGTGGAGCTCTTTGTGCTTTTATATCTCAATAATAGTATTCCTATTGCATGCATAAAATCATGGAAGGAGAAACCTGTTCTCCAGAAAAGCAATTTTTCAGTAGTTTTGCAGTGCTATGGTTATGTACAAACATAAACATTCAGGTAGAATCGGTGAATTTATTATTTCTTCTCCTGGTATCATAATTTCTTTCAGCATAAAGACGCTAATTTTCTTCAAATAGTACTCCATTGTCATTCACATAACAAGCTAAGTTGATATAACAAACTCTGCTTAATGAAAAATTAAATTATTCAGAAGGGCAAAAGTGTATTTAGTGCACTGGGTCTATTCCTACATCAGCAGCAACCGCACCTCCAACAAGGTCAGAGAATAGTGTTCCAGAAAACTGAAGCTATGTGATAAACCATTTACTGAGAGTGCACCGATTGTTACAGATGTATTCAGTATCAATAGTCTGACAGCACTGTTCTCCTCACCACTGTGACACTGTCAGAAATAGAAAGAGAATTTAATAAGCAAAGTAGAATCACTGGGAAGAGTGTAGCACAAATTAAAAAGATGTTCTTAAAAAAAAATAAAATTAGAAGTTCCTTGGACTTCCTTCCTTATTGTCCTGGCTTGGATAATTCTGCCCTGAGATGTTTATTCCATGCAGGCTGTTGGGTCTTTTACTGGAGGCAACAGGCATAAGATTCAGAAGATGTAAGATTTTGAATCCTTCTTCCCTGCCTTCCAATATTATAGGTCTGTGAATCATTCCTGGGCAAATATTTATTATGTTGGACAGTTTATCCCTGGTCAAAACAATAAAAACTTCTCACAGGCCCAGCAAGTGTTCTGTGATACTTGTGGTCTATTTGCTACTGTGGCTTAAAATATTAGAGATAACATTAGATATTAAATTATTAGATATTAAAATATTAGAGATAATATTAGAGATAACTCAAAATATTAGAGATAAAATTTAATCCCTTTTAGAAAGTCATGGATTTCTGGTCTTTGTCACTTCAAACAGTGGTAGACCATAATATAGCTCAAAACTTCTGTTTTCTATGGGTTACAGAGCTTTAGCCACTAAATATTTGTCTATTAAATAGACAGGTTGCCTGTTCCTCCTGTTGCACTTAACTGAAATCAAATTTAAATAGCTGTGCCTTCTTAAAAATAGTTGAGAGTAGCCTTAGGATACTGGAGGCTCAAGCCATTAGAATTTACCACATCATCACAGGATAATAAAAGAGAAAGAAAGAAAAACCAACTTTGCTAAGCCACACATGCACAAAACCCATGACACAGTAATGAGCTGTAACTAACTCAACCTCACTTTCCCCGAAGCTAATTTTCTGCTGTGGGGAAATAGTTGCCCATCTATTTGGAATTCATTGAAAGATTAGGGCCAAAACACTCCACAGCCAAGACAGGGATGCTAATTCTATCCAACTCTTCTATAACACACAGTTAGCAATCGTTTCCTTGGCCTTTACAAACAGGTCTGGCTAGAAAATGAAGAAAAATGATTTGAATGAAAAATGACGAAAATTACTTTTTGGCAAACATTTTATACTCGTGAGATCTAGTTTATTTTGATAAAATTAAATTTTAAAGACCACCTCTTTCCAAAAATGTATTGGTTCCTATGGAGGCAACAGACCTAGAGGGATGTCCTTGAAAGGACAAGACATACGGCTAGAGGTAAAGATACCATCTGTACGCTACACGAGGCATTATAAATATCTTTCAGTTTAATTATATATTTTACTACAGGCAGTAAAAATAAACATACTATGCAGAATATTAAGCCTACTGAAATAGAAGAACAAGTCTATTTTATCAAATCATACCTTTTATGTACTTTGCTTTGCTTTATTCAAAAATGCTTGTACCAACCACACTCCACAACAAGGTAACAGAAATTTTTAATTAATTAAAAAAAAAGTTTTATCAGAGACTATGTTTAAAATTCTGACTAAATTAATTTCATTGATCTTGTATAATGATATCTGGTGAAATGAAACTTCCAGTTCTGCCTTTCCACGGCGTTTGGCCAGCACACACATAAAAACAAAAGTAAGGAACAGCAAGAGGTGAATTACAAGACACTATATGGCTGGTAAGAAAGCTAGTTAGAAGTGATTCATCCTTCTCCCTTCCAATACTCCACAGAAATTTGGTGACTCGAAGCCCAGGAGCACTGCACTCATCCTAAAGTTTTCAATAATTCAGTATCTAGCTCACAGGAAGACCTTACTGAGATTGCTGAACTTAGTGTGTCCTTGCCATTCCTTTTGAAGAGTTCAGTCTGCAACGTGAAGATACTTTTTACAAAGCAATCTCAACAGGCTCTGCTCTACAAGCTGCAACAGCTGCTTGTTTCTGTTCAAATATCACCACAGTCTGTTTTTAATTTTTAGAATACTCATAGAACATTTTTAGAATACTCATAGAACAGATACCTAGACTTCGTAGCAGCAATAGAAATCCAAGTTCTCATCACTCTGATTGCACAATTGAAGGGGTGACCATTACAATCTTTTTTCTTTCCTCCCCTCTAAGCCAATGATACTTTAATTTATAGGAGCCATTTGAATACTAACAGTAACATTTGTTAATGTCCATTTGAATCCTGGATACTTCACATCACCAACTATTAGAATATTGTAACAAAAAGAGGTGGAAGGATCTCCTCCTTTGTGTTTTAGAAAAAGCAACCAATCAACCAAACTCTCAAATCATTGGCAGCAATAAGAGAGAGTTCATTGTCAGGGGAGCATTCCATACTGAGAACCCTGAGTGGAGAAAGGTATATCCAACAACGCAAAACTACATCCCTAGAGAACAGCTGTGTACAGGAGTTTTTCCACCTGTCGATTTTACCATTCCAAGGGCTGAAGGGCAGGAGACACTAAGCCACAGGGACTTGACAGCCCCGTTTTCCTTTAGCTGAACTAGACCGCTTTTGTCTTTGTTACCATTACTTTTAACGCTCGGCTAGAGCGTCAGTAATACTGTCCTGTGAAGCAACAGGAAAGACTGTAGGACAGATTACAAACTTCTCGCCAATAACTTGTTGCATTACACTCTTCTTGTTTTACAGCCTGAAAAGATACTATAAATTGCTATAGGTAATCTCTGTTGTAGAACACGGATACAGAAAATAAAAAAAAAAACCTTTGAAATAAATAAAAAATAAAAACCAACCCAAACATCTACTGCAATTTTTCCTCCTTGCTCCTCGAGATTCACGATTCATGCAGTCAGCAGCATATTATGAAACTACATGAGGATAAGAAAGCTAGCAGTATCAACCAAATAGCCTGCGTGCATTTCTTGAACAGTGATGAAGTGTATTCATGAATAAAAACCTTGCTTCATTGGACTAAGCATGTTCTTAGAAACTAGGTCAAAATCTATTCACGTTGACACACAGCAGCAATTTTCTAAGACTGGAAATGTCAATGCCCATCTTGCTTTGTAAATTTCCAGGCAAACTTCTATGCATAAACAGGTATCAGGGCCACTCTGTGAACTGCAGAGCTCTCAGGAATCAAGTATCAGCAGTGATATATTCCAGTAGAAGAATAAAAAAAAGTTAAGCTAATATATTTCAGCTACGTACAGTTGTAATTTTGACTTATGCATACGTCACAATATATGTATACTGTCAGAGTATAAAATAATAAAACATAATATTTTCATTAATTTTGGACTTCTGCTTGAGAGGAAGGATATCTATTATAATCTGTTTATACTTACAAGCATATGTTTGTAAGTATGAACGTACAAATAGGAAGCAGAAAAGGAAATTGCACTGTAGTCTTGCTTATGGCTTAATAAACTGGTCTCATCTCCCAGATTATTTTTTTTTCTTTTTCAACATCCACCACCCTGAAAACTACTTTCAAATTTTTTTCCCCACTGCTCTTGCTTCATCTTTCTGCTACCCATCCTTCCCATTCATACAATAGAATATCAGGTTCCAAGACTGTCTGAGTAGCAGTCACTTCATGTTTTGTGTTAATTTTGAGTGCTTCCTAATAAAAATGTTTCTCTTTCTAGAAAACGTCAAATAGGGGGTAAGCAAAGAATCCGTTTGGACACCTTCCTAAACAAGAGAAGTAGGTAGGATTCGTTAGTATAAGCTTTCAGTACCAATAGAATCAGTATGAGCAGAGGAAGCCTAATTTCACTTTACTCACTATTTGCCTGGAAAATAAAAAAAAACAAAACACAGAGAAAGATGGGGAGGAGCAAGGAAGAACAAGTACAAAATATTTAAGGCTGACATACTTTGGTAAGTGCACATATCCATTGCATTATTTCAGGGAAGGGTTAGGGAGACTGAGAAATGTGCAAGTCGAAAAAATTTTCCAGATCTGTTATCTCAGGCAGTACATAATAATTAAGGACATTTCAATTAAGCAAAAAAGGGGAAGCTACAGATTTTTTCTATCATGAGAAAGAAAATCCACACATTCTTCCACGGAACTCTAATTTCAGTTTAGGTTGCTTACGCATTCATAAACTGACGATTTTCATACAAATGGAAACACGGTATTTCCTGCTTTTAAGTGTATTCCAGTACATTTAAACAGTAATTCTATCAAGAAGAAATTATATCCATTAACTGACTTCATTGGACATACTTGAAAGATAATATGATTGCTAGAATTGACTTTATTATTTTTGCACCGTTTCGATGAAAGTTGATTCAGTATTGAATTCTCTCTAAAAGAACTTCCTGAGTTTAATAATGCACACTTTGATAATTTTAAAACAAGTCATTAAGTCCATTTATCTAACATTTTAATAAAATATGAGAAACTACATCAGCATGATTTATGTTAATTGCATTGTCAGTTGTATTCTGACCATATTTACAATGCAAGATTCGTATTTATATTCAATAGTAAGCATATTCTGTAGAGCTGCATAGATCTACCCACTCATTATAGGCAATGTCTTAGCACAAAAGAAATCATAAAAAAAAAAAAAAAAAAAAAAAAAAAAAGACAGTCTGCTTCTGTCCCTGACATTCCAGGTAGAAAAGTAATAATAAAGGAAACAGAAAACAAAACTTGAAAACCCCATGGGAATAGACACAGACATTATATGCTACCTTTATAAAATAAAGATATTATGTATTTTATATTTATTTCATTACAAAATACAGTTCTGTCAGCAGAACGCGCCATATCTCCTTCAAAGTCTTTCAAGAAATAAGCAAAACAAAAGTAGAAATACCACACATATAGCATCATGGTGATCCCAAACTCTTATACAGGATAACACTGGAGAAGTAAGACATTATAGAAAACATCATAGCTTCATTCTTCCTCCTGATGTAGCCACCACCACTCTGAAGTCTTAAAAGTTCCCTTTGGTTACAAGTACGAACAACACTGGACAGTTTCACAGGCAACAAATTACCCTTCATTTACAGGCCTGGGTGGGAACCTAATGAAGGACACAACGGACAAGGCAATCCTAAATTCAGTGCCAGAACTAAGTCTGTTTGTTGGCTTTTTTTTTAAAAAAAAAAGTCCTCAACACATAAATATGCAGCAAACCAGAAGGAATGCCCGAAGTCACTATAGCACATAAAAGCCTTGCTACTTAGATTTGCACAGGTCTACTGTCTTTCACATAAAGGCTTTATTTTGTAACTTGTCAGTCTTACAGAGACCTATTTTATTTGCAAAATTAGAGTTGGAGAAACGTATTCCACTCTCACAATGCTTAAAAATGTAAGCAAAGCCAGTTGAAAGAAACATTAATTTCTCCAGGAGTTAGTTTTCAGCTATTGGCCATTCAGTTGCTGAACATGATAGCTGTCAATTTATGTTTTTACATTGTTGGACATAATACCAGTTTCTTTAAATTGCTGAAATTCATGGTAACCAATTTTCAGCTCCTATCAGTCACATCTGAAGCTGCACTAGTATGCTGCTGGGCACTGGAGTGTGGCAAATACCTTGAGATAGTCAAAGATAAAAAATATTTACTGAACTTATATGAACAATTGGTCAAGTCAGCAGTAACATTTCTGTTCAGAGACTAGATTATAGGTATTTATTAAAAATAACTTTGAAAAGTTTCTAAAAAATACATATTTATTAACATTACACACTCTTAATTCCTCTCTAATAAAAAAAATGCTAAGTTCTATTTTAAGGTGCCTGTCAATTCTTGTGCATAACAAGCAGGTTAAATGTTTGCAGGGTTTTTTTTATTGTTTGGTGTTTTATTTTTCCCCTACTACACAAGCCAACTGAGGTTTGATTTATTCAAATACTCTTCTGTCTACTGTGACTACCAAAATTTTGAAGTGCAATTCCAAAATAGATTCAAAACAAGTCAGGTCTTTTTTTATTTTCTTCCCTTTTTTCTTTATACAGTTAAAGACTACAGAAGCTGAAAAATACATCGAGGGAAATAAAAATAATTGATTTTACTTATTCACTCAATATCCCAAGAAAAAAAAAAAAATGGCCAAAAAGAATTACTTAGGAGATTACATTCTTCAAGTGCACACAGTTCTGGTCAGGTCTACGTCCTTATTGTGCTAACAGATGTACAAACATAGGTTTAGACCCTGAGTAGATTTATAATCTGTTGTAACAGCAATATACAGCAAGTGGTCATAAATAAGCATGAGGAATGCAGAAGGAAGGACAGGTAAGTGAGCCAGTATAAGGAAGGATAAGCAGTAACCGCATATGCTTGTATATATGATGTGAAGTAATTTCTTATAGTCTGTTAAGAAAATACTGGCAACTAATATACATCAGCAGCCCCTTCATGGTAGTAGTATTTAGCATCTGAAGTTTTGCTTAAGATTGCCACAGACATAAGTAGGGAGGAGAGAGAAAAGGAACAGATGTACAGAAGCTGTGATGACGTGTTCACATGTGAAATTATACAAGGCAAAAGCAAAGCCTAGAATAGAGGGGCAGAGAGGGGTGTGACAGAGGAAAATGCTCTGAAAAGTGGTGTCAGCAGTACTGTATGTCTGATGAGATGTATAAGTGCGCAATCAGGCTAGAAAGCTCCGGAGGCAGAGGCTGCAGAAATGATGCAAAAGGACTCAGTTAAAAACTTCCATGCTAAGCAGAGAAGCAGACAGACCTCCTGGGAATCAGAAAAAATGAAGCAGCATATGCAGATTGAAGCATGAAGCTCAAAATTTTACTATTTTATCAAGCTGTGGAGCAACCCCTATTTCAGCAAAATTTCAGTTGCATTGGAAAACTACGTTGCCTAGTAAGACCAGACCCCTTGAGGCTTAGCGCTGGATCTACCTGAAAAGTTCTACAGATAGCATAAGCCAGTTAGTGGCAAATATCTTGATTCTGAATAACACATATACACCCCTTGTAGGATATCGTGGCCAGTACTCAGAGCTATCTTTGTGACCAGACAGGAGTTATTAAAAAAAAAAAAAATTAAAAATAAGTGTGAGCTATGACCAAAAGGCATAAGATAGTAAAACCATCATTAAAGATTATGCTTAACAATGGAGATCAGGACAGGCATACTTTGCACCTCCAGCAATGACTTTGCCCAGTAGCTGTACACCTTGAGGAGCTCCTAGATCTCTGTCTTTGCAAAAAGGGAGCACAAAAGAAAAAAAAAAAAAAAAAAAGGCAAGCTATTCCAGCTACCCAAAGCAATTGCTTTTAGTGACCTGCCCCACTTCAGCATGAAAGAACAGACTCTGCAAGCCCATAGATCTCTATAACGGGGAACAGAAATATCACAGGTTAAGATGAGTAATTTTCACTTGGCTCCAACACCACGCTCAAACTCGTGAGACTGGAAACTAGGTATATTTAAGTACGTACTACAAGATCAGTACATACTCCTGATTTTCCAAAGGTGCTTTCCTTTATTTACAGATCCCTTTAAAAAGCAGTTTTAATTAACATTTCATAATTTCACAGACAAAAAAAGTTATTTGTCAAGGTTGATATAGACTTTTCAACAAATACAACACTTCAATATTTACAAAGCTTAGCTTGCCACAAGCTTTGCATGAAGTTCTAACACTGAAGAATCATGTTGCAAAACTACACAGCCAATCCTGCCCTTCCTCTCACTTTTTCCACACAGACACAGACTTTGTCAGCACTTGCAGCCAAGCCTATCTGTGCCCGCTGTGAAGGACAACTAGCAAGGGAGTGAAAAAAGTTTATTGTCTAGAAAATTAGGCATGTTTTATTGATGGATTAGTATTTTCATTTACAGGCAATCAAACACATCATCTGTAGAAGGGGATTAATTAGACTAGCCTTGTGCCTAAGCTGAATACACGAAACCTCTGCATACATCTCTAAATATACACCAACTTATATTTTTAACTTTATATCTATTGCTCCTTCTTGATTTGTTCGGGTTTTTTTTTTTTTTGGTATAAGTAATAAGCACAAGTAATACGCTGCACGTGCAACTGAGAAGTTAACTCCTACAGTACATAATTTATTCCTTAACAATAATTGTCTAAATTGAGACATACAGTAAGGACGCCTTGCTACCTAATCACTGTGCTGGAGGAATTTTTCTGCTCTGCTAGTGACAGTGAGATCTCTGTCCAATACAGTTAAAATAGTGTCTATTAATAAAGACCAGCTCATGTTTTTAATTTTCCTGTGTTTAATACAGTACAAATATCAATCCTGTGCACCTATAACAAAAGTAACTCAAAGTATATTGAAAAACACAGATGTGGATAATTATTCTTTATCAAGTTCATTGATTGCAGTAGCTAGATTCAGCTAATTACCAAAAAGTAATAGATTCAGCTAATTACCAAAAGAAGGCAGCTCATGGCAGAATAGAAAATAAAATACATGCCTCAAAATTCTTCTGCTGCATAAAAGTTTGATAGTATAAATTGCTT
Source organism: Baryphthengus martii (assembly GCA_013396935.1). Lineage (NCBI taxonomy): Eukaryota > Metazoa > Chordata > Aves > Coraciiformes > Momotidae > Baryphthengus > Baryphthengus martii. Next base: position 76,928 of record VWZK01008371.1, on the reverse strand, counting down.
CAACCCACGCACACTGATGTGTCCCAGCTTACTTAAGAAAAAAAAAATTGGTACTATCCGAGACTTACCTTTGGCAGTCATTTCTAAGATGAAATGGAAACCCACTTCATTAATGTTGCAACAGGTGCCAAAGATTGAAACCCAGCTACTACAGATTTCAGCCCCTGTGAAAATACTCTAAAAGCCTAGAAGAAAGATTCGCTCTTGTTCTTCAGGGAATGCTGGCCTATTTCACAAATGTTTTGTGGAGATTTTTTTGATTTATTTTTTTTTTTAATAAATCAAGGAGCTCACACTATTTTCAAACAACTCATGGATAATTTTAAGTAGGTTATTAGCAATAGTATCTCATTTACACAGTTATGAGTGATACTAACATTTGGACACATGGAGGCAAAAAGAGAAGGGACCTCTATGCCCACATTTCGTAGAGTTGAAACTAGAGACAAGACTACATGGTGACAACGGCTTCTATGGAGAGCAAACAAGGGCTACAAAATAAAGAATAAGGCTTTGAAGACAGTGTAAACGCTGGTTAAAGAAAGAGTGGTGAATCTTAAGGTCTACATTTTCAAAGAATCGTAGAATCATTTAGGTTGGAAAAGACCTTCAAGATAATCAAGTCCAACCATAAACTCTACCAAACTCTGCCAAGTCCATCACTAAACCACGTCCATAAGCACCACGTCTACATGTCTTTTGAATAACTCCAGGGATGGCGACTCAACTGCTTCCCTGGGCAGCCTGTTGCAATGCAAGGTCTCCTCTCAGTCTCCTTTTTTCTAGGCTAAACAACTCCAGTTCCCTCAGCTGCTCCTCCTATGATTTGTTCTCTAGACTCTTCACCACCTTCGTTGCCCTTCTTTGGATACACTCCAGCCCCTCAATGTCTTTCTTGTAGTGAGGAGCCCAAAACTGAACCCAGTATTTGAGGTGTGGCCTCACCAGTGCCAGCCACAGAGGCATAATCACCAAAGTCCAGGTAGACAATATCTACAGCCTTTCTCTCATCCACTATGCAGGTCCCCTTGTCATTTTCTCTTCTTGGTGGACAGATACTTTAGCCACTTTCAGAATAGCTAGCTGCATCTTAAGTTTTCCTCCAAGAGAAAGGGAACTGTCAGTCTCCAACAAGTAGCAAGCAGATATTGAGTAGAGCACTGCAAGAATAGCACAGCTTCCAGTAGCTTTCATAGAGTAAGGTCTGTAGTCTAAGGATTACCCAGAACAAAAGGCCCTTTTTAAGTGTTGAGAAACCCTTGATAATTTTCACGTATATTATCTGGTTTATATTGTTTCAATGCATCTAGATTTTGGCCATCCACAATACCCTACAACAACAGACTGTAACATTTTCACTTTGAATAGTCTGAAAAAGTACTCCCTTTTGCCCTAATTTACCAATTTTCTAAGTTACCAACAGACCAATATTCAGCACTCACATCTCCCTACTGTAACATTACTTTTTCTTTAAGACTCATTAATTTAATATTCCTCTAGTTTTGAAGTCTTTAATGATAAATTCCTTCCTCAGTCACCTTTCATTTCCAGCCTTCACACACACACAAAAAAAGATATTTTCCAAGTATATTTCCCTTCCTACAGCTTCCTTACCCATAAGTACATAATCCATCTAAATCTACAATTTCACTTACCAAGAATTAAACCTGCAGAACACACAGATTAAGTGCAAGAAATCCCCTTAAAATGACAACAAGCTCAGTTGTTGGCCCAACATAAACCAAGCAGCTGTGAAAAGAAACTAATGAACCTCTCTTAAGGGGGCATACACCTTTTTATACAGATCACACAAAAGGCACTAAGCCTGAGGGCATAGTCCTCCCAGGTGTTTCCTATCACATCCTGCTTCTCCAGCTGTTGCAATTCCCACCACCACGATGTCCTGGAATGCCTCACACAGAAGCTGTTTAATTGCTCGCAGATACTGCCCGTTAATTTCAAGAGGCAGGGACCTATTGCCTTTGCCTTTTTATTTTCCCATCAGGTTGAATTTTATTGAGCAACACATTCTGAAAAGCATATAATATCACAGGGCAACTCAAATACTGTGTTAGTGAAGAGTGGTTTTAAGATTCTGAGTATTTTTGACAAGCATGTTAAAGAAATTCCACAGAGGGAGTTTTTCGCCTGTTTTGAGGGAGAACAGGAAGGGCTACCCCAACTGACTGTCAGCTTTAGGCAACTGAAACAACTATGAAGGCTACCTCAATTATTCAATTATTTCTTTCAGGCTCCACAGAGGTATCACAATCATGACTTAGCTGGTAATCTGTTAAAGTAGAACAAAACCAGAAATATTGAAAACGCCAGACATATTTCTGGATTGTCTTCCTATCTAGTGCATTCAGCATAGGATGGGAACAAACTTAATAGTCTGAAATTCCAAATGTGGAAAAACAACACCAAAAATTGCACGTGATTCCATAATGAAATCATCTGAACAATAATACTGAATGCCAAGACTGGCTTCAAGTAATTAAGCTGCTGTGCAGCTCTGTAACCCAGTAAAGTTTTTGCCACTGCTAATAATAGGTCACAAGTTTTGTCCGAACTCTGAAAATCCTCAAGACAGAGACTTGTCAGCTTTTGTCTAGACTTGTTTTAAGCTTGCCTATAGCATTATTTTAACATAATAAGCTGTAACAGCAAACATAAGCAAGCAGGGACATCTTCAACTAGATCAGGCTGTTCAGAGCCACATCCAGATCTGACTGTGAATGTTTCCAGGGATGGGGCTTCTACCTTCTCTCTGGGCAATCAGCTCCAGAGTTTCACTACTCTCGTTGTAAAAGATGTCTTCTTTATACCTATTCTAAGCCTATCCCCTTTTAGTTTAAAACCATTATCCCCTGTCCTGTCACAACAGACCCTGCTAAAACGACTGTCCCCATTAGCATCTAGTATAAAAACGCAGCATTGAGGAGTGCAGGCACAAAATGATAGCAGAGGCCTTCAAAGTACAGATAGAAGACCCAGGACTGCACAAAAATCTTCAGTAGTCAATTACCGGTCATGAAAGAATGGAACCTTGGGAACTGGATCATAAGAGAAAGAAGAACAAGCACCCAACATTTGTAAAACATACCTCTAAGGTTATAATGTGGGACTGTAAACCCATGAAGAAAGAGCAAGGTGTACGGCAAGTTACATGACATTAAATCAGCCTCAAAGGAACAATAGAGTGAGGAGGGAAAAAAGTATTTATAACATACTCATCCTACTAAAGGACTTAGGATGCTGGTGACTCATTGCAACCCACTCCTACCTCTGTTCCTGCTTGAGCACGACTAAAGCTGTCGAGGCCTCAGAGAAAAACTGGAAGGTAAGTATAACATCAGAGCAAAGAGAAAGATATTAGGAAGTGTACATAATGATTTAAAATGTATTATTGTTGAGACTTTTCCTGGAATATCGTTCTTCTTCATTTGCATGTAACAGAGCTCAAATAATAATCTTTGATTACACTGTTAAGATTTCAGTTAGAGGAATAAAAAACTCCTTGCTTTGTACGTAAGCTGGGATTTTTTTGGCCCACAGAAACTGCAAAAGCTGCAATGCAAACCTCTTGCAAGAAACTAGTAGATAGCCTTGATTTGGATGCAGTAACTGCTAGCAGCTAGAATATCTCACATGTTTCCAAAAGCAGGATAAGTTTATTTCCTCTTTCCTCTCTATCTTTTTAATAATTCTAGGTATCTTACGTGTATATTGAAAAAATAAGAACTGTAGCCTTTTTGACACATCCCCAACCCCTAAATGCTTAATTACTCTATATGGAGATCTCTACTATGAATTTTCCTCGTCTCTTTGGCATTCATTTGCCTTGAAGCTGAGCCATAGGCTAAACCAGTTTCATTTTAGCTAAGCATCTCAGATTGAACCAAGTATCTGTAAGGTCGGAACGCTCTCAATGCTTCAACATCCATGAAAAGTAATGAAATAAAAAGCATTTTGTTGCACGTGAGGGATACATTCAAGTGTCAGGATAGCTGTCAGCTGCCATGAATCCCTACTATGACTAAGCTAGGCAATATTCTTGTTTTAATAACATTATACAGGTGTTCTGAGAAACACTACCCCTATCTAACAATCATTTAATAAATTCAAAATTACACACAGAAGTATTTTCTTTTTTTTTAGCTTTGTTTATATAGACTTTGCTGCTGTTATTCTGAACCTAGCCACATCTTGAACAAGTGCAGTGAAACAGATTTATGAGAACAATGCAAAATATAGCTCGCTTCTGCTCACTGGGTACCCACTGTAGGGATAAACTGAAGCCATATGGTTTTTCCTATTTAGCCGTCGCGAGACCACATGCATACTTTATTCTTTCCTATGTACAAAAGCACAAAGTTATCAGACATACTGCAGCAATGGTTTCTGTCTAGTAGATCAGGCAAGCAGGGACAGAAATTCTGTGTTACAACAGGGCATGTCTGAGATCAGCAGTGGAGCAACACGAGCACGGTCGTGTAGTCTACGCCCTACCTGGCGTGTGCAATGAAAAGGGCCCTCATTTTTCATCAGTGTCTTAATCTTCACAAGTATAATTACAGCATTCCTCAGTAACGGCAAATACAAATTTATACTGTTCTGCAAGACAAAGATAAGCTGGTTTTTATGTTTCAAGAAAAAAAATGAAGTATGATTGGAATAAAAAGATATTTATCCCAGCTTAAATATTAGCATTACGTAACAACTTTTAAAATACCTACACGGAAATTGAATGTTCTTCAGCTCGGCATCCTCACTAATTTTATCTTATAAAACTAAAATAGAGACAACAGAAAAATGCTTTTTCTCTTTGTTACCGTACTGCTTCAGGGCTATGAAAGATCAGCCATAAATCATTTATACTGCTTTATTTTCCTTATAGTGTGCCCTTTGGGTAGAGAAAATTATTTAAATGACACCTGTCTGATATAATTTCCCGTTATACAAATAGCTTGATAAAGTCTTCACTGTGATTTGAAAACCTGTGTTAAAGACAAATAATAAATTGCAATCTATTTACTAGCTTAATTATTTGAATATTTCACCTCATATTTTTGTGGTTAATTACTGACTTTTGTACTGCTGTGTAACTGAAACAATAAAGAAAAATATTCAGTATGTCTAAAATAATAATGCTAGAAATCGGAAACCCTTTGTACTCAAGACAGAGCAGCCTGCTGCTTAATAGTTTTTTTGAAAGAACAGAAGTTTAATATTGCAGATCCAGAAAGCAAGTGAGAAACTTCTGAATTTGAAACTCAGGAGTGTTGTGCTTTCTTACAGGATTATTTAAATGGAGATTTGCCACAGTTTACAGTTTATAAACTAAATCCCAAGAAGTCCTACCTAATCCTCTTTTTTTTTTTTTTTTGTCTCCTATAGATAGCAAAACAAGTTTCAGTCGTGGTAATGTGGTTACAATCTATTTGTATATATTGTTTACCACAACAAATAGCATTTATAACAATGCACAGAGCAAGAAAAACACATTTTTCACTGGTTTTATATGTTTATTCCTGCTGAGACAGGAAGTCATTTACTCTGCCTTGCAGAACATTTAATCCTTTTTACCATTCAGATTCAACAGGATTTAAGGATGTACAACACCTCATGGGGAAGGACCTGAGAGCATTCCAAGAAAAACCCTATCTTAACCAGCTTTACACCCCCAGCAGGGCTCCACTTCTGGAATGATTTTATCTGTTATTTTTAGCACTGATAATTACTCACTTTCGCATACTCGTTTCTAAAGACTGGCGAAGGAAACTGGCAAGTGTATGAAATATCTTATTAAAAAATAGGGATATGATTGTTTTCTCCTATTTTCTAATAGTGTAACAAAGTAGGATTGTTTTGTACAGAGACCATAAACTTCTTCACATCCACCAGTTCAAACTGTTAGAGCTGTATATGCCTTATTTGGCCTTGGCACATTTATTCCCTTTTTCTCTACATGCAAAAAACCCACCCTAAATCCCAATGTGTTTGACAGGAACCACCTACTTGAGAACCTCCTGTTTCAAACATTTGGTGCGAAACACACGTTAGTTAATTCTCTCTATTGTGTGTAGTTTTAGACAATAATCTATTTGAATGCGGTACTTAGTTTTGTATTGAGTTTTCTAAACCATGGCACCGAGTACATTTAAATTGTCTTTATTTTCATTCTACCAATAAACAGATGTTTAGTAGGCACAGGCTGTCTCATAAGGAGGGGAAAGGAGGACAATCAAATTAGTTTTAGCTCCCTTGTTGAACTGAACAACAGAAAAAAAAAAGAACTAAGCTAGAAAATGGAGAAAAAAAATCAAAGTAAAAATCCTAGTGCGACCTCAGTAAATCAGCAGGTGCTTAATTGCTTAAAGAGAATTAGAAAGTGGCAGGCAACAGGTTGATACTAGACTTTCCCAGCACGGTACAGAATTTTGAAGAACACCTCGATCAAATCTCTTGTGTTAGGAAGGCCAGTATTACAAGGGACAGAGTTAAAATCTGAGCAGATGCAACAGAAATACACAATCTCTACCCTTTCAAAATATAGTTTGTTGTGGCAGACACCTGCTTATGTATCTCCATCCTGTAAAGATTATCACATCACAGCCTGACTAGCCTGAAGGCTGGACCTTCCGCCGTATTGCTACAGGGAAGGCAGTTGTGAGTGTGGAGCGTGAGGAAGGAGGGCAGAAGAAGAGATCTGTCTGCCCACATTCAACAGGCTTGCCCTCTGTTTGTCTTAGAAAACCATACTGTGCTTGCACTAATGTAGAAAAAATTAGGAACAGGAATCCAGAAATTACACAAGACATTCATTTGTCAATTGCTGAACAGTTCATACAAAAGGGACTTAATACACACTCTTCATATTACACCATACTTGAAGTCTTTCAGATTTTGAAGTAGAAGTCTGCATCTTTCAACAAAAAAAAATCTGTTTGGCTAAGATTTTTCATTCCCACCTTCTTGCTTTATTTGCTCGTCACAGTAAAATTACTATTTTTTTTTAATATAAAAGCTAAAAACAAAGCATAAAAGATATTTACATAATACTTTACATAACAAGCTCCTTTTGAGAAATGAGAATATTAAAATTTCAAAAGTACAGTCACAGCAAGCGGTAGGCGAGCAACGAAGATAAATCAAATCCTATTTCTTGCCATGCTGTGAAAAAGACGTCTGGCTTTTAATCATCATGATGTGCCATATGTAAATTCCATCAAAGAAGAAGTTTGGTAAATGTTATATTTCATAACCACAGGGAAGGAAGCTATTTATAAACATCAATTAAATGATATAATATGGTCTAAAGCCATTATTAATAAAACTATTAATCTAGGTAGACATTATTCTCATATGGAATAGTTTTTTAAATACACTTTTTCAAATGCATATTTAACTAAGAAAATATTACAGCTTTTCTACCCAAGGTCATTCTAACCTGTCTCAGAGTTTCTGTGATATAAAGTAAACTGTTCCAGAAAAAAAAAAACAACAAAAAAAAAAAACAATGCACAAAGCACTCATAAACCTAGAAGCACTTTCTCAAAAAAATTTAGTCTTTTTCCATCAGCACCTATGTTTTATACGTCATCAGAAATCCATATATGTATGCATAATACTCAAATGCTAATTCATGTTATACTTTGCCAGTCTTGGGAAACATTTGGAGATGCAAACGTTATATTTCACAAAATTCCAAGAAAGGCTGTAGCCATCTATGTGATAGTAAGTAAAACTTTGGCATAGAATAGTTTCTCTGAACAATTATGATAAACTGAGACTATAACTTTAAGCCCTAAATAACAGGTTAACATTTAAAATTACCCTTCTTTCACAGAAAAGTTAAATTCAGCAGAATTCTGTTTCAAACAGACAGTACACCACAAAGCATGAGAGATGGCTAATGACAGCTGGGAGAGGCCTTCTTGTACTAATGGACCTCACAGGCTACCCACTGGATAATGCAGGGAACACATGAGGACACATTATTTTTCTCTGTAATGAAGGCATGAAGGAATTTATTTCTTCTCAATAGACAACGAGCTTCAGAAACAAAATTTCTAAAAGCTCACAGCAAAGCACACCCTTAAAAAAAACCCCACAAACCAACCAAAAATACAAACCAAGAAAAAAGCTCACCAAACTTTCAAGATATTCTCTAATTTCTTTTTTTTAAATTTATATTTGCCTTCTACCTATTAAAAAATCAACTCTAGTTCATAGTCTAGTGAGAAAATTTATAGAACTCTGTGTTTGTTTTCCGTGACATGGGAACAAACGTTTTCAGCTACACATTTGAAACCAAAGGTTTTATTCTAATGAGTTTTGTGAAGGAAGAAAAAATATCTCCATATTTTCAGCACTCTCAGCAGTGTCTGCGTGCATAAACTGAGACCTGTCATATCTGCCCTATTATTAGGAGAAATTTAATGCTTCATCTCATTGTAATGTTTGTAGTTTTGTTTTAACTGGTGTGTAGATTGAATGGCAGGTGACATTTAATAAGATTTAAATCAGGTAAGAAACTAATCAAATTAATATATTCATTTTCTAATGTATAATGAGTCATTTGCATATAAAATGCAAGACTGTAAGTACTCCGATTACTCCAAAGAACAGAGGACATCATGAACCTCGTTTCTGACATTTTAGAACATAGATGTGTATATGTGATGCTTGTGTATATATACACACATACACCCCCATCACAAAGACAGCTTTTAAATCCCGGAAACCTTGGCTAATTTATATAGCAGGTTGGATTGAGGAAGTGATAAGGTGTCCCCCCTCTGTGGATCACAGCATGTAAGATACCACACTGTGAAATTTTGTAGGGGACCTACAGAGCTACTTATATATCAGCTGCAAAAGGCAGTCTCTGATCTGTCCTTCCAGACAAAGGAAATTCACTTACGATGTCCAAATAGTATTCCAAAGGTAAGCTTCAGGTCTGATCCTGTAAAAGGAGTTAGGCAGATCCTCATTCACTCATGGAATGCCATGGGGATCAATGAAAACCTGGTGTAGGGGACAGCAGCTTACCCCTTGACCTCTTTGCAGAACTACAGGCTGAAATGTAAAGCAACCAAGACACGGAGCTCCATATAGAAGAGACAGCAAATTAACAGATCTACCAGGACTAGTAAAAATAAAGATTAAAACACTGCCTAGGCTGCATTTAAAAAAATACCACAGGAAAGTAGCACTTACAAATTAAACAGCAGGAGTTTCAAGGCTACAGGCCAATTCCTATTTAACAGCCTTGCCAGCGTACCATGCAACACTACAGTGAAACAAAATAAGCTGATTTGGTTAGTCAATAATTGAAAATCTATTTGCCTACAATAGATTTCCAGTGTAACAGGATTCAGCTACTGTAATTTGTAACCAGTGCTCTTGTCTACAAATAAAGGGCAGTCTTTTATTTATGAACCGGAGAGAGCTAGAACTTATTAAAGATGCAACATAAAGCTGCAAAATAGGAACTCTAACAGACGGTATGAATTCACACAAATACAGCAATTTTAGCCAGCTGGAGCTGAGCTATAGAGCCAACGGTACAGGGTTGGCTTTGCACAGGGAATTCAAGAATTACCAGTATTTTAATTCACATAGGTGCATAACTTATGAAAAGTCAAAATCTTATTCTCAGAAGGAAGAAGAAAATTAAAGAGCCATCAATCACTAACAGAAAGGTTTAAAAATAATTTTTTTAAAAGGTACACTTTAGGCAGAGGAATAGTAGACAGTGTCTACAAATGCAGGCTACCTGCAGGAAACCTGGACTTTCAACACCACTCATGTATCTGAAAAATAAATTCCTTCCTTTCTTCACTTCCTCTGGCAGCAACGGCATGCACCACTCCTTGTGTATACACTCTATGCTGACAGACAGCTTAAAAGTAAGAGCCAAGCCTATATTATGATTCACCCCACTAATCCTCTGCTCCAAATATTAGCAGCCCTCACTTCCCTTCTGGTGACAGAAGAGGACTTCAGCCTGTAGCTGCTATTTCTTGTTATGGCAGGGACACCACTGGCTTAGTAGTATGAAGACTCATCACACTTCCAGTGTGTATATATATCCTTTATCTATACTACATATAATATATCTAAACATAAATATGTATTTTATATAAATATATATGTCATATATAAATATATTACATATATTTGACATCCCGTGTCAAACAAGGCAGAGCACTAGCAAGCATCGAGTAATTCCCTACGCCGTTCTGTAATGGCATGGGATCATACCGCACCATTACATGGGCACTTCGGCCATCGCAGGAGCAAATGACTTTGAATCCCCTACACCAGCCTGCCATTGCTTTACAATTGTTCAGAATTTGGCTAGATAAACTACGGAAGGCACTCCGAAGAGTCCAGTTCCATGCTTGCTTCTCAGCGAAACTGAGTGCAAAGTAAGAGTAACAGTTACTCTTTCAACATGGTAACAAGAATGGGACCAAAATCAGTCTCCTATGCAGAACTGCCTTTTAAGGGTACTTGATAGGTATACATGTAAGCATAAATTTATGTAGACACACACATAGGTAGGAGATTATTCAACATAAACTTTGAAAATAGTGTAAATCGTGAAAATAATAGTGTAAATAATGCAAGATAAGCATACTAGCACTGAGGAATTTGCTTATCTATTTGAGCCAGATTGTCAGTTAATGCTTGGGGTTTTACAGCTTCTGCTTGGAGGAGAAGCTAAGGACAGAAACAGTATTTCTGTGATACAGAAATCACTGCTATTTACAAGTAGCATATGAAAAACTGCTTTCTGAATACAATAGGAATGTTAGACTTGGCCTTGAGAAGCATGAACTGATCAGGAAATACTAATCTGAAGATTTTTTTTTTAATATTTTTTTTTTTAACCCAGTTGTGGTAATAAGTGTTTCTGTGACACTTTGCCAAGCTGCTTTACTAGGCCTTTTGTACTTCTTTTTGTAGAATTTATATGCCTCTATGAAAACGTAGAGGCAGATGTTGACACAATCTCACAATTACCTCCAAGCTGTGTTTTCCACAGTGCCTATTATTTCATATCTCTCTTCTGTAATGAAGCTCAAATTCATTTCAGGTTTCTTTGCAGTGAGAGGTGACTGGCACTGTTTTCAAGGAGGCGTGAGGAATGTTTATTCCTTGCCTGTGTCTTTACTACTTCCATCTTCCTACAAGTACTCACAACTTTGCATACTGCTTGGTCTCACAGAGTTGCCCTTGAAGACTTCAAATTCTCTTTCATTTTTAAGCATCACTATTCCACACACCTGCTTTTGAAAGCAAAAATATTTCCTATTATGATTTTAATTCCTACAAGAGATACGCAGTAACTCAACTGTATCTCTATTAATCCTACAGAAAAAGACATTTGGTGGAAAGAAATGAGTGTAAATAGTAAGGACAGGGTAGAAAAATAGTTACATGTCAGCACAGCGGGGATAGAAGCTACAGCTCTATTAAACCCTTAATAAAGGTATTTAAATTAAAATACCCCTCTGAGTGAAATTCTGCACTAATGTACGTTACTTTAGACTTCCCCTGCCTCCTTTCTCTCATCCTACCAATGAACCCTGGGAAACATTTTAACCTCCTGCAGCGAAGTCAGCAATCCACCCCATGACTGATCGACCCATATCAGGACTGAAGCAGACCCTGAGGGGCAGCAGCGTGCAGCAAAGGGAATGATGAGGCACTGAATCTGCACTTGATAGGAAGAAGAGATAAAATATTACAGACAGGATAAGGTGGATAACAGGCTCAGCTTCTGCCACCTTTTCTTGTGATGATTCTCAAACCAAAACACTATTAAGAGCTCTTTTCCATCAATTGAATGGGAGCTGAGGGGATGTACCTAATTTGCCAAAGTCCAAACAGCTCAACCTCCAACACTTTCTTCAACAGAAAAGCCTCACTGAGAAAATGCAGTCGACATCCTAATTAAACAAACTCTGGGTTCCTTCTTCCCCACAATAAGAGACATCCACACAGAGGGCGCTCCCAAGTACCACGTATTCTGGATACTTCAAGAAGTATTTTAGACCCACAATGAAAAATACAGAGCCCTCAAGAACAAGCAACATTTATTTACATTAGAGGACTTTTCACTGCAGGAGCCACTTTGTTTTACCCAATAGATATGCTAAATCTACTAGTATAAAGTCACAGAGTTTTGCCAGAGAACAAAGTTGCTGCTTAAGCTACATACACCTATGGTTCCTTGATTGCTCACTTTCAGTTTGCTTTTATCATTAACATCTGTTGTCAGTCTTAAAGAAATAAATGACTTACTGGGGAAGAGCTGAATGTTATAAAAAAAAACAAACAAAAATTNAAAAAAAAAAAAAAAAAAAACACGAAAAATTCAGTTCCACAAAAAAGAAAACAAAAAAATAAAGAAAAGAGAAGTTCTTGAATTTATCATCTGTACACTTCAGAGCAGGACAGAGTATCCGGTTTCTTAGTACAGTGCCACTTTTCCAAGTTTAGGTCAGTATTTGTCAGAGGAGCAGACAGAGTCCTTCCAATAAAACACAGGTGAGCAAATGTCTGTGCACTTCTGCATGGGCACATGGACGCTACAGAACCACAGAAAGAAACTGGCAGTACAAGCAGCAAATTATTAAACTTATTTTTCTGTAAACAACAACAGTTCCACTGCCAAAGCTAGAACGTGCAATGCATTGCATGTTCTACACGTGAGGCTGATTTCTCCAGCGTTTCCAGAAATGAAAGGGTGTTCCCTTGGTCGTGAATAGAAGGAAACCTCAACAAAAAGCAAGTCAGGAAATCATAATGACAAGACAGCTGATCTCTGTTAAAGCCATACAACTGTTATTTACTGAAAAAAACCACATTATCAGCCAACTCTTAAAGTCTTCACTAATTTGAATAATGAAAAAATGACTACAGTGAAACTTCTGATTGAAGGAAAACTTATTTCTCTTACTGTAAGATGCTTCTATAGTTGGATTCAGGATATATCCTACTTCCTATTCTTTTCAAGAGAAAGATTCATTAAGGGAGTTTAATGAACTTCACTCTGCTTTTTTTATTAGGCTTTATCTTTAGGGAAAAAAAATAAATAAAATAAATGTTTTGCCACAGGCGCTTAGTCACCAGGTACTCAATGGCAAGCTTCAGTAAATTAGGATCTCTAAGTTAATTTCGTACAGAATTACAAACAAGAATGACTTAAATCCTTTACAATTTCCCAGAAACTATAGCCCACACTTCGCTTTAATACATGCTTATCTTGTACTTTGCAACTATTTTAATAAATCACAAATTCTAGGTAATAATCTCAACTGAGAAGCACTCCAAAATGCAAACAGCTTCCCAACGAACACTGGAGCTGTATAGATTCACAGCATGGAACCAACTCTCTCCTTGTTTATTGAATAAACAATACCAGTAAAGTTGCATCCGAAGAATCCGGCGTATACTTCATTTTCAGGGCAATAAAGGAAAGAGTTGTATTTTTGCCTACTGATTTTGTCTACCTGAAGTTCGTAATACCCAACCCAATTTTAAACAAGAAGTTTAAAACATCAGCAATACTGAGTATAAGACAAATGAGCACCCATTCTTTGTGCAGACACTTGGTTAGAATAGTTCAGCAGTCTCTTAATGCTGCCACTCATTTTCTTGCTTCACTTAAGCTGTGCCAATTAACACTAAATGTGAGCTGGCCTCCTGCACTCTTTATGATACACATTTTACGCAGGAGCAGCAGCATTCAAAAAAAAATTCTACTGGAATTTTTTGTGGAAATATACAAGTGTATAACTTGGACAAGAAATAGCGTTCATGATTTTAGATTGAATTAAGAGGCCTTGCAAAGGTAACAAAATTGTCATGTAATGAAATATACTACTTAAGCTATGAATTTTTCTCTCAAATACTTTTAAAAGAAAGGATTATTAACATTTTAAGTAGCACCCTAAAGCACAACAGCTAGCTGTGCAATTTAAGTATGACACATACACAAATATAAGTGTGTATGACAGAGTACATTATCATATTGTCATGTGTATATAGCTCTTTAAAAAGACCATTATTCATTTGATGGACTCGCATACTCAGGTATCCTACTGTTTCCAAAGGCTCATTCCCTCTTGTAAGACAGTTGCAGATTTGGCAAATCCTCCAGGTTTTGGCAGAGGTTCATTTTCTACACCAAGGAAGCTAAGGGCCGGGGCGGGGGGGGTGTGGAAAAAAAAAGAATAAATGGAAATTTTGGAGTCACTGACAAAAACCACAGAGTTGTTTATGCCATGGGGAGATGAACACTCTTAGGAGAATGGGGTCCCAAAGACACTAGTTTATAAATCAGTAAGTCACAGGGGCAAGTACTGCAGCAGAGCTGTTCTCCTAAGGTCACTGTGGATCTGACACCATCGGTAGTTCCTAATGAGAAATTCTGTGATAGCTGAGGACAGAAGTGCAAGATACAGTGCAATGGGCGATCAGCACGGTGGGAGATTCCCAAATAGGCTTTCCTGCATCAAGGTGTATTAAATCAAATACAGACAGAAGATGCAACAAAGAGCCTGTATCAGTAATGCTAACGCTAACAGAACTTGCTGGTTTGCAGCATTCTGAATTTCAAATAAAATTGCATATTATAGTGAAATCTCCTTCCACATTCAGCATGCACAGAGACTATCTGCAGTTCTTTGCCTTCTCCAACTTTTATTATTTTTCATTGCTGATTCTTCCTACAGTTAAGTTTGAAAGTCATGGCACTTTGCCAAAAGTGCATCTTACATCTAAATCCATTTAGATGCATATTCTATCTAAACAGAGCACCTGAGGTATTTTTGTGTACTTTCTTTACACAGATTATTGCTATTTGGGTTCCGTATGTGCCTGTGCAAACATGCTTGGAAATAAAAGAAAAGATGTGGGGCAAAACAAAGAGTTTATATATGGGGACAAACGTGGATCTAATACATCACTCAAGATAAATAACACAAATAATTTGGTTTCTGGAATGGGCTTTTTTCACTCATATATAACTATTCCCAAAAATAGTGTTAAAAATAACTAAACATCCAGATATGGCTAGGTAACGATACAGAGAAGGAGCTGATTATACTAACCGTCTTCCAACTTTTTTCTGAATATCACAGAACATGTTTACTGCAAACAGCTTTCGGCCCCTGACAATTTGCACCATTATCAAAAACTTTACTTCTACCTGTTATTACTAAATTGAATCACAGCAAAATTAAAATGACAGAAAATGACAGATTTAAGAATACAATAGGTAAACATCTGCTGGACTCATGCAAGAACAGTGAGGGGCACGGAGGTAAAAAGGAAGAAATAAATTTTTATGAGTGTTTAAAACAGGCAATATTAATTACAGTTGTAGAGTTATAAAAAAAAGATAAAATGTAGATAACGTGTACAGACATTAGCCAATGATTGTTACATGAGGCTTTACTATGTGGCCATAAAAATTAAATGTGGACAAACCTGGAGTAGATAGTACGGTCTCAAAACTCTGCCTCATAATTTCTAGTGATCCAGGAAGTCTGCTTCAGAACTGTAAACTTAAAGTACTGGTGGTTGAATTGAAAATGTGGCAGCTCAATGACAGACTGCCTCATCTTCCAGAGACTTATCCTCTGGAAGGATAAGGGGAAAAGCAGACAGCATGACACCGGCACTCCTACGTAGAGCAGGGATTTGGACTCGATAATCCTTAATTTAACCTTCCCGCTTGAGATATTCTACGATTCTATGACCTTATACTGACCCACTTATGCTCATAACTCATAAAGCAAAGGTTTTAATTCCATCCTCACTACTAGACCCCAATTCAGTAAAGCTCTTCAGTACATCCCTCCATCCATTCAGTGAGTATCAAACCAGGTTAAGCCTGAACACAGGCTCCAGTCTTCAACGACTCCAAGGACTTACTTTAATGGGATTAAGTGTATGTTAAAATGAAGTGTTGCAGCAGAGCCTGCGAGAAGAACACAAAATACAATAGGAGAAACCTGCAATTTCTTGGAAGAGTTTTACCTCACAAGCTTCAGGCTGCCACTGAGATGGAGTGAAAGGTAATTAGACTGATTAACTGACAATTATTTAACTTTCATTCACTCCTTTGTCAGCGCTGCCTGCTGCACGGTGCCAGCACCATTCTGCTTTGCAAAGACCGATGAAGAACACTTAATGAAGAAAGGTGAATAGAGGGTGGAACTATTTTGGTTTTTTTTTGCATCATAATGTGGAACATTTGCTATTAATTCCCAATGCATGTTTTTCCTTTTAAGGAACAGTTGCCACCTTCCAAATTCCAGCTCATGGATATATTGTGTTATGTCAGGACTGAATTCATTTTAGAAGAATTCTTTCCAAAGAGATATGAACAGCATTTTGCAGAACAGTGATTTTTAAAGCAGGACGTAAGAAGGAAAAAAAAAAAAAAATCCCATTTACTACTACAAGTGGTAATACAGCAATCAAATAACTCATCAGGTTTTATTCTAACAGTACAAGGATCACTGGTAGGTTTTCCTCGACTCTGATGTATTTATGGTAAATAACTGAAACATTTGGCCAGTTATTCAACAAAAATAGCAAAACTATTTTGGAACAAAAGCTCTGGGTATGTAGACTTAAATACTGAAATATAAAATTAAAAAGTTATGTGTTGGGTCTCTTACAGCATTTAATTCACTTGTTTGTTTGCAAGAGTCTCTTAGAGAATTTAATTCACTTATTTGTTTGCAAGACATTTTATTCTCCAACTCCTCTTCCATATGAACAGCAATAACTGTCTAAAAAAATAATCACTTGAAAACACTACTAAAATATTTTCTGTATTCATTCAAAATTAATGACATAGCACCAAAAATCTGAAATAATGATGGGAATCTCACTGAACTTGTCATTCTCTAAATGACTATATCAACACTTCACTGCTACCAAGAGTAAGCAATTAAAGACTTATGAAAAAATACAGCAAATTCCTTTAAGGGAAGTGATCTTAACCATGTATTTGTATTTAGGCATGAACTTAATCCTCATTTATTAGAAAGATATAAGCTTATAGTTATAAATCAAACTGATTCATTAAGTCCTCCTGCACTGCAAGTGGCATAAAAAGGAAGGCAGAACGCATGGAGGCAAGATGAAGAAGTCTAAGACAATGATAGGTTAGCATTAAAGGAATGTAGAACAACTACAAAATCAAAAACAAGAAAATATTTGTTTAACTACAGAGTCTTCTTTTAACCTTCAGACACAAAGAAATATTTATTTTTGGATTCCTACTGGAGTTCTAAGATCTGTACTTCTATCCAGTGCTAAGCATTTGGCAATGATTTAGTAATAGGTCAGAAGGAGGCAATAAATGCCAGTGCCTGCATGTAAGTCTTTTTGTTTTCTAATAAATCTACAAGTGGACAAAACAAATCTAGACTTCCTTTTCTACTACGTTGATAGAAGAAAATAAAGCACCCCACAGAAAGAATTTCTCATTACCAACGTAGAGGGAACTTGTGTATTGTGACCTTGACAATGGAATAAATACCCATGGGAACACGTAAGTTATATTACTTACTTTCATGGAGGGAGCCAACGTGGTTGACTTCAAGCGAACGTTCACACAGTTAAATGAACGCGTAGTGTTAACATGATCATGCCTTCTCAAATTATCTTTAACCAGCAACAAAATGCGTGAGCACAGACTTTGACATGGGTTAGCAACTACCCTCACACGTACCCACGTGACATGTTTGGTTTTAACAGTTTCATCTGAGATTCAAGCCTTCATTACGACTGTCACTTATTCAGAACTGTATTAATAATGACCCGCTGTTCAGCGCAGCACAAACACTAGAACACACTATAGTACTGTTCTTTCCTACATTGAACTTTGTCAAACCAAGTATGCAAAGTGAAAAAAAAAAAAAAAAGAAAAAAGAGGAAAAAAAAACCAAAACACCCAAACATATCTTTCATGATTGGGTGACAGCAATGGAATTTTTGAATACTCCAATCAAGGGGAACAAAAAGAGCACTGATGAAAAGTTGAATGACTCAGATGAGGGAAAACTTAGTTGACTGTGTTCTACCACAACTTGCTTTTTGGCTTGAAACCTTATGATCTGGAAAGCAACATATTTGCATTTACTTTTTAATGCATTAATAGCAGCTTGATTTTGAAGGTTTCTTGTTAAATAATCTAGTTAAAAATTAATTGGTATAGGACTGATATGAAAAAAGTTTTTGATTTAGCTTTTTAGCTTTATTTCTACTGAAATTGTATGATTTACAATTTAACATATTTTTATTTAATTATCATCACAACAGTAGAGTAATTTTGCTGGCTTTTCTACTGAATAATTTGATTACTATAGAAACTTGCTTTGCTTCAGCTTGCTATTGATTTGTGTGTACATGCATTAAGATTTTATGGTCTGTGGTTATAAGTTGAAATGAGACAATAATGTGTCAAGGACAATTCAATGTGGCATGGGTTTTGGAGGAATTCTGAAGGAGGATTTTGATTTACTTTGCCAGCAATCTAAGGAGCAGGTAAATCATTTAAGATTGCTGCCCATCACAGGATATAAAGCCATGGCACAAGAATTCTGTTAAAATTATATTTTCATTTTCATATCCTAATAATATTATTTACATGAAAACTACAGAAGATCCTACATTGCCTAAGAGGAGTACTTATTTATTAAAGCCACATAATATTTATGAAATATTTTTCTTGATGGATATAATTACTTTTTTTTCTCATTACACATGATATAGGCAATTTGGGACTTTGTTCATCCCTTTTTAATTGCTCATTTGTTATAGGAAAGTCTTGAACTTGGAGATCAGTTTAAGAAATATGCACACAAACTCTCACGCAAGAATATAAAATTTTGAAAAAGAAAGTCAAAAAGAAAGCTTGCAAAAATACACTTTCCACAATCTTTTCTTTGATTCCACATGCATATTTAATACAAGCACATGCTTTAACGACTTTATTTTATATCAGTGTTTATGCACAACTCCCTCCTCATTCATAGCATTAGAAGGTTTATGGGGGGGAAAGAATCAGTATGCCTTTAACCTGATAGATCTACTTATAAGCCTAAATTTCATTTCATCCCTGCGCTGGCAAGAAAGCTCATAGACTGAAAGCATTTTATTTTACTGGTGAAGTCAAGTCTTCTGTTCAATTACTTTTTCCTAGACTAGGGATGCTGGTGTAAAAGGAGGGATTATCCATTACGCCTATCTGTTTTTATCACAAAGCGACCATACCTCCATTCACAATAGGTACAGAGAAAAAATTCCAATTTGCCCTGAAGTAACCTCCCATACAAAAAGGCTGCTTCTAATGTTGTAGCTGTACGTGAAAATGATATGAAAAACCAAGAACCTCTGCAATTCGTATCATAATTTACAGCACACACTGTTGTCAACAATTTAAAACCAAAAATTGCCTTGGAAATTATGGCTAATGGATTATAATACCCTTTGTCACCAATTATCCAGAGTGGTTCTGGTTAAGCATTATGTAGCTTTATATAACACTGCACTGCACTAATATGCTTATGATTAGCTATTTCATCAAACTGCTCAGAAACCTCTAGTAATCCTAACGGACCCCAAGAAATACATCTCCTAAGAACTTTGATGATGTCTCAATAGAGGTGTGCTGGTTTGGGCTGGGGTAGAGTTCATTTTCTTCACAGTAGCTGGTAAGGGGCTGTGTTTTGGCTTTGTGCTGGAAACAGCGTTGATAATTCAGGGATTCAGCTACTGCTGAGCAGCGCCTACACAGAGTCAAGGCCTTTTCTGCTTCTCACACCACCCTACGAGTGAGTAGGCACAAGAGGTTGGCAGGGGATACAACTGGGACAGCAGATCCCAACTGCCCAAAGGGATATTCCATACCGTATGACATCATGCTCAGCATATAAAAGTTTGGAGGAGGCTGGTGGCGGGATCGCTGCTCAGGGACTGGCTGGGCATCGGCCGCTTGGTGGTGAGCAATTGTTTTCATTTGTACCACTTGTCTCTCTTGGGCTTTATTTCTCTCTGTTATTTCCCTTTTTGTTACATTTATTACTATCATTATTACAATTTCAATTATTAAACTATTCTCATCTCAACCCGTGAGGTTTTTTTTTTATTTTTTTTTTT
>VWZK01008371.1:0-56712 GCA_013396935.1 Baryphthengus martii | reverse complement strand
TGTGTTTTTTTGTTTTTTTTTTTTTTTTTTTTTCTCCACTTTTACCTTTCTGATTCTCTACTCCCATCCTACTGGAGAGGAGTGAGGACACAGCTGGTTGGTGCTTAGTTGCCAGCTGGGGTTAAACCATGACAACAAGCACAGCAGAGCACTGTTCAGTTCAGCCAAGGAAGCTAGACCTTACTACTTAAAATGTGAAATTCTGACAGAAACCGAGTTCATGTGTGTCAGAGAAAGTCCAGGCTTCATGTGAGGATAAGTTCTTCCACGGTCAAAGAAATACTAGCAATTCCTGCTTCTCTATGAAACCCTAAGAAAAACAGAATTCTCCAAACAGGTATTGGAAAAATACTGAATTGAGACTTCAGGGTGAATATAGAGACAGGAGAAGGAACTGCTACATCACGTTATATAAGTTCCTGTGTTCTCTTTGGGTAAAACATAAACATGGAGTTATTAAAGCTAAACATTCTTTCAGTTACTAAAAAATTTAAAGAGAAGTAACTCCAGATTGCACACTGGTTAAACAGCAATATGCAAGCAAACATCTCCAGCTATCCAAATTTTTTGTCTGTGTTTGTATGAAAAATCTTAACAGCATTCGGCAGATGTTGTCATTTTTACAAGATTCTCTTGATTGCTGTAGTTTTGTAACAGAAATCAGGATCTGCATACAAGTAATAGCATGCCACTCCGTGAAAGAAGGAAACGGCACTTACAAGTGGGCTTATTAATACCAAGAAATATGGAATGCCTGCTGGGTAGACATATTTTAGAGCATTGCATCATACAGTATCTGGGTTTAATAGTCCTGATAGAAAAAGAGCGTTTTCTACCAAAAACTTGATGATATCACCTTTGTATTTTTCTTAAACACAATCATGCACTTATATAAAGTAGGAAACACTGATTGTCTTCAAATGATCTTTGTGTAGACCATTTGCCAGCATGCTATACACACAAAGTCAATTAAGTTACAGATTTCATCACTTGACAACATTCTCATTGCAACTCTTCATAAGGTGTGACAGGTAAAAACACAGTGACAAACTTTGGGAGCAGTCTTCTAGTTCTGACAAGATACATGTCCGTGCAGTTTCATTAATTCACCAGGAACAAAAAAAAAAAACCAAACAGATGGCTACTGGTGGCAGGGAGAAATGTTAAAGAGAAAAGGGAAAATAAAAAAAAAATATATATATATAGAAAAAGAAAAAAGAAAAAGCACAAACTGCCACAGAGTCAGAAGAATTCTGTATGTCAGTTTGTGGAATAAATCAGAAATTGTTCCAGCTGCCATCCTTATTAAACTTAATGATGTTCTGCATAATTTGCAGATATCAATTTGACCAGAGATACACAATCCACAGTTTCAAAATGTGCACTGCAGCCTTTCTACCATTCATCTGCTATAGGTAACGTGCTCCAAGATTAAAACAAATAGCTTATTACATTTAAAGTAAGAGCATCTGCTGGACATACATCGCAAAACAACAGATGTTGCTACATCAAATAACTATCAATCTTATGCTGATCTAATGGCACTGACAAGGGATTCAAAACGCAGCTGGACAAGGAAAGACACAGCCAGCACAATGTTAATCATGAAAGAACTCTTGGTGATTTCTCCTATAGCTAAATAATCTTGAAAACTCTGAACATCTCACCAAACCCTACCTTTAAAAAGCCATTTAGATTCACCACAGCATTCTGTCTAGCTGTACAGGATTTATGCTGTTTACCTGCCTTTGTGTAGCTGTAGGATTTTATGTATCACAGTATCCAACAGTCCAGATACCAGCAATAAAAAAAGAAAAATCTCAGTTGATGAAATGTGAATGCAACATTATCAAGGATACACCAGCACTACCATTCTTTTTGAAGTTGTATTTTAAAGATAGGATGCAATCCATGAAAGAAAGACTTCTACAAAGGTTCTGCTTGTTTTTAAGATGCTACGCACTACTATTGCTGGAAAATGACCATTATCGATAACTGCAAAACTACAGATTTTTATTTTTTTTTTGTGAGGTGAAACATAGGTATTAATTTCAATTAAATTTTCCAGGACAATATTAGAAAGCTGTAGGTGATAGACATTCTAGTATTGAATCTTGGCTGAAACTACAGCTGACTGATTAACCACAAGCAATCCATTGTATTTTACTTCAACAACCAGGTTGAAAAATGAGGTTCAGTTGTCTATTCAGAATACAAGACTCTTACAGGTCTATATCTACAAATCTTGACTAATACCAAGGATGTAAAAGGAAAACAACTTTTTTTAAAATTTATTTTTAAAAAAGTTGTCCATATTCAATATTACTTTATAATCAAGGGAAAACAAAACCAAAACAAAATAAGCTGGATGAAGACCTGCTTTAGTACAGAAAACACTAACAAAAATAAGAAAGAATCTCATAATTGCTCATTTTTTAAACTTTTTTCTTTTTTTTAACACTTAGTAGATTATCACTTGTGGTAATACAAATATTTGGGATGCTTGAGCATATTAGTCTACACAGCATCTCAAATCGTGCCAATCCCACTTTTAAGTAAAATGTTGGCCTACATATACCACCTAACAAGCAGAAATGAGTATGATGTATCCTTCTGCCACACTGGTATTTCAGAAGCTTTCTGCCTTAAACTTTAATATTGAGAACTACCTATGCAACTGCATACTTTTTTTACTATTTTCAAACTATTTTTTTCTTCTTTATTTTTTAAATCACTTGACAAAGTGACAGCATTGTTGCCTTAGTCTTACTTTGCAAACATACAGACATATAAAATACATTCACTATGGTTTTTCTTTTCATATGGAAGAGAATTTGATGTCCACATACATGCACACACAGTTATAGGCCCACCACAGTTTTCAGATACCTGAAATCTGTTACCTTGATGTAGTCTGATTATAGTGAGAAACCTGATATTCTCTTACCTAGAACACAAAAAAAAAAGAAATTATTTTAGATTAATTCATAACATTGTTCAAATTGTACATTTTGTAATTTAAAGAACTACATACAACCGACAAGTTAGGGAGACAGTTTAGTTGTAAAATGGTCTTTAGTATTAATGTAATCCCTTTTTTTTATTATTTGACAGCATCTTGTACCATAGCCTTGTCATTTCCTATCTTTGGATGACTATAAACTGAATGTTTTCACTCAACATCTGTAGAAATAGACACACAATTTTTCTTGGAAAGTATAAACTCAAAGGCTGCTTTTATATTCCTCCCTCTACACTGATTTTTTTTTTTTTCTGATGATACGACACAGATGCTTTGATGTTGTTTTTTCTTCAATTTTCTTTTCCAATAGCCAGTCAACAAAGACAAATATCCTGTGAAGCAGTAAAAAGTGCTTGAAGCTCAAAGAACATCTCAAAACGCAGGGGCATTTCTGTTTATAAAACTTATAAACTAGGAAATAGCATGTTTGCAAACAATCTACCCTTAAAAGATATACATTCTTTTACATAAAGTAACTTTCATGATGCCAGCAACAGAGAAATGACAGGGTTTTTTTCAACTGAATTAGAGAATATACGGATTCCTGGGAGAAACCACCAGGGCTCACCGTGCTAGAATCTACAGGTTAGGGTGAGGAGGGACTGGAAAGCATCAACAAATTATAAAGTGCCATCATATTTAAGATTTTGCAACAACTTGCATGAAATCCTCCCAGTGCTTTCAATTTCGTTTAACTTTTCATAAGCAACACAGCAAGAATTAACACACAAACAGCCGGCTAAGTATGTCTTAGATGCAGATGCTTATAGATAACTTGGAATCCACCGCTACAGGCTCTCTTCCTTGAGGTCTATTATGAAAGACACCTCAACATTTCCCTTTTAATTCACATTGTCATTACCTCTCCACTTAAACTAACTTCACTGATGCCTTGAAATTCTGTCCGCTTGTGAGCCTTGCTGCTGATAATTTTTAGTTCTGTTCACCTCTCTCCTTACCCATCATGTAGCATCTCTGCCTACTTAAAGGCACCCAGTACGCTTTAACAAGCTGCCATTTATCCCATGCTGATGAACTGGTCAGGCTGAAGGCTTTTAATACTTTCCTCTCCAACAGCGTACGAGAGAAGTGTCCTTACCTACTCTAAGAAATTATTGCTACCTCTTCTCCAAACATGCACTGTCATGGTTTAAAATCACATTGACAGTGTGGAGACTAAATGGACTCAGATACAAAACCACTTTAATCACAGATATATGTGCAGTTTTACAAAGGACGTGATCTCTGTGTCCCACAGAAGATCCAGTGCAGCCTGGGAGGAAAGGCAAGCAGGTCAGCATGGAGGCTCTGGCTGTGCTTGCTGTGTGCAGCCCAGAGGTAGAACCACTGGGTCCCCTGGAAACCTCCTTCCTTTTCTCTCTTCTTGAAACTTTTGGGCTCTCCCTTAGGTATCCTCAGAGTTTCTCATATAACCCTGAAATGTCTCCCTCATGCGTCTCCAAGATCATTTTCCAGAAGGTCTACTTGGCTTGTCTGACTAGGAGCGTCTCCACACGTCTCCTGCCACTAGCATCTGAACTTTTTCTTCAGCGCATCCGAGAAGGTGCACCACAGACTCTCCAACTGGCTGAAGTTTTGGAAGGTGATGAGGTGTTTGCTGCAGTTCCAGAGCCATCTGGAAATGGCACAGGGCAATTCACTGCGGACTCCCACACAGGCCGCCAGTGCAAGTCCCCTGTCACCTACCCTATCATTCATGTCCAATACATTGCCCCTCTCACCTCTGTGAAACACATTTTAAGAACTGTTTGAACACATGTCCTTTATAAACTCTACTTTCAAACATCATCACAATCTTAATATACATTTATTAAATCCTGCCCTTGCCCCAGGGGGCAGATAACAGTGATTAGCAGTGTACAATGTGTATATGCACTCTGATTAGAGCAGTTAGCATCACGCTCTGAACTTTTAGCTAATACAAACTCCACTCCTTATTCCTTCAGGCCAGATGAGGTATCCTTGCTGACACGATTGGCACGTGTTGGCAATTTGCTCACTCCACAAACTAATACAGGGTTTTGTTGCATTGGATGAGTTGCAGATGGGTTTACCCCCTTTCCATCTGTGTGCTTCTACATCATCATCCTAGCTTTCCCCCACAGCTTCATCAACAATCCAGTACTAATTTGTTTCCAGTTTGCTCTGCAGCTGGAGCATGTGCAGCACTATCTGTCTGACTCTGCCACCCCCACCTCAATCCCACAACTTCTTTTCCCCTGTGCCGTTGGCATACCCTTCTCAGACTGCACCCTCCTAGTATGATATTGAGGGAGAGAGTAGGGGGAAGAAACTTCAGTGGGTCTTAGCACCCTGTCCCACTCCCTCAGCCATGGCCCCTCACTATGCACCTCCTCCTGTTCATCATCATCTCCCACAGGGGGAAGAAGTCCCCACCATCCTGGGATGAGGAAGATCAGAGGTTCCCAGCGCCAACGCATCCAGCAAGCCCCGATTGGAGGTAATTTCTTCCAGTGCCAGCAAATGTATATCTGCTTATTTCTTTCTCCCCACATATGCTGTAGTTTCTTCACGTTCTGTTTATGTGGCCATGCACTGACCCAAAACTGCATGGTGACATTCCACACTCTAACCTTCAATCACTTAAAAAACGCTTTCTGTTTTCTTTTAAAACATTTAGACAGATCTGGGTTAGTTTCTGGTAACAGTAATGCTTGAAATGGCACAACAGAGAGTGTGGTAACTCTGTGGGGAAAGGAAACTAGCTGTGCTGGCAGAGGAAGCCAACCTTCCCTTTAACCTAATTCTGTTTATCTATTAGGTGATCTAACTGATTTTCTCAGTGAATACCTGTGGGACAAGAGACAGGAAAGCTAACTTTTCTTTTCTCCTGTTATTGAAACCTGTGGAACAGACCTTTCTTTAAAACCACTTCTTTTCCTGCTCCCTCTGATGAGTTCATAATTTTTTAGTAGTTACTGAAGGACTAAGTATCAGCTCCCAGGATACAGAGGAATCAGCTCAGGAACATTTCCATTTTTAAAATATATTTTCTCTGATAATTGTGACTAAGAGGTCAAGGATGATTTGACACAAAGGGAGCAAAGAAAACCAGACCAAGGAAGAGTTCTGTGTAACCAAGCTGGAAGAAACAGGAAATAGCATGAGGCAAGAACATCGTTGTAGATTCCTATAAAGGTTTAGAGCCAATTTCCATGCAATTCTAAAGAGATCAGAGCTTTACAACTGAGATGTAAACTGGAAGTTAAAGGTTTTATGGTCTACTGTCCAGGAATAAGTTGAATTCAATAAATACCCAACCAGTTAGCAATCAACAGCAGTGCTTATGGCACGGCACAGTATAAATTAGTAGTCTTGAATAAACAGGTACATTGTTCTTAAAATCCAGTTGGGAAAATCCATTATAAAAGACTCCACAGTAACAAACCACGCCATTGTTTTTAGTTGTAATCACCGCTGATGAGTAAAACTATAAATCACAAGCTACTCTAAACTACCTTCCATTCACACAGATGCATTACTTGACATATTAAAACTGGTGAATTTATATATTGAAAGTTAGCAACCTCCTTCTTAATTTCTTACTATAGATTAATCCTTTGAGCTGAAACCCAGAAAACAAAAAAATATATACATCTTCACCACAGTTGTGACGACCGCATAGATACCAGACTTGGTCACAGCTCTCAGGCTAATCAGGCCTGCTTGTATCATATGAATCCTCCTTGAGCTTGACTTTGGGCTGACTTTGACGTTTATGAGCTGAAAAGCAGCTAAATTAAGCAGAACAAAACAAGCAAATGACAGCTAAAGAAGCATTAGACCCAAGTCTATCCGTTCAATTAATTTGCAGTTTTACCCACTCTTCTGTTTAACTGCTTTGTCAAAATTCTGACAGAAGTATCATCTGACTGAATTTATGCTATGCACAACAATAAGCTAAATATCTGAAATAAAGACAAGATTCTGCACAATAAAACAGTAAAACACTAAAATCCCACTTAAACTCAACATTTTCATTTACTTTTCAATGTATGCATTTACTTTTTACTGGCAATTTTAAATTGTGTTCTTTTATAAAGAAACAAATTAAATTAAGACTCACAAAGAAGCAGTAAAATATTCAAGAACTGAAATAACAAGCAAATGTATAAATTAGAAAAGCCTTCAAGGGAAAGAAGCATATGAGACTTGCAGGATACTGACAATTCTTTTGTCTCATTATAATATCCATTA
Organism: Baryphthengus martii; assembly: GCA_013396935.1. NCBI lineage: Eukaryota > Metazoa > Chordata > Aves > Coraciiformes > Momotidae > Baryphthengus > Baryphthengus martii. Next base: position 49,451 of record VWZK01008371.1, on the reverse strand, counting down.
GAATTCATCAACCCAAATAATATGTGAATCCAATTAAGAGATCAGTCCCAAACAGGATACAGTGTTGTTTCTGTCAGGTCCAGCAGCTCTGTCCTCACTTACTTCAAACAACTTCCAGTTGCCTTTTCGACCTTTCAATCCACTTTTTCACTTTAAATACTGTTTGAGATGTACCTTGATCAAGTAACACCACCAATTACAGATCAGTACAGAGACTACAGAACCCTTTTTAGTTTAGACAGGGTTTTTTAGCTATTACAAAGAAGTGAGTTATCAGTAGAGATGATACCTGCAGTAACTGCGTGTTGCTAACAGACGAATGTTGACTTCACAAAGCTGCCTCTACTAAGAGCAAAAGCAGCCAGGTAAAACGTGCTGCGTAACTTTGAAGAAAATTATCAATAAGCCTTTAGTGGTATGTTTATACAGAAGAGTGCAAATCAGTCTTGTGTCCTGTAGAGAGAAATACACTTTGGTTTGTTTTTTTTTCTATAAAGTTAGAGCACAATGTCTATATAGGGTGCACTGTAAATTTACATAGGGCAGGAGGAACATACAGTCCTACTTCTGCAGCTGTATAACCATTGGCAGAGTGAATCTACTCCATGTATCAGTCTTGCATCTCCCTAAGGGGAAGATAAAAAATGAACAAAAAAAAAACCAAGCAACTAAACAAACAAAAACAACAACAAAGTGGTTTACATCTTCTTTATGCATCTGCTTTAGTAAACATGCTCTACTTAAGTTCCCACACTGTTCCTTACTGTTGTGAAGACATTCTTTCAGTTAAAAAATACAGCTTATAACTTTGCAAAAAACACAGCTGAAGTATGTTAGCCACATTGCTGCCTCTAGCACATTTTAGTAGATATCCAGGCCTGCTAAGCTGATGTGACTATGTACACTGCACTTCAGTTTTTGTGTTCAAAGAGCCTGAGCTAAAGGAAGTCCAACAAACCCATCCAGGTGCTCATTTTTTCAGAGGCATTATATTTGTACCAGGTATGGAGAGATAAGGACAATGAAATACATCTATTGACCTAAATACAGTCTCACTCCTGTTCTTGAAATCATAGAAACACCGGAACAATTCAAAGAAAACAATATAGAAAATTGTGTTTATATCAGCAATGTTACTCCCAAAATAGATTCCATTAACTGTATTTATTTTCATATGATCCAGTGTTGTGGTTTGAGCTTACCCAGCCAGCAATAAAGCAACCTCAAAGCTGCGTGATCACTCCTACCCCCACATCCAGTGGGATAGGATGAGAAAATAAAACAAAAGGCTTCCGTGTTGGGACAAAGGACAGGGAAGGCTCACTCACCAATTACCGTCATGGGCAAAAGACAGACTCATCTTGGGGAAACAAAATCAATTTAATTTACGCAAACCACCATCAATTCACCAACTGAATTAGAGTAGGACAATCATAAATACACCTTCACCCCACCCCTCCCTTCTTCCTGGGCCCAGCTCTACCACCTCAGCCCCTTGAGCGAGGCAAGGGGGCAGGGAACGGGGGTTGCAGTTAGTCCCAGTCGGTTCCATGTTGTTCCTGCCACTCCCTTCCCTCCTCCTCAGAAGAAAAACTCCTCACAGTCCTCCCCTGCAGCAACATGGTATGTCTGCCACGGGAGAGTCCTTCATCAACTTCTCCTACCAGTACGACACCCTTCTGTGGATTGCACGGCTCCCATTGCATGCCTCAGTCCTCTAGCACACGCCTACCTCTAAGCCATGAACCTCTTTGAGATCAGTCCCCTGCTCCAGCGTGGGGTCCTCCATGGGCTGCAGACAGGATTCTGCTGCACCATTGATCTCTAAGAGCTGTAAGGACCCAGCTTGTCATCTCACCATGGGCCAAAGGGGAATGGCCACTCTGTTGTGCCTCCCCTGCTCCTTCCTCACTGACCTCATTGTCCACATGGTTGTCTCTACCACATCCCAGCCCTCTCCAACACAAAACTTCTCCCTAAACAAAGGGATCTGCCCAATAGGTTACTCCTTTTAAATACATTATCACAGAGGTACTGACTGGCTTGGCCTTGGACAGAGGTGGGCCCAACGTGGAGCCAAGGAAGCTTCTTGAAGCTTCTCACAGGGGCTAAATCAGTAGCCCCCTACAAAAAACCCCACGGTACAATCCCAAGACATCAAGGTGATTTAAGTATGCTGAGCACTTAATGAACACAGCATTACAAAACACATGCAATAATAAAATCTCTTTTCCGCAATTTAAATTTAAGCACTGACAGAAGTAATTCTGCTGTAGAAAATGATTTTCTGACAAGTTTCGAAAGCTTAGATGGAGTTGTACTTATCTGTCCTCGAAAGCCAAGATAAACAACAGCACAAGCTTTTTTGCATGCGTGGTTGACTTTCAAATCATGTCTTGAAACAAACTAATAATTATATATAACTAGAAACATAGAAAAATGTCCCTAATTCACAGTACCGACTGGAAAACCATTGCAAATGACTAAATCAGAAGAATAGTAAAAACACACTAAAAACCCCTCAGCAAACAGCTTTGATATACGCATCACAAAAGATGGTTTGTATCTACAGTTTGACTTTAGCTTAATTTCCATTACTTAGAACAATACATCATCAGTGTACTAATCAACTTACTACACCAGTCTTGTAAAAGTGTTAGTACATATCAGAACCATGTGCTTAAGGACCAAATAAAAAACAAAAACAAACAGATAAAACAATAATTGAAAGTATTTTTAAGGTATATGTCAAATTTAAAAAAAAAATGCTGGGTCATACAGTAACAAGTAATTTGTTCAAAATTATTGAGATTTTTCTCTGTCTGAATTACACTCTTGTTCTGTTACGCAGATTTTGTGTCCCAACAGACAGGCCTGTAGCCTTGTCTCAGAGACAGAAGAGTCAGATGCAGATTTTCAGTTGCAGTTTGAGATAATAACGTAATTTACAGATATCAGTAATCTAAAAGGTATTTGTTAACTCTAAATTCTGGAGTGGGATTTCCATTATTTTCATGCTTAAGTTGTGGGGTGGGCAGATCAAACAATTACAGGTTGGTGTAATTCTGATACACTGGAAAAACAAACACATAGCATAGGACCTACCATTTAATTGTTTTTAAATAACATAGAAATTAAAATAGTGATTATTACTGTGTCTCAGTTCTAGTATTTTACAAAACTGAAACCAGCTACTTTGATAAATGGTAGCTAAAAAGTCTGAATATTACCCTACATTACACACTATACCTTAAGATCACAAAGTGCAAACACTTTGAGGTGGGAGAGAAAAGAGGAAACACATATAGCCCTGGATTGAAATGCTGTATCAAGATGAAAAAAAAACAACCTAGAAATGCTGTGGTGAGTTGACCTTAGCTGGCTGCTATCACTCAGCCCTTCCTAAATAGGACAGAGGGGAGCAAATAACATGAGAATGCTCATCTTTTTGTTGCCACAGGCAAACCAGGATTGCCTTGGGGGAAAAGTAATTTAATTTATTACCAGTTAAAACAGAGCATGAGAAACAAAGACCAAGCAGCACATTCACGTCTTCATTCCTCATTTCAGCTCCTCTGCCTTCCCCCTGTACCTGAGCAGTAGAACACCAGTGGGTTCAGAGGCCCTTACCCACAGCAGCTCCCCTCTGCCCTTCACACACTCTCCCCCTGCTCCAGCGTGGGGACCTCCAAGGGTGCAGTGTGGACACCAGCGGCTGCAGGGGACTGGAGTACCTCCTCCTTTTGTCACCCTGGGGCTCGCAGACCTGTTTCTCACTTTTTTTTCCTCTCACTCCTCACCGCCGGGCAGCGTTTTGCTCTCCCTTACCCAGCCTTTCCCCAAGGCCCCGCCATCCCGGCTGCCGGGCTCAGCCGTGCCCGGCCGCGGGTCGGTCGGAGCCGGCTGGAACTCGCTGGGTCCCACACGGGGCAGCCCCGGCCCCGCCACACAGAGCCCGCCCTGGAGCTTCCTGACAGCCCCTGTGGAAACCTGCGGCCAGTACACAGCCACCAACTGGCTTGGTAACCGGGATTGTCAAGGCTGCAAAATTCACTTGGAAAGCTGGACAACAGTCAAATCTGATTTGTTAACAGGTAGATTATAGCCCGTCACAGTTCTGCTTTCAGTCTCTGTGCTCAAGGTCGGTACCCTAAGTTAGTTCTGTGACTGGTCCTACAGCACAGAAAAAAGTGTAAATCCTCCTATTATTTACTTTTTTTATTTACTTAAAGCATTTTGCTTGAAGTAGACCTCTTCATTTTAACTGAGTCTGTTATAAAAGTATGTGTATGTGAAATTTCTATCAATAATACTAAACATAAAGAAGTCATACTACAGAGGACATGGTAAGTGGGTTTTATTGACATACACAATAATTGATTAGGTTTCTCAGCTTCTGTGGCTAGAAATTCCACTTAGGATTTCTAGTTAGCTTTAATTTCCTTTCAACTTTTGCCTCTGGATAAGCTCAACTATTCCCAAGAAGAAACACTGATCAAGTACATTTGTCATGCGAACAACAGTAATAAGGTAATTCATCATAGTCTGTCAGAGTCTTATTCCAGGAAGACTGTTGCATTTCTATCCTTACTTAAAAAACTGCTGTCACTCCTGCAGAAAATTTTGGTAGACACTCTGGACATGTTTAAAAGCCCTTCCAAAGTGATAGTGGCAGATAATTAAGCTATCAGCTATCAAAGTCTTTTTTTCACTCTCTGCAATGTTTATGACACCACGAACCTCTCTGGCTGGTTTAATCTGACTAGTTCAGAACATGTGATCCCTTGTTCCTTCTCTTTTCCTTTCTTAATGGTAGCCAGCGACCAATGTAGTTCACTACAAAAAATGAAGCTCTTCTGGAGAGCCTAATTGAGCAATTTCGTTTTCTTTTCAAGGTCTCAACTCAACCACATCCCTCAATCCATTCTTCAGCACCACAGTGGCAAAAGAGTTACTCGAAGGCAAAGCAAGCTAGATTTTAGGTTTCCAAACAGAAGAATAAATGAACACTGGCTCAGAGTTGTGTGTGGGTGAAGGTGGGAGTTGTTATTTAGGCTGTCAGTAATGCTTAATTTTTTTTATATATGCTGCAGTCAAAGTTGAACTATTTTTTTTGTGCAAGCATGGCACTTCACCCGCATGTTGGGTGCAAAATTCCATGTACTCTTCCTGCATTTTCTCTTACTTTTCTCCTACAGTACTCTGTGGATATAAATATTATCTTTCAAAAATTCTGCTTTTTATTCACAAAAAAAATAGGGCATGCAGTTTTAGCACTGGTGAACTATCTCACAAATGGAAACACATTAAAAAAAAAATACTGGGAAAGAAGCAGGTTCTATTTTCATCTTCCAGAACAGCATTCACAATGGGAAGGAGAAAATGAACTCAATCTTGCAGATCTATTGTCTCACATACAAACACAAACGGGGCATAGTTTTAATTCTTGCACCTTGTCCATCAGCACCTTTTATCTATAGATTTTCAATATAGCAATGGAAGCCTAATGACAAAGTGATCTTAAAAAGCTAGAATCAATTCCCACTTCGGTAACAGCTGTCGAAAAGGCAAGGAGAGATGTTAGATCTGATAAGCAAAATTAAAAGTACCATCAGTTAAAGCTACTAGTAGATACCTAGGGTGTATTGCTAGCAATGCCATGCAGTCTGTGTAATTGGTTTATTAACGTTTATGAAAGGCGAAGCAGAATGGCCCAAGATTTATCCTGAAGCAAGGCTTCATCAAGTGTGAAAGATGGGGATTCAACATCAAGAGATAAATGAGCACTATTCCTAACACTGTGGAAAAGGGAAGGAGCCCTGAAAGTTCAAGGTGAAGAAAGGGCCATTCCTGATGATTACTTGACTTCTAGTAATAGACCTTTTGTAGGTCTTAGATGAAAATTACATCTATTACAACTAGGAAACCTAGATATGCAAGAAGCCAAGTCAGTAATATTTCAGTGTGCAAAACACCCAACCTCCCAAGCATTGCTCGTGTTTGTCTCATAGGGAAGAGATTAATGAATTTTAAAAGGACAGAAATAGACTCATACCTTCCAAGACTCTCAAGTGTTTGGAATTAAGAACATTTATAACCATTTAACTTCAGTTTAGAGTTTCTGAAGTTTGGTCACAGAAGATTTGAGGAAATGGTTAAAGTAAACATTTTCAAAACCAATACTTAAGTAGTATCATGCTTTGTCCTTGTTCCTAGTCTTCTTACATAAATGACACAACAAGGTCACCTCTAATTATGGGATAAAAGTTTCAGAAAAAAGACTGTAAGTGAAGATCCTGAAGCAATTACATATTGACAAAGGCAGCTCATAGTGCCAATATTAATTCTAAATCAATGTAACTACACCATTTAGCACTTACAGTTTGAGGGATAAACTTTTTACCTCAGAGTATCAGCAGAACTTACTATTTTCGGCCATATATTTTGGCTTGTTTAGTTTCCTTTCCCTGAAGCAGTGCTGAAAGATGGGAAGAACTAACAGACCTCTTGATTAGAATTTATCTGGTTGAGGAGAACCCGGCTGAGAGAGTTCTGCACGATCAACCAGTATGATTAAGTGCTCTCCACAATTACCTTCACCACCCCTCTCCTTTTCCCACAGAGCAAGTATGAAAAAGAGCTGCTTATATCTGATGTATACATTGTATAGATTACTTAAGAACAGTATTGTGACTGACTGTCCAACTTTTATGCTGTTTCCCCCTCCACTGCCCATGTTCTCCCACTACAAGTTCCACAGCTGGATCACTGCTTGCCCAGTCTGTGGTTCTAGGCTTGAAGCAAACAGATCTGCCAGATAAGCAGATGTTCTGAAAACCTTGGCTGTAAATCACAGACTCTCTGGTTTCAGCTCTTTCTCATCCCATGACCAAATACAGCAGCAGACTTCCCTCCCTGGAGCCACTCACCAGGCAAGGAAAAAGTTCAGAGGTGCAAATGAAAGCAGTCCCTGACTAAATATAAATAGCACAAGCCCGGCACAGCCATCCAAAAATGGTAGAGACTCTCATTTTCAGTTCAGAGGTTTTGGTTTGGTTGTTTTTTAATAATCTAGTTGCCCTTACCAGTCACAACTATCCTGAGTTAGAGGCAGTGCTAATGAACAGACGCAGTAATTTCAGGGAAAGATTTCAAAAGACTCCCAAAAGAGCTGAGTGTTCATATTCCACTTGAAGACAGTATCTTATTCTAATTTCTTTGTATTCTGAACAGAAAATCTAGTGTCTGCTATGTAAGTATTAGGAAAACCCTCATTACTCATATATATATGGCTGTTATAAAAATTCACACAGACTCTAGGTAAAACTACTGGAGTACATGCAATGAGTCAGAATTGCAAAGAATAATATTAATTTTTGGCGTAAAAGCCGTATTAATGTTACAACATAGCCAAGCATAGTTCTTATTGCCACAGGGACCTAGGGATCAGGACAGCAAATTTCGGGAAACTGGATTTTAAGTGGAGGCAGTCCTACCTCAAAGGAGTCATTCTATCCAGGGACTTATAAAGACAGCCTAAACAATGTGAGGCCATAAAATGTTTGACCTCTTTCCCACAAACTGGTAAATCAGGGTGCCAAACAACCGCGACGCTATCAAACTGATGAAACTACGAGGCTGACGAGCAGGGCTCCAAATAGGATTGGGAAGCACTTCATTTCAGATTTCCAGGGGGAATTCTCAACACCAGATAGACTGAATTCCTACTCAACACTTCTCTGCGTGTGGCCATCATTAGTTTTAATTATTTCTGACATTATGTCTATCATACTGGATCCTTGGAGAAAAGTAATGAGTCCCCTCATGTGAGAGGTGAAAAGAATGAAGATCATATTAAGATGCCAGAAATAATTAAACCACATGATCTTACTAACTATAAACCCCGTAAAGGATCCCATTAAACCACTTGCAACTACCAGTGTGACTACAGAAATCTCCTCATTAGCTATAAAAGCCAACTAGCAGCATCGTAATTCTGGCATTTCAATTTCATTAGCTGATTGTGTGTATGCTTGTTCCAGATTTAATATCAGCAATTGTCAATTGTCTGATAACGACGACTATGTCAGTAACAGGCAATTAAGGAGGGCTACTTACCTGAGGAGCTGAGCCCTGTCATTTCCTAACTGTTTCTTTTCGAGTGGTTGGGAAAGTAGTTTGTTAAATCTAGCTTTAACCTTTTCCTGAAGGTCATGTTTGTACTGTAATAAAACTTAATCAGCTTTTTGGAAAGAATATACCAATCAGTTTAAATCAAAAGCTTTGGAAAGTACAAATTACGTTCTCTCTCTTCCCAGCTTACTGGGAGAAACACTGTGTGATAGTCGCAAGAAAAAATCAGCAAAGTAGTCTAACAGTCTGTATTTTCTTATCTTAATAGAATTTTACAACAGCAATGAATGCTTCAGAAATACTACTAAGGCGAAAAGCTAATTGGGAGAAGATTATAAACTATATTTCCATATTCAGCAAAATAAGTACAAGATAATTTATATTATATTCAAAACTATAACTCAGTGAGTAGAGGCAGAAGAATGCAAAATAATTTAAGTACTTTTCCTCTGACAAGTATTGTTTTATGAAATATTAACATATAAAATACATTTAATAAAAAATGCTGATACATAAAAATTGTCTATTTTCTCCTTGTTTCTACACATAATGCATTTAGTATGCAACGTTGTGGATATACTTACCCACCTATTTATATGAAGTAGTACAAAATAAACAAATATGTATTCACATTTCTGTTATATAAACTAAATTCTCTACCTGCCATTGGCAATGTTCGTACAACACCTCTTTTCTAAGGAATTAATACAGGTGCATAAACACACATCTAAATGTAACCCTTGGAGCAGTTCTGCTGACTTTGGCAAATGGAGTTGATTTTATCAGTCCTAACGGATGAGTCTGATTACTTCAATCTTGTGGCAGACATGACAGAAGATGGACAAGAAATAAAGTGTCATAGTAAATATCACTGTATTTCTAGATAACAAAAGCCTCAGAACCAAAGGAGTACTGAGTTCATTCTCCATGCTCTTTTACCATTCCTAAGTTTCTTAAGTGGCACTCGTGTGGATCTCTGTGTAAAAAAGAATATATTAAGCAAATTAAATTGTTACATATCTCCTAGGGCCACCAGTTACGTCATATGTTATAAAGGAGTGATTATGTTGCCCCTCTCTTATTGCCAGACATTGTATTAGAATTAAGTATTATTTGATATGTACTTTCACTTTCATGAGTGTTTGTTAAAATCAATTAAAATAACAGATACCAAAACACAGGCAGTGGTACAGTGGTGACTTGACATGCTAATTGTGACTGCAGTTCTCTTACTGGTAACCAGCACTGTAGTATATACATTTTTGAGATAAATTTTATTTCAGCTCTCAGACATCAAAGACAACTTGTGATCAAATTTGGATGACTCATTCATGTGATATAGACAAACATGAAATAGAACTCCAATATATTTTATGTCTTTCTATCATCTTATTCACCTAAGTTGCCAGCAGATACTTGACCTAAATTTTTAGAAGTAGAATAATCACTTAGCCAATACTGGAATATATATAAATAAATAAAAAAATTAAAGTAATTCAGACGAATTATTCTGTGAATTCTCAGGTACAGGACCAGCAGAGCACTGCAGAGTTTACTGGTTACTGATCATTTACAAATGCAGAAAAGGTTGAAATCTGTATAAATATTTCTGACCATGAAAAAAAAACCTCACAATATATTTTTGTCAGCCAACTTCAGCAGAGGATCTAAACTCAGTAGTAAGGTATGGGCACATAAGCAGAAAAATCTGGAATTTATACTAACATGCACCTATCTCCTTCCAGGGGTCTTGAGAAACAACTAAAAAGCCACATATATAAAAATTAAAACATGAAGGAAACAAGCCATTGAGAATATCTTGGATTGTAATATCATGTCTAGTAATTGTTACAGCGCCCATCAGATACTGTTACTAGTCAGAACTGGTACAATCATAAAGCCCCGACTTTCAAAATTTCCATTTCAAGAAATTTACTGAAACAAAACGCAAAATGTTACTTACCTCACACTGATATCAACCCATCTTCTGGATTAGCAAGTACAGTTCTGTGTTGTACTAACCTCGTATTTACACAGCTCTTAAATCTATCTTTGAAGGAAGAAGCAGCAACTATTTCAAGACTAACAAGTATCACTGTTGTTGAATGAGCTGTTAGTGACATGGAATATTTATTACAGCTTCTCATCACATACACATATGCAAAACAATTTTTATCATCTGCAGTTATTGAACATTCACCATTGTAGAAACTCATATTTAACTTTAAACTGGATTTAAAGACTTCCTTAAAAAAAGCCCTTCTCTTATTTTTTATTTTTAAAGTTTCAGACACTCAAGAACTCCATTTTACTTATGAAGCTGTGCTAGGTGTGACTTCTAAAACATATAATCTGAAAAAATAAAAGAAATGAAATGGACATGTTAAGATTTTATATATCAGTATATATGTTTGAAGGCAAGAAGAGCAGTAGGTCTTTGCATCTTTGACAGTTACCATTACGAGATGCAATTTTCAGAAGAAAGCGAGAATAAGAGGAGCGTGCCCTAATTATTACAAGACATATCACTTTAAGATGTGTAATGGTCGTTAACAAGAACATACAAAACCCTACAATATAGTTTTAGTATGAATCAACATGCTAAGTGATTCAATTAGAAAAAGAAGATCAAGTATGTCCATTCTCTGTACTTTCTTCAGAGAGAACAGACTTTCAGAAGTAGCATTCTTATTGAACAATATTTCAAGATCAGAAATATTTTTCTCCTTCTGACTGCAATATGAGATAAAGAAATTACCAGAAATTACCCACTCATCTGTAAAGATACTGTACTCCAGAAGTCGTTTTATCAAATGGTAAACAGTTATTTTATGATCCATGCTCCCAACATAGAAAACGGAAGAGTAATAAATGGAAGAGCAATGGTGGTTCTTGAAAACAAATATTCTCATTAAAGATTTAGTTTAACTAAAAATGGATTAGCGGTCAGTAGGAAAGGTGTGTCACTACTGACTCTTACTTTATATCAGCTGTCAAGATGTAATTCAGCCATTTTGTAGGAATAACAGAGTTGCTCCTGTATTGATGAACGAAAAAGGGATTGCCTCTGTGTTCTGATGCTTGATTTATCCTTCTAAATGCACTGAATACCACAAGGGTCTCACTCTGCTTACTTAACTGAGAAGCGCTGTCCTTTTGCAGCACAGAAAATAAGATCACCATCTGTTTCTTTGCCAATGCTTTATCTGAAGAGATTGTTGTTAAAGCAAAGTAAGTTCCAAGAATAAAAGAGGAAAAATGTAATTTGAAGTTGTCACAATAAAAATAAATAGAAGATGAAGATGGATGATGGTAGGTGGTCTAGCAGCCTGTCTGAAAACATATGGCTTGATCTAAGACCCATTGAAGTTAGGAGGGGTTTCTGGTTTTCTAAAGAGACTTCAGTCACAGAAAAGCACCTATAAAAGTCATTAAGACTGCAGAAACAGAGTCATCTTGCTACCACTGCTTATGGGTTTTTTTGTTATTTATGGGTATGAAAGTTTGTTATTTAAATATTGTGACATTTCCAAATACATTTTATGTTACCATAAACTCCAATTTATAGGAAAACAAACTGCTTCAAGCTGTGCTGGATGTGGCAAATGGAAGCTGAAAGTGTCTAAGGAGTAAATGGATGCCAGCTTGTCAGCTGAGGTAAGAGGCTGAGGCAGTGAACACAGCGAACTTGCAAAATAAGGAGCGGGGTGTCAGGGAAGGCTGAAAGATTCAGAAGGCAGATGAGGAAAAGAAGCAGAAGCAAAGGCAATTTGTGTTTTTCAGAGGCTCTGGATGTATTAAGGTAAAACAGGAGCTTATGGTAAGAAGCTGGGCTTATGGAGGCACTGAAGGAGCATAACTAGAGCTGCTCAGTAATTAGGCAGTAGCCAGACACCTTAGGAAGATGTGGGGGGTGGTTTGGACAGAAGGCAATATGGACTCCTGGACAACCATCAGTACCAGATTGCCAGACTGCAGGACAAGAACATTTTCAGAGCCCTTTTAAAGAAGAGAGAAAAAAGCGAATGCCAACAATAGACTAATTACTATACTACTATTTTGAGTGTGACTGCTGAAATGCTGACATAATGTTTCTCCAATTAACTCTTCAAAAGGAGTTGCTGCTTCAGTTTCTACTTGCCCCTGTAACACCACTTATTTTGTATCAGGATGAGCGCTCCCACGGCTGCACACTGAGTATCAAGGAACTAATTCGGCTGAAAAGCAACATTCGCATTCAGCTCACAATCTTGTCATGTAAATAGTCACTCTAACTCAAGGCAAGTTGTTATGCAGGGATATAAGTGTTTGAAGCAGCAACCACTTTCCATGGGATATGCATATAGTGAACAAGTGGGTGTGCAATGACTTGAAAAAAAAAAAATTAAAAAAATCTGAAGTAGTCAAGCCTCCTCTGCTATCCAATAGAACTACCATAGAATGTACCCTCCTCAGGATTGAAACATAAGTCACAGCAGATCCATTTCTGAAAAGTGTCTGTCAACTAGAAAATTACCATAATGAGATTCCTTCTCGGTTTTGGTTTAAGAACCTATCTAGAGAATCACCTTTAGAGGACGCTCTCCAATTATTTGTTCTGTATCTGTCTGTGTGTAATTCAAGAAGCAAAAGTAAACGAGAATTTCCATGCAGCAAGAGGTACCAGATTTAGTTGGAAAAATTAGATTTCCCCCTTAAAATACTGTTCTAAATACACCGCGGTCACAAATCTTTGGTTAAAACTTGTGTGATCTTATATGTCAGGCAATCTCCACTATAAAAGGTGAGCAATTTTCAGATACACAAGTGTGTTTTACCACCCTACCATTAACATTTTACCATTTACACAGTTCTACTCATAAGAACTTTGAAGCTGCTATTATGAACAGCAGGAAAAATAAATGCAAAGCAAGCTTTTCCTTTGGCTCTTACCCAGCTAAGTCACACAAACTCAGAGGCTTACAGTTACAAGCTTATCAGATTTTCACCACAGGTGAAATACGTTCTTTCCTCTTGCTTCACTTCTTAGTTGTGCTGTGCACAAACCTTATCAATATTAGGAGACAAAATAGCATTTGCACCATCATTTAGAATTCCATTCGTGCGGTTTTTCAATGAAAGATTTCATTGGTGGTAATACACGACAAGAACTATAGAGCAGCCTTATGAAAAAGAGAGAAAACCTCCGTGTACTTACAAAATAGATTAGGCCTTAGTTCACATAACATGTATTCTCCTCTCACTTGAACTACAAATATACTCTAAGTTGATGATTTTTTTTTTAAGGAGAAATGAATTTTATCTTTACCCTGTGGCCATTAACCACTCAGTCAACAGTGTCTGGAACTCTCTTGAACTTAAGCTGTACATAGTGTCAACTATAACACAAGTTCACATAATGAAAGTGCCCTCTTGTTCTACAAGAGCAGAGAGTGTTCAAAAGATAGATATATATATTTAGACACTTCAGTGTCCTTGCCACTTGTCACTGAAGAGCACCACTGCAGTTAATTACGTCATCGTGTTCACCTTTATAATTGACAAAAAGCACGGTAGAGAAATACAAAATACAGAGCCTAAAGCTAAAATCCTAAATCCTTCTTTTGTCAACGGCCTATCAACAGACTGACTACCTGCAGTTCTACTTTGTTAAAATGTAACCTGATTGGCACCTCATATTCTCCTCCCCATTTCCAATCCAAACAAACCCTTTAGAAGTACCAGGTTTCTGATTACAGTGACTAATTTCAGCTACTTACATTTTCAAGTGCTGACCAAAGCACTTTTAACATTACAAAGAGGTAGTGTACGTTATTAAATTAGTAGCATGACACAGTCCTCCTCAGAATGAAGGATGTAAAAGAATTAGTGGCTACATAATTAGAGCACGGAAGGAAGATCAAGAGAGAGGTCCCAAAATAGCAAGTCTATACAGTGCTGCGGGAAATTATTCGTCCTGTTCTGGAAGCAGTCTAGCCACATTAACATGCTGCTGTGTTATGCCAATAAACCTTTAGAGGCTAGACTGCCCTGAGAGTAACTGGATAATAAGTAACTCAGCTCAGCTCAGGAATCGACAAGCCTTAAATCTTGCATTTTTGAACACTCTGTTCCAGAGCTGAAACAAGCAGCTTAATTCCGCTTCTGCCTGACATTAGTTCTAGTAAAGCTTTTCTGTGATCAAATCTGGTTGTGCTGCTACGCCTGTATCCTAGGCAGAATCCATTTATTGCTAAGCTTCCTCAGTGTGAAAAGAGATCAGATGCAGTCTCTGACTCTAGGTTTTCTACAAAAGGTTTCAGGAGGAAATTCTATTGGGACAGGATTCCACAAAGATTTGAGTTTTCACTTTCTCACTGTTATCGGGGTGGGGGGGTAGGCAATAGCTTTTCTAGACTCTGCGTATTTACTTACAAGTCCCAGCTATCTGAGCACCATAAATCAGAACTCCAGGTTCATAGCTTACCTTTCCTAAGCTTCAGCAGAAGCAAAAGAGAGTAGTTTTCAGAATTTCTCATCTCAATTGTACAAAACGTAGCCCTAATACGCAGTTGTGGTCAAACCCTATCGCAACTATAATTGCTTCCTTAGTGTCACTCATTACTCTTGATTGCAGTGCAATATGTGGTGGAAATCGCTAAGCATTTTCACTCTCCTCCTCTTTGCACAAATCCTGGCTTCCCTTCTAAGACAGGAGGTTCTCTTACCACCTATACCTGCATCCAGCATTCTACTCTCCCCAATTTTTACTGCCCAAATTGTCAGTGTCCAGCCACTGTCAAATAACCTGGCAATCAGTTTTGTCAAAATGCCTTTTGTCAAAATGCTAGATGATCCTTCAGTTGGTCACCGGCCCACTTGGCAAAGCTGTTGTCTTGCTTGGCCAGCTTCTTTAATATACCCGCTATACTGCCCAAGTGGACCTATTCAAATGCCGATGAGCTTTTTTTACTCTTTTCACTGGCCCTAATCAGTTATTGCCTGTAATAAACAATGGCCATAGAAATGGAAAATACCACTGGTAAAAGATTAACCCTTGGAGATCAGGTAAGATGTCACACATGCATATGAATTCATGCACAAAGTACTGGGTAAATCAAATCATAGTATTTCATAAAACTAATACAAAAAAAATCTCTTGATTTTGAGGCTTCAGTTTTATATAAGGATAAAAATGAAAAAAATCTGGCACTGTTATTCTGTTAAAAGAAACCCAGAAAGCTTTGTATGCCCTAGAATAAAGGAAGACATAAAACTTCTACATAAACTCTTGGGATACTATAAAAAAGCAAGTTTTCAATTTCTGACCCTGAACACTCTCAGTAACTATGCCCCACTTGTTCAGCCTATAAATCTTCAAGGTTATTTGGAAAGTGAAGAACAAAAGTGCTTCTCATGAGAAAAAAAACTCCTTCGTAGCAACAAGGAAGGAATTCTTTCTTTTGGAACTCTTCCAGACATTATTAACCATACAACTTAAAAAGTTAAATAGGCTAAGGCATAATACACATAACATTTGTAAAACACATTTAGAATTCAGTTTGATTAAAGTCCAGCATGCAATATTTTGGGATACAGCCATAACTTTTCTTGCAGTTTTGAAAGATGTTGCTAGATATGAGCTATGGAACCAATTAGAGCATCAGTTCAGTCTGAGGAAAAATGAGCCTCCATAAATAGAGTACGTCTCACGTAAAAGAAAAAGCAGGCATACCCATAAACCCCAACCAGAACATCAACACAAAAATGAAACTGGATTTTCAAGGATATATGACACAGCCAAATGAAATGCTTGGAAGCATATTGTGTAGAGGAGGGGATTTTACGCTGAACATCTGAACTATCCAATACAGGCACACCAGTAACTACAGACAATACACTGCACGAAATACAACAGAACTGTCTAGTACCAGTATAAAAATGAAATTCAATCTCTCTCTCAATTCCTTTCCCCTCCCTTGGGGACCCAAACTGTTCAAATCATTTACCTATAGAGAGACTCCCCGCTTACGTGCGACCCCTTTGAATGAAAAAGGGACAGCAGAAAAGAGAGGCAACATGACTGAACCAAAAATGTTTTGTTTTTTTTTTGTTTCATAAAACACAACGTGACAGTGCTACAGTGAGCAAAAGAAACAAAAATAAAAATGGTGATTCAAGACTATTCAGACTGGTTTTTGTCTGAATATCTGTTCTTAGTTCAGTTACCAGTTAAATCACTTTCCTCGGAGTTATGAAATGTTATGCTGCACCTTTTACTTTCATCATGGTAGCACTCCAGCATGCCACAAAGACAGAAGCAGCATTGATGTTCTAATCTCTACGTATTTATTTCTTATAATGCATTTTTAATCCTTTCCAGCTTCTTTTGAGGTACAACTTCCTTCCAGCTCACAAAGAAGGCAATGACATCAATAGGTGGCTCATGAGGGCACTTGTAATGAAATCTTTGCACAAGAATTGTAGTGTTTTTTAAATAATTCAGGATTTTTTCAGGAGACAACACCAAACTAGCTTCATCCCTCCACTCTCAATGTAACTGGAAAAAAAAAAAAAAAAAACACACACCCACCCCTTTTGGCTGCAGCTCTCTGAAACATTATAAAGCAAAATCTCTTGCTTGTCTTTGTGCTGATCAGTGAGAATCAAAAGGACTTGTACCAAGTTGGAAACAAGTCAAAATGTCCATTCTGACTTGTTAATGAAATCCTTCTGATGTACAAAAGGCATTTATTCACCACCTTAATAGACACACTGTAAGTAGGTTTTATCTGGCTAGAGACTCATTTATTTGAATGAGAAACTAATCTCCTTTGTGGGATTCACATAAAGGACTTGAATTTAAAAATAAATAAAAGGAATTGTTTACCTGCACATTGCTAATAATACCTTTGGAAATGCCGCCTATGGATATTGACTACTGAATCATGAAGCATTACTTCAGCACATTTAAGAGTTCACACTATAAAAATACACTGAGGCTATGCTCTAGACCAGTACATAACAAAATGAAGAAAAAGTTAAAAATAGATTCCAACCACACTCAGAAAAATTAACAGAAATTGTAGAAAATATTTTCAGAGGACGGGTGTGAAAATATACAGAAAAAGCTCCTGCTTGAAGCTTTGCAAATCGCGTTTGAAGGGACTGACCTGACATAAGGTTGGCAATGGATGCAACTGGAGCTTTAATTGAATAAGCTTGGACATCTGTCTCAACTGTCAATCCTCCTAACAACAAGATTGATAGATGCAAGCTAATCGCCAATTAGAGGGAGTTCTTTCAGATACAGACTGTGAGTTGAGAAACCGGATGATCTCACACAGAGGTAGATGAAGCAAGCATGCAGAGGAGAGAGAAATTTCTGTCTGTTTGCAGACAGAGACGACGAGACCTTCTCAGACTGAATTCATAGAGCAATATGGATTCTATTGCAGTTGTTGATTATATTCACAATAACAAAAGTGAGAAAGAAATGTTAACTCCATAACTGCATGACCATCCTCCATCTCATTTTAAGACAGTTTTAAGCAAATAACCAGTATGGTTTTACTTACACTGTCATTAGCATCCCTTTCCTTTTGGAACATAAACTATTTTGGCATTCTATAATGCAACTGCATTAGCTGTCTGCCTTTCTTCCTCCCCCAAACAGAAATACATTACCTAGTTCTTGTATCTTTCCACATCCTTTTTAACAGACTACAGTTTATAATAAAAATCATTAGGATTCCTTTTGCTCCTAATATGTTTAAACTCTTTCTGGACTTCCTTGCTAGCTTCTTGTTAAAGACTATGTTCCAATGTCCTTTATCAGTTTTCTACCGTTCCTAGTTTTGAGAATATAGTCTTTATGAACAACTACCTTGTTTTCTTCCTAGTTTAGCAACCGATACCTCATTTTCACTAGCACAGACTTGTAAAAATCTTGCCTCTCCTCTCCTCTTTCTCTCCTCCAGATTGTGGAATTGCAGCTTTGTGAACACAGAGTGTGATTTTTATAGCTTATAGTTATCAGTTTTTATTTTCTGTTTAAACACTGCATCCCCATCCCTTCGAGACCAAAATGTAATGCCACCATGGTATAACATAAGACTCCTTTAAAAATGTACAATTATTTCTCGGACACAAGAGCAGCATAGTAAATTTATTCTTCTCTCTTCTCCTTTCGCCAGTATTTTTTTTTTTTCTTTAAACATCACTTTTAAAAGTATATCTGCACAACTAAGTAGAACAAAATTTATAACAACTGTGGTGGCTCTTGGGAGCAAGCATTTGTTTTCGTTCTCATTTATCTCTCTGTTGTAGCTCTCATGTTGATGGGTAACTACTGGTGGAGGCACTAGTTAAGGTTATAACAAGAGTTGCCAAGTTTCAGAAACTATAACTGCATGCACAAAACATTCGAAATGCCATGGATAAAATTACCTCCAGTGTTATTTTCTCCAACAAACTATAAATGGCTTCTGGTGTGATTTAGTAGCCTGTAGTACACACTAACAGGTACATGACATTAAACTTTCCCTAATAAGCCTTAGAAATAGTCTAAGTTGCCTATGACTTGAAAACACATAGTCACATTTACCACATCCAGAAGAAAAAGACAGACTTAGCGTCTGAGTCATGAAAACGGTATTCCATTTTGACTATTGGAGCTATTCCTTTTCCAGTACCAAATATTGCTTAGGTATTTCATTACAGTCTAGTTTCAGTGCTCACTGTAGTTCACAGAAAAATATCCTAACTCATTATGTAATGCTTAATGGGAAAACAGTCCTTTGGGCAGCAGGGGCGGGCGGAGGCGTGGAGCAGGGGAAGTGAAAGTACTTCGGCTTGTGTATTCATATCTCAATGGACAGAGAAGTTTTCAGCTACCTGAAAAGCCCAGGATGTGACATCCAGATACTTGTGTTTGCATCAAATAAATTTCATCTCTGGCACATAAATATTTTACAGTGGAAGTCAACTGTGTTGCTGTTTGCTAGGAACAGAAATGCCAGAGGTACCTGAAGTCCCAAGGGTTAAATTATTTCTAGAACAATAATGGCTACGCTATTAAATGTACATGAATATTTAATTTCAGCTGTGCTTAGTTCCAGTCTTAATTGTCAAAACCATTTTCCTAAGAATATGCAAATAAATTATATATTCTCCTTATTTATGTAACAGCTTCACATCCAGATTTAGGATAAGATGTTAAATCCACAGAGAAGCTATGGTTTTGGCTTGTTTACCAAGTTCATTTTACCATGCTGTAAGAACTAGGATTAAGTATAGTTATGGCATCATCAATTCTCCTTCCCCACTTTTTCCTTTTACCCCAATTTTCACAGCTTTCTCATGATCCATTAACAATAATTCCTCCACAATCACTTGTCTTTCTCACCAATGCATTTTAGTTGATCCAGAAAAATCACTGCTGTCCTATTTCAGACTTTCAAAATATGCTTGTATTCAAAGTGGAGGAATATAACGAGGTTAAAACACAAAGTATGGAGTGTAATTTAATTTAAACATAAAATTCTTTTAATGGCAAAGTGCCCCTAAGCATTCCTCAGAAGCCGTTAAGCCATTCATTGCATCCTGCAGTGTTAAAAACTTCAAGTACTCTGGCCCAATGAGTGACTACTCCATGTGGATCTTTTATCTAGAAGAACTATATACCTATGAAAAACAACAGTGACTGGCACATCAAAAAAAAAAAAAACAACAAAAAAAAAAAAAAAAAAAAACAAACCAACAGCAAATCAGTTTATTTTTACTTCGCTTTCTTCTTTTTCTGAAGAAAAATGTCAGCCTTTCTGGCTGTTTCACTTTGTTAGGACACATAGGGATGAAAGATTTATAATGATATTACTTAAATAACTGGAAGATTAAAACCAAGTAAAAATGGCGAACAATTAACAACTATTGGAAACAAAACCTAAAAAAGCAAACTCAAAGCTGTGTGCTACAGCCATTAGCAAAGAAGGGAGCAGAGGATTAAGTGACAGGTGTGGTGTATGCCTAATAGTTGTGCCTTTAGGCAAAAAGTCTTAATTCACTGAGTTACAAATCCATTTTCCAATGTTACATGCTAGAGGCCATGCAGCCAAGGAGCACTTTCACACACCTGTATGTAACTTGGCAGTGCACTTGACTGCTGTAATTAAATACATTTTAATAGTCTGAATGAAGTTATTTGTCTGTCATTGGGAGAATTCAAACTTTGTCAAAGCCTAATTCTTTAAGAGTTTCATTTAGCATGTTCAAAAAGATGGTTGAATTTTAAAACAAAATACTGCTACAGATCAGAACAACATAGCTGAATCTTCTGCATGAACGATTTATTGTACACAATGTGATTTTATTATATATGAAGGACTGAATTTTAACAAGTTGAATGAGTTTAAAAAAATGGCTTTATTAAGCTGTCTTAGAGCTGCGATCAATTTTGGACTAGTGTCATCGAGGTACTGTGTGTATCTTAATAAGAAGACAAGAAGATCAGCCTCTTCCATCCTCACCTCCAACACACATACCTACCAAAGTAAACAGTATGTGGGACATGCTTCAAATAGAACACTGTTGAAGGGAAAAGAGGAAAATACACAGCCCTAGAACATTTTTGTGATTGCGCGAGTGTGAATTTTGTGTCTAAAAATCTCTCCCTACATTAATTCAATGACCGACAGTATGGGGAAGATTTTTCAGGAACTTTTGACAGTTTCCTCTATGATGCTATATATGTCTAATTCATACAAGGGTACACTACCACTCTCTTTTTCTTTTCAATGTAGGACACAAAGTGAAATTAATGCAACAAAGAAATATACAGTCCCATGAATTATTCCCTCATTTGTTTTCATACGTTATCCTAAAGTGAAGCACGCACTGAAAAAGATACTCCCAGGTTATCCAAGTAATGCATAATTCCAATGGAAATACTTCTGAGCATTGTCATAAAGTGTATACAGAATTAGACTGTTCTATTTGTCTAAAACTGCCTGCAGCAAATTAGATCTATGCAATCAAGCTTTGGCACTGATTGTCCTCTTTTCAAAAAGAAACTACCATTTCAAAATGTAGACATAAGGAACCGGTTCTTGGCCAAGCCATTACATTTCAACGTTTTACGCTTTCAAGTTGTAAATGAATGGTTAAAACATTTTTATGCCTCTAAGCACATACTCACATTTTTTAGGCGTTTAACATTTCTGGTGAAGACGTTAACAAAAAAAAATGAAAGATAGGCTTGTCACAAGTTATTAAGTAACTTCAGCGAAAAAGTCAAAAGAATTGCTATTATCTCTGGCCTGAACTCCCAGGGTTTTTTTTTGTTGGTTTTTTTTTTTGTTAAGAGTTTTTGAAGGTTTGCAAAACATGTGCGCTAAGTAAATGCCATTAATACTAGAAATCAAAATTTTCTGGAGGATGTAGTTTGCTACCTTATGATAACTCTTATTCAGAAGCCTAAATATAAATGTTTAGTTCATAACTCTTGGGACCTCTGCATTATTATATATTTAGAACAGGCATCTTTAAGCAAAAAAAACCCAACATGTTCTCTGGAAAATGATGGTAATGATGAGTACTTCCTGTGAAATGCAACTTACCTACTGCAACTCTAATAATGCAGGGAATGAAAAGTCAAAATTACATAAACCAGCAGGAAATTAAAAAATGGTAACCTTCCAAATTTCCTCCACTGACATCACACGCACACACTTATATTTGGAGGGAGAGGGGGAGGGGAAGGAAAGGAAAGGAGAGAGAGAAAAAAATGGATTGGAAAAATCAAAAATCCTTTTCCCTCGCATTTATTTTATCTAGCAGGTAGTAAACGAGAATTAAAAAGTTGACAAAGTTACTTTAAAATGGCAGTAACCCACTAATGACCAATATAAAATCAAGATCATTCTATATTGGATCTTATAAAGGCCTATTACAGGTGAATCCTTTTTTCATTTTAGCTAGAGCTTAAGGACTTGAAAGCTACTCCAAAAATCTACTTGTTACACAGACATGTAACATGTCTCTGTTGCTCAGTGAGAAGAGCAAAGAGCCCTGTGATCTGGATCAGGCTTGTCAATCCTGTTATTCAAAAATACTTTGATTTAAAATAAACATACACATTCATTGAAGCAGGACTGCGAGTCAGGATTCACAGCAGGTCACAAAAGCAAATGCTCTGTTTTCCTCCTCTCGCCATATAAAACTTGTTGCAGAGTGGTCTAGATTCAGCAGCAGAGAATAGAAAAGCCCAACTCATCTCGCTTAGCTGTGTAGCCTGCAGCTTGTGGTTAGACTACTCATTTGAATTTACACCCTGCTTGCAAACACTCATGTTATGAAATACTTGATACAAAAATGTCCAACCATCTCTCAAGTGAGAGGTAAGATTCGAAAGGAGGGAGGCTGAGGAGAAACAGAACTGCAGTCTGCCTTCAACAGCATACATAAGATAATACAAGTCACTTTGTAGCAGTGCCTCAGCATGACTTTTCTCCTCTTTCCTCTCAACACTAGGAAGCTTCCTCTTAACCTCTGCAATGTTATTCCCATCCTGCACTTATACCATTGCTCAATGGCTGACTCCAGCAGCAATGACACGAAACCCAAGCTAGCTTCTCAAAAAAAAACCAGGAGCAATGTGTGGATGCTCCCAAGTTAAGCTGTGACCTAGCCCCACTCAGAAGAGGTTACTAACACTTCTGTCTCACAGAAATGTCCTCTCTATCTGCCTGAGAACATCACCAGGCTATCTGAGCCGAACAACGACTTTGACGATGAACTCCTAGTTGACACTTAGGCCAGGAAGGAAGAAAAACATCAGAACCTTTTTCATCTTCCTTTTTTTTCCTGTTCCCATCATCTCTTTCTTACGTTCTTCTCTTCGACACACAGAAATGTCAGTGTTATCCACTGAGGTATATTTTATTGCTCAGTATTTTGCTTGCCTCGAATTTGATTTTGCATTGTCCTCTTTCTCTGTTTAATGCGTAGGGCACTTCGAACATCTTTACATGGCAAAGTACAAACACATTTAATCCAGAATTCTCAAATCCTAGACATGTGCTTTAACCCTGAAATCTACTATTTTCTGATTTAAGATACATGAACGCAGAACATGAGTAAGTAAAAAGTGAGACCAATGTTCAGAACAATCTCATGCCAGCCTGAGACACTTCTCATCACCCGTTCCAGTGATTTTCCTTGTACAATCTCAAAGAACAAATGCATTTTGCAGAAGAAATAATAAAGTAAAAAATGAGGTCTGTTGTTACATAAAAAGGAAAAACTATTTCTAAATCCCTAAGATTTTTCACATCTTAAACCTATCCTAGTAACACATACCAAATTTTTGAAAACATAGAAAGAATAGATACGAGTAGAGTCCATCCTGCACACAAAATATTTACAACTCCTTGTACAATTATCAATTTTAAAACACTATACAAGGTTTTTTCAGTAATGAATAAGTAATGCAAATCACATGATATGCTCTCTGCAATAAAGAGCCACTGCAGTAAGAAAGAAGTTACAACACAAATTGCCCAAGCTCCTATTATTTTTAAACCATACCTTCCTAAAATTCTTAGCATTACATTAGAAGAAAGCAAAAAGGAAAAATGAAAAAAGAAAATAAGAAAAAACTGTTAGAAGCTCTCCAACCCAACTCACAACAAGGTGAAGTTTACATGCAAATGAAAAGGTTATACTCATTCATCCAACCATAAAGACTCTTCTGACGTCTGCTACTATCTAGACATAAACCCTAGATCACTTATACGGCCACGCTGACGGACGAAGAAAACCTCTAATCATGAGCAGTGATCCTGTGTATGCTGTAAATAAAGATTTTTTTCAGCATATCACTCAGATTCACTGAAATAAACCTACAGTTCAATATATACAATGTCTAACATCTCTCCTACATGTCTGTGAAGAAAAAAAAAACCACCAAACAAATTTTGACCCAAGCGATTCTGGACATTTCATTAATTAAAGAAAGTGTCCTAGAATTATGGGGGATAAATGTGAATGCTACAAAATGCACAGAGACAGAAAGGACTCCTTTTACTCACTATATTTTGTCACATTGACACGTTCAATTCAAAAATTTAAACAAAGATTAAGTTTTGTGGGTCTTTTTCCCAAAAAAAACCCAAACCACCCAACTAAACAACAAAACCCGCCTTGCTTTGAAAACCAGACGTTTCACAACTACAAGGAACTTACAGATATACACACGTGAAGCAAAACAAGATAGGAGATCCTTTGAAGAATTGTGGCTTCCTCCTTTTCTCCACATATAGCAAGAACATCTATTTCCCTCTCAGCAGATGATTTCCATCCTCTTCTGCCTCCACACAGAAAGGATAGGAAGCCTTTCCTTCTCACATGGCTACCAAGCACATTCACAGCCAGTAGGAAGGATGAAGCTAATAAGCCCTTTATTGACCACTGGGCCATCCTGAGCCAGTTCCTCTAATCCCAAACCTCCCTCCTCTCTCTGTTTATAATTGGGTGTGTATGTAGCCCCTACATGTAGTAATGTAGCAGGTAACAAAAGCCTTGCTTTTGCCTTTCCTGCAGGCAGCAGGCACAACAGTTTTCAGACCGAATTATCAGTATTTCAGTACAACCAGAAAACGTAACTTCTCTCTAAAAATCATGAGCATGAAGCTCAAGGAAAAAAAAAAACTTTTTTTTTACAGCACTAATTATATATTCTACTCTGTCATACTTACATAAGCAACAGTCAATGACTGAGGTTGGGAAATTAAAATGTTAGTACTAGCTGATTGCCAAGAATTGAAGTACCAAAAGCAAAACAAAGCCAAACTAAATCAACATTAGTGGGGTGCAGTGCATTACAAAAAGCAGCACTGTGAAGAACAAATCTAGAATTTATTTAAGAGTAGGTGGTTGAAGTGCTAGGTACATTTGGGTTGAATGTCAGATAAATTTCTCTTGAAATCAAATATCTTCATCAACGTGAAGCTGTTGAACATGTTGTCCTGATTTGAGTTAGAACAGAACAATTCTGTTCAGTGATTTTACTTTTCAGCTCAGTTCCTTTTTAACTAACTGCACCTTCTGAAATTAGCAGCCTGTTTTCACAGGCAGTGATAACCAGGGACTGGTGTGCAGACCAAAGCCACTGCTGGATCCTGTGTACCACATTGCACGGTGCAGAAAGTAAAAGGCCACACCTGTGGGGAGGAGTGGACAGATTGGTGCCCTTAAACTGACCAAGGGGTTACTCCATCCCATAGATGCCATATTCAGCCTCTGGGGGCCCGTGCTCAGTTGCTCTCAGCTCAGGTACCCTTGCTCTGGATCCTCACTCAGATTCTTCCTTGTTTCTCCAATGGCTGGAATCCAAGGAGGACTCTGTCCCTTCTGCCTTCGATGCTGCTCAGAGTGTTCCTGAATCCAGTACCAGAATCCAGCTCCAGAACAGAGTTTCCGTCTGTTTCTGGGCCGTATCTGGGACTTTCCCAGTGCCTGGTCCACAACATCAGTGGTGGTGGTGACAAATGCCATCAGGGGGGTTTAGATTCGATACCGGTCTTGTATATATTTGTATATATTCTATTTTATTCTTATTATTACTTGCCATTTTCATTAAAGCTGTTCTAATTTCCTTTTATAACCGATAAGTCTCTCTCCCTCATTCCTTTTCTCTTCTCTCTTTGGGGAGGGAGGAGGGTTAACAGAGAGCATCTGTTATAGGTTTTAGGGCTGCCCTGACCCTAAACCGTGACACGTGTCTTTAGTTTCTGCAGGCAATCTCAGTACTTCTGCTTGCCAGTAGAAAGAGCTATTGGCAAGAAGGAACAACAGCTAGCTACTCACTTGCAGACTAATTTTTATTACGCACAGTATTCTTATACTAAAGGCTAACAATTTTCTACATCAGCCGAGCAAAGGTTAGTTTTCATGCCCTTCTGAATCCTACACACATTTCCTTCCCACAGTAGATGGAGGAATTTCCAAAGCTGAAAGCTATTTTGAGCAGCTTCCAGAGCCTCTCTTTGTAACACCTTCTTAACTGCGATTTCCTAATCACTATGCAGAAGATTTCACTGCCTAATTAAAGGACTGGTGCAGTGATGAAGATAAAGAATACAGAGCAGGGCTGCAAGCTAATCTACAAGCAAAACACAGGAGCTACTTGTCAAGAATAGGGGCATATTTTATTGACAGCTGTGTCCAATAAGGATGAGTTATGAAGTGAAGGTTTAATATTAATGCATTTCTGTCTTTCCCATTACTTAATCATTATACATACCTAGGGCATTTCCAATTCTCTCACTCTCCCTTCTTATTGTAATGTAATTAACACTTTAACCCCTCCAAAAACCCTTGTTTTTACATCATCACAGATTTCTACAGGCAGTTCTCAACAGAGCTTAGGTCTCAGCAGTGACATTTTTGGCCTGTAAAATGCAGACTGGGTGTGTAAGTCTTGGTGACGACTGAATCTGCAGACCAAATGCACTATCTGCACCTCTGAAACTTTCTTTTCCTTTATATGTCTCTCCCTACATATGTATACATGTCAAAGTATATATATCTATTTATACCACTGCTCCCAAAAAGCACAGAAATATTGAAACAGTTAAAAATCATTAATATTGTACACCAAAGGCATTACCTTAGTGTTATGTAAAACAACCAGAATATGAGGTTACCAATTGAAACATCAGCATGACATTCCTTTGTACAAATGTGATTCAGCTCCCTTGAGAGCTGAACAGCCTCCATTCAGGTCATTCATTCCTCACTCCAGCATCCCGCCTATTTAGAGCGGAACTGCCACTTAAGAAAGACTGTTCCTGTACCACCCATATCACACCTGGCATGAAAGCTCATAGCTATCCAGTGACAAGAAAATAGGCGATAACCGTAGAAATATAATCTTATGGCTGAAACCAGCAGTCTAACTTACCTATAGACTACAATAACAAAAAAAAAATTATCAAATTCCTCCTTGTGGTTACTAATTGCGTGTTCTTTATTTGGGGGCAATTAAGTTGAGACATTTGGGACAATCTGCAGACACAGAGCATTCAAAAGAGCAACACAAATGAGAAGAATGCTGTTATCATCAAACCTCTATGCAACCACGCCCTAGGTGTGTCAAACCAAAGACCCAACTAAGGATTTTAATTTGTTGGATTTACATTGCCGTGCCTGAGTTTGCCCTATACAACTTAAGAATGATAGTAATATGGCTTGCAATCACAGAAGTGTTTCAAAGCTAAAATAGTCAGTGGTTTATAAATCATTAGGGCTGAGATAAATGGACTCATATTTTACAATAATACTCTCTCAAACCAGGAAAACTTAGGACTGCTTCCACGCAAGCTTCGAGGTGTTCATGCACTCTCCTCCCTGACACTGAAGATTTTCAGTGCAAATGGACAAGTTGACAGGACTGCAAGTGCATCCCACCCGGTGGGGCTTTGGCTAGCTGGGCTCTGGGCCAGCTCAGAGCCCAGCTAATGTCCTTGAAGACAGCCACTATGAAGAAAGTGAGAAGAACCCCCAGCCACAGCTGTCCCTCCTTCCCTTGGGAGCTTCTTTTATTCTGAGCCTCTCACTCTGGACCCCTGCCTGAGCTGTGCTGCTGCTGCACCACAGCCCTGCTGTTACCTGGCCATCAGTCTTGCGAACCTGACCTGGTTTTGGCCCCTCTGGTCCCTACAGTCGCAACAGATGATCAGGACCCTTGGTTGAACATGGTTGCCATCAACAGGCCTGTCTGGCTCACCTCCTTGGCTGCCACATGACAGGGCTGTGCTCCCTGAGGGCTCTGCCCTGATGCCCCAGGGTTGGGACCCAGTAGTTTCCCCCAACCCTAGCACCATGGGCCTAACTCTGAGCCTCCCTCAGACCCTACTCACCAGGCCATAACCCCATGGTTACCCACAGCTCTGTTGCTACCTCCCCCCATCCCCAGCTGTGACCCCAAGTCTAGATTTGGCAGTGGTCTCCGGTGGTACCCGGGAAGAAGTGTTGGCAGGGTCGGCATCACATGGTTGGTAGTTGCAAGATTATCCCCAAAAGACTGTACTTGTTGATAAGAAAACTCACTCAATAAAAAATGAGAAGTAAACCTAGGTGTCCTGTAGTCTGAATATCTAACTAGAAGCCAGCAGGAAAGAATTAAGCAAGAGGACAGTAGTTTTAAAATCAAAACAGGAGAGGAGTCAGAACTGCCCTCCTTTCCTGGAGAAATAACAACTTTATGTAATCACCCCTAGATGTGTATTCTGGCATTGATCCAGGAGGAGCAGAAGGCACCTGGGTCCAGACCTGACAAGCATCCATGGTCAACTTGTGCAGCAGTGGAGTGCCTCCCAACAGCCATGTCAGGCACTAGAGGCCGTATCTAACAATGGCAGAGTAAATGAGATTCGTGCTGACAAGACTCGACTACTGCAAGTATTTATTTTCTAACCAGAGCCGAGGAATCCCCATTCTGTACAAAAGCCCATAGCAGCAATACCCACAGGCATCTGCGCACTGAAAAGGGAATTTAACATGGGCTGTGCAAGCTAAGCTGAAAGCCAGACACCTACAAATTAGGCATTGCAATGCTAAAAAGCAAAATAGCTGAAATACCTGGAAAAAGCACAAAAGAAAATTAATAATTCCTTGTGCAGTGTGACGACTAGACTGTATGCTGTAAATACGACATGCAGTCACAAGCTGATGACAACAGTGAAGTTGGAAGGCAACAGTGAATAGCAGCTCATTGGGTACTCAGCAGAAGTCAAAGGCTGTGTGGTAATACTCGCCTGTGACCAGGTAATTAAAGACTTAGTGCAGCTGCCTGGAGGGGACAAAATCAGTGTTGCACAGGCAATCTTCATCACAGCATTTCCTAGGCTGAGCGGGCTTGCCTTGCAACCTTGAAGTAGCCTTGGCATATGTTGATTTTAATTCCTTTTAATGTCATATTATATAAACAATCCCTGTATTAAGATTGACTTCAGATATTCGTATTTAAAAAAAGGGAATTATCCTCTTTGTTTTCTTTGAAGGATATATTGTATCACCTTCCCAGTTCAAAGGACATCCTCTAATTAAAGACTGAATTTTCTCAGGATTTTAACTAAATCTGTCACTTAGCTTATGAATTAAAAATAATTAAAGATAGAGTCTCATAAGAATTGTACTTCTGCACCTGCTCATTTCTGTCTGATGCCTTTCTCTAACAAATTGCTAGTTTTCCATTGTTCATGCACTCTGCGTACTTTGGACTTACTTTGAAAAAATTAATGGACATGGGAAAAATGTCTGGTAAGTAAAAACAATTTTCTTCATTATAGTCAGAATTTTGTCTTTCTTAGAAATCATAATTATTTAACTCCTGTCTGCAGCTGAGGAAGACAACTGCTTGTCTAAAAGCAATTTTGGGCAGGGATTATCTGGTCTCTACCAGAAGACGAAGCTTATATGGCATCTGTGAGCAAGAATGGCGCATGTTGCCATTTTTTGGAACCAGACTGCTCTGGAAGATGGATGCCATTTTATGAAGAAGTTCTACTGCAGAGCCGTCATTAAATGTTTCTTTGATTTCACAATATAAGCGAAATATGGAGCTTCTGAGTTTTACTATGTATTGTACATAACATAAAATAGATGAATGCCATATCTGCCCTAGATGCTTTTTTACCATGTGAATGAAATTCATTGTTTCTGCATGCATTTTAGAGAAATTTCAATACATTTAAGCCAGATAATCTGCCGTCCCAGATACCTGCTGCCAGCAGGATAGCAAGTGACCTTACTTCAGGGTGGACATTCTGATCCACATCACAAGCCTCAGCTCCTTTTGGCTGCTACTATTTCCCTTTCAAACCTCAAATATTCCAAGTATTTTATAGTCAGTTCTTTCAACAACTAATAGAAAAAAAGAAATGAAATTGTGACAAGAGAACAAAAAAAATACATATGCTTCCTATAGTCTCAAACAAGCGAAAGAAAGTTTCAATAATAATGACCTTTAAAAGCTAGGAAATTCTAAAATTTATTAACAATATAGAGCTTTTGCACTAACGGAGACAAAAATGCATATATCCTCACAAGGAATTTCAGCTTTGCTTTCAAAAAAAAAAAAAAAGTGGAGCACAACGGCCAGATATTAATCACAGCACTCTTAACCTGCACATACAATGTAAATTCTGATGATTTATCAGTGCCTGTAAGGTTGAAAGTCAGCTGTGTGTTATTCTGCAAAAGAAGAAGAGTCTGTGTCAGGAATATAAGTAGAAGTACAACATAAATGCCGTCTCCACTTCTTCACAGATATTAATCTCAGAATTGCTAATTTATAAAAATTATTTAAAGATTCATAACCACTTGACATTCCTTGTTTCCCCGGCTGACAGCAAAAATTAAATACAGAACATACTTATTGCTCAATTTTAAATATTAATCCATATGTCTGTAACTGCACAAAGCATACAATTAGAAAAACATGGAATTTAGAGTGCTTGAAAAAAAATACCACTATGCTAAAATGGAAATTATTCTTTTGTCAAGTAATGCCTCAGTTCAGAAGTGCAGTTGATAAAAAAGTCATCCTCTCTGTATCTCATTTTTATTTCTCATAAGATGAGCTAACGATGTTTTACAGCAACTCCAATAACTTTTCCCTTCCTTCTGCTAAAACAAGGAAATGCAGTGGAATGAAAAAAATCCCTTTGCTTTCTTAAAGCTTTATGGCTATTGGCTGATTTATTTTGTTGGGATTTTTGTAAACGTAACTGTATAAAGGTTTGCCATCATCTTTGCGTATGCTTATACATTTCCCTCTTTCTCACAATATAATTACTTCCCATTTCCTTAAAATTGCCATCCCAAAACAAGAACAAAAGTTCCTGAAGCAAATTTATGATAGTTCAAACCTTACTATTTCTTTTTTTCTGTCTGTCTTTACAAAATTGGAAGAAATGCAATTACCTTGGAGACCTCTAGCCTTCTGTCCAATTTGACTGAAATCACCCAATAGCTTTAGATGTTTTCACAGGAAGTCATATGAAGTCATAAACACTGAAAAATCTCACAACTTTTTCTTTAAAAAAACATAACCTAAAAAAAAAAATCCACTAAAACAAACAAACCGAACAAGCAAACAAAACCAGTTCTACCTTAAACAAAATGCAAACTGTCTTGTCTCTGAGCTATTTCTCAGAAATATGAATTTCAAACTTCTCCTTACTCCAGGAGACAGATTAATTTATATTCAATTTTAAAGAGTGCTATGAAAAGACTGTGAGCAAGATTCATTTTCATAAACCAGTCTGAATTTCCAACTTTTCCTCATGATGTTCTATTACTTTGTGCATATGTAATGCTATTTTAATATATGGTCTTAAAAAATAAAATAAACTTCCCAAACCACCATTCTGACTGCTTTTAAAACCAGATTACATGTAAGTAATTTTCAAATAACTTTTTTGTTGTAAATTCTAAGTTCCTTATTTCAAAGTTAAAATTAATTTGGATGAAACTCCTCCCAAGATTAACCTTTGTTTAAATCATAGTGCTCATAAATGACAGAAACATCCCAAAATCTGCAAAGATAAATCTCGTCTTTGAAATTACTGAAAGCCTTCATTAAGCCTTAATATATGCTGTCAGTTTTAAACTAAATAATAGATGAGATTTTAACATAATCAGGAGAAAACTGCTGGTACCTGCCTCTGTTACTGTCACAGTTAAATTGACATGGTAATTTTAAAAATAACGCCTTCTCTGAGTCAGTTAAAGAGTGACAAGCACCCACCAATTAGAAAACTCTTCTTCATATAGAAGGATACTATGAATTCACTGGTATGAATAAGCAAGTATCTTTTCTACTGGTACAATGTGGGAGTAAAATTGGAGTGGCTGGGTTAAATAAATAATGCTGAAAAAGTAATTCTAACACCTTTCTCTTGGAATTTTGAAATTTTGTTGTTAATTTTGTTGATAATTTGCAAGTATTTTATTATTTCTTATTTTATTATTCACGGCTGCATGGAAACATAATTTTTATTAAACGTGCATTTGGGGATTAGACTACATACTGTGCTTCAAAGCTAATGCAGACAACTAAACAGTTAGAATCTCAGATTGCCATCCATATCAGCTGGTATCCAAAAGGTCATATGAAATTTATAAAGGAAACAAAAAGTCCTGCTAATCTCTAGCCACTCTGGAATCCCAGCACACCTGCTGGTTTCAGGTATGTTTCTCTCCTCTCCATACCAACATGCAAACCAAGGAGAAAAAACCTGCTGCAGTTTCTTGACTGATGGATTCTACTTCCCATCATCATATCAACCCAGCCTCTACAGATTCCACCAGACTGGCTGAGCATCGCCACCCACAGCACATCTTATTTGCATTCTTTACAGCAGCACTGACTACTGCATAAGCCTATCCTCCTCCATCGAGATTTCAACCTCTGAGTGAGCTGACCAGCTGATATCCCCAGGTGCCTCTGCTCTTTCTTTCTTTCCTCTCCTCAGATGTCTATTTCAAACACTGCTGGAATTGCCTGGGATAAGAAATCAATGGCTGGCAACTTCCAATGAGAGGAAGGCTAGGCTGGATTTCTGTTGGCCCAAAGTCCACCTAAACTTGTTTTATGCACCAGCTAAGATCTTTTCTCCAATGTAGCATTGAATCACGGCTGCATGGAAAGAACTTAATGATCTGCAGGTGAACTTAATGATGGTGAAATGAAACTGAGTTGTGAATACCAGCAGAGGACATATGCCACCAATAAAAGTTTGATTTAGCAAGTGTTGCATTTCTCTTCTGGAAGGTCACCAGGTTATGGTTTCAAAATCTGTTTTAAGATAGTCATGTTTTGTCCCTATCAGCTGTCATTGTTACAGACACATTTCACGATTTTAGCTACAAAGGATTAAAATGGGATGTAATCATTTCAAGTACTTCAGAAGTAGCTCAGAGCTTTAGTTGCTGGGATCACTTGATAAGACTAGAGAAAATATTTGAACACTCAAGGAAGGCAACAACACTACGGATAATAAAATGCCATGACTCATGGCACTTTTTCACGGTTAGGATTTATTTTCTGGTTTCGTAAAACAAAACAAGAAACGTACAGCTGAAAAATCCTGCAAAGATTTCAACTCCTCTCACTTGAGTCAAGGTCCCCTGGGCTACAACTACGGAACATGAACAGACCTTGAAGTCTGGAAATTTTCAGGTCATGCAAATGCACTAGACATCTAGACATGAAGATACAAAAAAAAAAAAATAATTTAAATAAAAACAAGCTCCACAATCTACCTATGAAATGAAATGTATTACTATGTCCTCCTGAGGATTTATGGGTAATGACAAAACTTATCACAAACCCGTTTCTCTTTTTGGCTTCGAAGGAAAATAAACAGGACTGACTAAGTGAACAGGAAAAAGACAGTTGCAATTCAAGCAGTGGGAATACAGTGTGAGTATTCTCTTTAATCCAACTGTTCCATCAGATTAAGAAGCTAAACTCACCACAACACTAACAACCAAGATTCCTCCATGATTAGTGGGCCACATCATCCCCTTAAAGTAGGAAAAAATATAGACTTACTAGACACTCAACTTTTCATTTAGTTGACTCATTGGATAGAGAGAAGACCGAGTGCTGGTATAGATGTGTTCCTCTGTGTGCCTGTATCTCTATCTATACGTGTGCACATGTGTGTGTGTCAACAGAGAAGCCTCTCATATTTTATCTGTAATCAATTTTTTTTTCCTAATTCCATACGTGAAGGTGAAATGGAGGCTATTTTCCTTCTTTTTTTGGCCTTTATACTAAAGTCTTTATTGTTATTGCTTCATGTCACATCTATCCGAGTGGCACGTACTGCATATATCCACCGTGAATGTTTCATGAATATTGGGGAAGCAATTGCAATGTGAGACACAATGCATATTTCAAATGACACATGACTGATGTGTTTGGAGATCTGGGTTTATTATGTAGTTGCTACATTCATCTACTACCAGAAAGCTGGTCTTTCCCTCTATTGCACTCACTAAAGTCAAAGAAAGAAAACAAATGTGCATTTTGAATGTATCTGATCATTTACTGAAACAATGAATTAATGTACTGTCATGTTTGTTTTCTACTGTCTTTCCCCAAAGACAGAGCACAGAGATAAAAACAACATCAAAACTCTTTCGTATTTGCTTCAAAATAAAAGTTTCTTTTAAAAAGTCTTTTCAAGCACTACATCATTACTAGGTTTGGATTAAAAGCATTTGTTTGAATATCACATTTTTAAGTAAGACTTTTACTATGGAAATCATTTTAATAATTTTATTTAATATCTCCCATTCTCTGAAGACTTGTCTCTTATTATTTCCTATCTCCAAATTATTAAACAGTTCAAATTTATAAGCAGTGACCCATGTGCTAGTCAGTAAAATAGGACAGCAACCTAGGTGAGTACTTGTTGCCATCTCATTTCTGTTTTAAGAATGTCTAGTTCTAGAAAGGTGGTTTCTCTTATTTCTCTTTCTTTCTTCATACCAAAACAAAACTAGAAACAACATTCCTCACCCATACACTCACACACATTGTGTTGAAGAGGCTTCGTTTGATCCAATGAAGCTCAAGAAGTTTCACAGTTAAGAGTTTCCCTCCATTTTATTCAATGGGTTTCTCAAAAAAAATTAATCTAACATCTTTGTTGTGCCAAAACAATACACCTGCTTATTTCCTACAAATATTGCATATAACTAGAGGACTAATCATTCTACGCATTGCTGAAACCAAGGCAGCTCTAATGATAACTTTAAAGTTGTTTTGAAAAATCAAAAAAGATAAAAACTTTCAAGAGAATGTAGAAAATAGAAATGACAAAGGGAAGACAGAAATTGCCTTCAAAAGCCTGAGAAAATATGAGCATCTGCAATTTCATCAAGTTTTTTCTTTCATGATTTTAAAATTAAGAGCCTGTTCTTGTATCTTCCTTGCATTAAAAGAACTTTATGGCTTCCCATGGCAACTTGGTACGTGGATGCAAGGAATGCGGACTTAGACTGGAACATGCAGCCTGGGAAGAGGTGGTTGCTCCCACATCACTGATCCATGAAGACTTCAAATATATGTTTGGTTTTTTTTAACAGTTTCTCATTTATATCTCATGAAATCTATTCCTAATGAGGCAAGTCCTGCAATTACCGCTGCCTGGGCCACCAGGGAAGACCTGTACTGGCAGGACCGGCACTGTGTGCTGGTGGACCACATAGGGGGCCTGCCACATCTCACACAGGAATGCACAAGAAATTGCTTGGGAAGTTTGAGCTGTCTCCATGTTAATTTAAGAAACTGATGAAAAATACATGAAATCAGACTCCATCTCAAACTAGATGTTGCCTTCAGGTAACAATTCAAGCAGGTAATGCAGCTGTTCTACAGGCCCTCCAAGTTTTCCCACCGCTACGAGAAAATTCTACTGCCTAAAGGAATGCTTACTTCATAGAAAAACCTCTGGACCTTGACATATTACTAAACATTCAATAGAAAAACCCCAGTAACAACTCAAAACCAAACAAAAATACTGGTAAGTCAATTGGTCTAATTCTGAATCTCTTTCATTATAGTTTCACAAGATCATCTGTTTCCCATTCAGTGTCACAACTGTGCACATATCAGTTTCTGTACCTCCACTTTCAGCCCTTATTTAAAGGGTACGCTTTGCCAGGTAGAAAATGCTACTTCCCTCCTTTCTCCCTTTTATACATGTGTTTTACTAACTACATGGCTCAGCAAAAAGGAGGCAGCCACCAGCAGAAAACATACAGAGAAACTCATGCAGGTTTTATTATCTATTTCTACAGAGCCCATAAATGATATAGCATGGCTGACCACAGAGGGGAACAAAAGAAGCAATAACCCCACACACTGCAGGTGACACAACAGAAAACAAGGCACACGGGGCCAAAAACACTATAACATAAGGAGATCTCAACCATGCTCAGTATCCCAACATAGCCAGGCACAAACCNAAATTCATCCAGGTGTCAAGTTCACTTCAGGGCTCGGGGTTCAGACCCCAGCACTTCAACACATTACACTGAGAAAACCAGAAAGCACATAACCTGTTTACAGTTCATTTTATTCATTAATTGTATTTTAAGGTAGTAACCCTCTGAAATAAAGCAATTCTGTCACATGGGGTAATGTTTCATGGTCAGAGAAAGGAAAGGACTCAAACAAGCTAACAATATAAGTACATCTCTATTCACATTATCCACAGATGCTGCTGAAAAATCAAACCCACATGTAGCATGCAGAGAAAGAGTATTAATCTTTCAAAAGCAGACCTAGCAAATGAATAGCACGCATTGATAAACAAAAACAAATTTCAGAAAAATTGCATGATGTAACTATCTGTCAGTAATTGCAGAAAAAAGGAAAGTAGATCTCTCTCAGAATTGGTAAACACTCCTCAACAAAACAGCTAATTGTAATTTTAAATGAGGCCACAGGTGCTAGTTACCTAAATGCCTTCCTGGGTGGCAGCTGCTTGTTGATTGGTTTTGGTGGACGGTTCTTCACATCAAGGAGCCCATCACAATTATCGCCTTTGTTGGCGATCTTGGCATAAGCCACGAACTGAAAGGCCATAGATTGCTCCCTCTGATGTGTAGCATGTTGATGAGGTTTGCTCATGCTGTACTTACTTGTTCAGTGCTTCAATAGTTGATTTTAATTCCCACGCTTTATTATCCGGCAAACCTATGTTCCCTTGAAAATATATATTCTTATCTAATCTTGTGTGCCTCAATTAATCACTGTGGCTTTAGATAGCATCCCAGTCCTTGAAACTGAAAATGGGAGGTCAGCATCCCCAAATCTTAATTCTTACCTCAGAAGTCAGAATTTTCTAGAGAAGGGAATGTAGAATGGCTAGCACAGCTAAATAAGAGATGTGAAGATATTCTTCAAGAAGAGGCAACAATGAATCATCTGTAAACAAAAGTGTCACGACCATACAGACTACAGTGTTTCCTTAAACAGAGATGCTGTGACACACAATTCAAGTGCTCACAGATAAGGGAGGAAAGAAAGAAAATTTAAAAAGCTGAAGCCTTCCCATTGTCTTAGTTCAGGAATGGAACAGAAAGTCTATTGCAGCTCAATCTAGAGACACAAATCCATGTAAAGGCTGACTGATCCCTCTTCTAGGTTACTGTTAACATCATTTTTAACAACACCCTTTTGCTTTCTTAAATGGTAGCATTTAAACAATTTCCTATACACAGTAATAAAATACTGCAGACACAGACACATACTATGCATACATACATACATGCTATAGAGTAGCATATGAAGAATTCTCTTATCCCATGGCCTTGGCCAACTTTGTTGCCTTCAACTGAAATTCATCCTTAGCTTTTTCATCATTCAACTTACACTGACAACTTCAATAGAAATCTAAATTATGCCTAGATATAAGAAAGATGGGTCATTGTGTTCTTTTTTATAGGTGATTCCCAGTCATCACTTCAAGACATTTCTAATGTTCCCATCATCAGAACATCTTTAGTAGTCTATGGCTATTTTAAACAAGAAAATACATTCTTCCATAGTATTTCTCAAATTTCTCTTTCAGAAGCAAAGAAGGATTCTCAGAATATAATAAATACATAAAATTTAAAGAAAAAAACTAGGAATCACATGTACTCATATACATGTACTATTGATCTCAAGCCTTCACACCTGGTAAGTGGCAGATGTAAAATGCAGCTTCCCTCTCAGCTCTCATGCTTCTGAAATAAAGGTAACAGCATCTCTGCACTTAGAAACAATGTGGTGAAAACAACCCCGTTGTCACATCTGAATGCTTCAAATATGTGAAGTGCAGTATAAGTGGTTAGTATTACTCTGGTGAGAGTCTTGATTTTCCATGCAGACAGCTCTGGGATATGCTTTCTCATTAATTTTAATTTACTATGATGGTTTCGGATGTTGCTTAGTGAGTTATTTTATGACGTTTAAAGATTTCCCATGATAAGAATACTTCAACGTATTTATTTTAACTTTTTACATGCTAATTTGGTCAGTTACCACTTCTGGTTATTGATCATCTGAGATGGTAACAATTCTAAGCAAGTACCCTCAAGAAACTTGCATTCCAAGAAAGAAACAGACACTTAACTAGGAAAAAGGGAGACTATTACTGCCATTTCCTAATCTCAAATGTACAGTCACCAACAACAAAAGGGAATAAGATGAAAAAAAATCAGCCATGTTCAAATATAAGTAAATTCAGTTTAAAATATCATCTTGGGAAAACAAAAAGGTCTGTGAATCAGTAAAAAAAAAAGTATTAATTAAATGGAAAATTACGAGAAGGAAAGATTTTTGTATTCAGTATGTGGAATCCCAATTTGGCCTCAATAATACTCTGGAAAATACAACGCTAACCACTTTTAAAGGGCAAAGAAGTGTTTTTCAGGAGAATACAAACAGATCAGAGGGCATGACTCAGATTCCCTGCTTGACCGCAGCTAGCCTTGACTTTATGCTCACTGAATCCGTCCTCTTATCTTCCTGGGTTTTTTTGCCGCAATCAGTCCTTTTCCCCTCCTATGTTTTCATCCATTCACTAGGCAATTTCTATCTCTTATTGCCTTTATCTTAGGCTGCTTTTAACACATTTCTTCAATCATAATCTGAGTTCAAAAAGTGAACGGCTATTCTTGCTTATTTGGTGAAACGTTGCTGTATCCATCCCATCTAACAGTAACTGAGAGCATATTAATGAGGCCTTCAATTTCTTGACTGGATCTATAGCACCACTGTAACCAGAGAGAGACCAAAGATTTTGTAGATTTACCTCTTCTACTTGCAAATGGGGAACTCTTGCCATCCATTTATCTCCCTGATGGAACTGGTCATGAATTTTCCACCTGACAGTTTTCCCACCAGACCTTTCAGGGCTGTGGCAACTGAGCCAAGGTATTTCAGCTGTCGAAATGAAATACAGTGGTGGGCCATTCCTGACAGTTTTTCCTCTCTGGTGCTTTGACATTATGTCTATCCAGACTCTGAGGAATTTAATTTCCTAGTCTTCTAAAAATCCCCCAGCTCAGCTGACAGCAATAGTGGAAGTCATCAGCTCCAAAACTCCAAGCCTTTTACTGCAGCTGGCAGAGGTGGGCTTCCTAGGTGTCCCGGAAGCCTCACTGGGGCAGTCAGGAGCAGAGAATCACTTTATTAGCATGAAAGGTTTTCCTCTTCATCATGCTTTCCCTTTTCTTCCCAGATTCTAAACCACAGGTATTAGTAATTTGTTTGGGTTTTTTTCTTTAAAATAAAAATTTGAAACAAAATCACACAGATCGGCCCCGTGGAAATCTATCCATGAGAAAGAACAGAAAAACCCAGATGGAGGAGAACAAAACTTTCTGCATTGCACAACTGTGCATTACATCTATTTACAGCTAGGAAGAAAGTGGTTTCTCTTGCCCTAATCCTCTGCCCTGCCTCATTTCAACAGCCAGGTCTTAAGTGCATGAAGTTGCTTTACTTCCACACACCTTTTAGGAAATCTGGATGGCAGTCACATAATTACTAGAGGTTAAAATAGCAGAGCTAGCAATAGAGATAACAAACTAAATCTTGTTTGAGAAATCTCTGTATTCCTTCTGTCATGCAGAATCAACTTTATCAGTCATTAACTTTGTAACCTAAGCTACTTACCACACCTGTGGGCTTTCAAAAGGAACCAAAAGAGTTAGTTTTGACCTTTAAATGACTGGGAAAAGGGTACTTGAGAGACATTTTCTCTGTTTTGTGATTATGCTGAAGCGGAATTTGTGCTACAGCTCTGTCAATTTAGTAAAGTGGGACCTCCTAGAAGGGCATTCACTGTCAAAACTCCTTGACTCTGAAACTGGATGCCGCTTTATCTTCCCAGCCTGGATTTATTGACTCTCCTGTAATGATATTGGGTTGCCTTCTCTACTAGAAATCTGAAGAAGGCCTCTGAACATTAAAATAGGGGTTGATATTTTGAGCGGCTTAATGAAGACTATTGCTTTCTAATTCTTACAGGCAGTTGAGTCCATTTTGCATGAATCTCTGTAACATCACAATAAAGCACAGTAACATTTAATGTTATTCTTTCAGACTCCACAAACGCAAAACATTAAAATATTAATACAATTAGAATAAACTGGTTTAAGATGAAGAAAACATTTTTTTTTTTTTTTTCCCCATTGGTAACATGGCTAGATGGCCATTCTCATAGAGTTGCAATAAATGGCTCAATGTCCACATGGAGACTTGTGCTGAGTGGAGTCCCTCAGGGATCGATACTGGGACCAGTGCTGTTTAACATCTTTGTTGGCAACATGAACAGTCTGTTGAAGTGAGTCTGAAGTCCTGTTCTGAGTTTGGATTTTGAGTCTAAGATGAAATGAAGAGAGTAATTAGGGAAACAGCAGCCAAAGTTCCTGTCTATTAAGTGATGTGTGAACTAGCAAGCTATTTTCTGGATGCTGAGATGTGTATTGGTATTTGTCCCCCAGGTCTCTAAAAAGTAAACGCCAGAACAAAATTGCTTAAAGAACCAATTGCATGTTGCTCATCAATTGCAACTAAACTCTGCATCTCCCCAGAACTGAGACACAGACAGGAGCTAAAGGTGTAAGCAGAAAGCAGTAACTCAAGCCAAATGAACACACAAATACCTATCCTTCTGGCCAAGCTACCAAGAGCTACACTAACATCATCCTCCTAAAAAAAAAAAAAAAAAAATGGAGTGTTAGGTTCTTTCTCCTTGCTTCCTGAAACAACCAGCCCTCAATCCGTCAACCAATATGACAATATCTCTCAGTTTGGGATGAGATAGCATTTGATTCCTACAAGTTAGTTTCAAATTAAGTACCTGAAAACACAAAATATAATTTGGGTTAAGGAGGCTCCTCAAATATTTGTCATTTTAAGCTTTACTACTTCCTTTATGATGGTCTGCCTCGTATAGTCACACTGATGTTTCTCAAGTGGTGTTTTTAGGGACATGGTTTAGTGGTGGACTTATCAGTGTTAGGTTTATGGTTGGACTTCATGATCTTAAGGGCCTTGTCCAACCTAATCGCTCTATGATTCTATTCTAATTAATTTTAGATATAGTTTCAATTTTACAGCTAAAAAAAATTCAACTTATCAGCTTACAATTCCTCTCTGGAAAGCAGAATAATGGTACCTTCTTGAAGGCCATGATAAGTGGACATAACGATGTAACTGCATACTATTTCATGTCAAAATCCAAACTATATTTTACACTTACAAATAAAGTAATAAGCAAAACAGAATTCTATCTCTAAGAAAGTTTTGCATCCCTAAATTTGTTTCTTGCTTGAGTGATACATTTATACCTCTCAGATACTTCTCTAAAATTAAAGATACAATTAAAATACTCTTTTAAACTTGCTGCATAGTTACTAACACCAGTAACTTCACTCTGTTACTATTACAGTTTTGTATTTGCTTTAACAGATCTAAAAATCTAAGAGAAGCTAATCACTACAGTTCAATTAAAAAATACTTGTCTTCCTCAAACGGATCTAATGAAATGTATGCAGAAATGTCTATGTCTTAAAATACTAGAAGCATTTCAAAGCTCATTTGATACTTCAATATCCAATTCAAGTTTACTGTCAGAAAAGTCTACCATGAAATCTAATAAGCCCTTATGGATTATTCTGAAAAAAAGATCAAGAAACTGGAAAATTACGGTTATTTTCTTACAAATAGACAAATCAGGTGATATTTTTTTCTTTTGTAGTGTTTTCATATGCAAGTACATATAAAAAGAGACATTATAGTCTTCTTTCTATTACTTGTGTTTCACTTTGCCTGGATCATAGGTAAAGTGTGGTTTAAAAAAACCCAACAACATTGTCTTTTTTATTCACTGTCACTGAAACTTTACCTAAAACAGCCATGACAATGCTTATGTTGGTTACCGCTAGTATATTCTGTTGAAGTACAGCTAGTGGTTGGCTGAAATTCAATTGTTTCCTATTTTACCTATGTAATACTGATACAAAACAAAAATAAAACCCTTACAAATTATTCAGTTATTCACGTTATACTTTACTA
Organism: Baryphthengus martii; assembly: GCA_013396935.1. NCBI lineage: Eukaryota > Metazoa > Chordata > Aves > Coraciiformes > Momotidae > Baryphthengus > Baryphthengus martii. The sequence goes on along the minus strand of VWZK01008371.1, from coordinate 7,183 downwards.
CATCATTCTACAGTGTTTCCTCAGTGGCTCCAACTCTGTTTCATAGAAAGACAGACAGATAAAATTCACAAGGAACAATTAAGTCTTGAACCTAAAGAAACTTTGAAGTCAGTTTGAAACTATAGCTTTAGGAAGGTCCTTGCTTAATACTCTTTCATCTGCAACTGAACCAAAATCCTCAATTAAAATTTTTGACCAGATCAAATAAGTTTTAAAAGTTCTATTTTTTTTTTTTTTCCTCTCATCCTAGCCTGCTTTTCCAAATTAAAGGCTTAGCCCTTCCTAATATGTTCCAGTTGATATGAAATTAAGTGTGTAAAATGAAAGCAAAGGCAGTGCTGGTCTAGATTCACAAAACTAGAGAAAGATGACTTACAGTATCTCCAGGGCTGGAGAAATTAAAATCAGAGACAGTTCCTGAACTTGCAGTTAAAATATCATCTGCAAACACCACCTCCTGATATTTTTTCTTCTCAGCCCCCAAGAAGTTATGTTACTTTTGCTCATCTTAATATGCATCTCACATCTTTCTTTCCCTCTTAGAATGAGATATCTCTGGGTTTACTACATGCTCTGCACCATATTCCTCATTCTGAAAGTGGACACTGTGAGAACAACTTAGTGAGAAAGTTGCGCATTGCCCGTTTATAAAGGTTAAAGTTTGGAAAACAACATGTGTATTATTTATTATATGAGATACATGTTTTGTGACAAGCCATCTCTAGTTTCCCTTAAAATAAGAAGAAATAAAAGACAACCACAGCTTCCAGACTTTCAAGCTAATTTTCTAGTGTTTTATCAACATTTTTTGGTAATCTTTGGGTTCTTCTATATTAAAGTTGCCTGTAAATGTCCCTGAAGGTAAATCCATGCTGAACATAAAAGATGTTTAGAAGTGACACTAAGCACTGAATCGTCCCTGATCATCTGCACTGCTTGTTACTTTGATCCCAGACTCTTTTGGAGTGAACAAATCATCTCTCCCCAAAGTACAACCTCTGTCCATTTTTGGACATTATTTAGTCCCAGGTCTATTCTAAAGACTCAGTATAGATGACATTACACATAACCGCCTCCTATCACCCACGATAGTCTCTCAACACTATCTTGGCATATTTTGCTTCCTCAGACACAGCAAAGAGAAAGACACACTTTTACATCCATGCTACAAAACAACAAGTTGGTTGGTGTAAAAGAGCACCAGTACTTTATGCACTTTGAACTTAACCAAGACAGTTACATCCATGGATCCAGACATGTTGGTTGGTGTAAAAGAGCACCGGTACTTTTTGCGCTTTGAACTTAACCAAGACAGTTACGTCCATGGATTCAGATATCATAAAGGGCAGAGAAGACCCAGAGCAAAGTGACTTGTAAGGTAGCTATCTACGGCCAGCGTGCCCTAGAAAGAACTAGTCTGAAACATTATAAAAGTAGCCCTGTTTGTGCCATTAGCCCCAGGGCCCAGGATTGTTCCTTGTCTTTTTTATGTTGCAGTGCAGACCTTCCTTGAAGGGTTATCCAAGAGCAGAAACTAGTCGAAGCAAAGTACTCAAGCAAAACCACCCCATGAAGACCAGCTTACCCAACATTCAGGCCAAAACTGTTTGCCAACTCTGTTGACTCTTCATCAGCTAAGGGCTCATTTTTCATGGAGTATCCTTAGCTGGTGGGATCACACAATTAAATTATCCACGCAAATGACTTGACTGGAGTTGTTTTGGTTTTGTTTTTTTTTTTCTTAGTCCACTTATCTACTGCCTTCCCCATGAAGACTGGGGCAAAAGAGGGCTAGGTCACATACTGAGAGTAGAGTTAAAGAAAGTGAAAAGTTCTTCTAGATTTCACAGATGAAAGAAAATCAATGTTGTGTATTGATAAGTCATCATGGAAGATACCACAGAGTATTAAACACACATATATCGACAAAAACACTGCCTTAGTACCAAGCTGGGCCTAGCTATTTTTGCAGATAAATTTTGTGAAAAAGGCACTGACTTTTGCATCGAGAAGTCACCCTTTCAGCACCGGCTGCAGCAATATAGAAGTGTTCTCTCATTTCCAGTTTCAGATGGTCATCTTGTCTTCCACTGAGAGGTAACTGGTATTTCTGAAGCCGCCTACTGATACATATTTATTCTTCATTTAAAATTAAATATATTTCCACCTAGCAATCTATGCAGTAAGTAAAAGTGCAATTTTTTACTTTTTCTTTCCTTTTCCAGCTAGTATGATTATATGCATTTTGGAATACTGTTAAATATCTTTTTCAGGTTCTATTCTTTGTATCATCAATTTTACATGATACCAGCCATTTGTGACGGATTATTAGTCCTCATATTGGGTAACTAAATCTAATATTGGTAATCCATTAATAGCAAGTGCCCATAAATTCATCAACAGCATTTTACCATAGCATTATCTTTCAGCACAGACATAAGGGAAGGATAAATGTCAATAGATTTCAAACAATCCTTCTTTAGAATGTAGTAACAGTTTAATGACAGAGAAATTTCGAAGAAAACAGGTGTGGACAATGAAGTAAAGCTGTCATTAAACACTGAAAGCTCACAGAATTTTGAAGAAGAGTTCAGCAGTTGTCAATGCCAATGGAATTTAATAGAGTAGATACAAAGCAAAAGAAAAAAATCAATACCTAGGTGTTTGTGCTTCATTTCTTTGTAGTTGTCAAACCTTTGAAGCTGTTAAATAAGGACTGATCAACTAAGAATAGATGTCTATTCTGACATTTTCTTAAAGCCATGTCAAGAATCCAGCTACTTACAAGCAAAAAAAAAAAAAATCATATGATATGGAATAGAAACTCAAGCTCAGAACCATATGACATGAAATTTACCCCACATAAGTCTTCATATTGTCTTTATACAATTTCCCCATACAGCCTTTGAGACAAAGACACTTTAGCATGCATGTACAGAATAAAAGAGAATAACTTAGTAGGCTTAGTTGGTTCTACAATAGATATCATTCTTTAAGGACTCTCTGTTGAAATGCTTCACTGAAGCATGTCTCACTCAACCTTGTGAGCATAAACTAGGTTTTCAGTCAGTTAATAACATAGTCATCTTTTGCATACCTCACTGAAATCCACAGTCCCTCCATGAGAACCCAGAGCACTCAAAACGAGTTGATAAACACTGTTCTCATCCCACTATGCACCTGCTCCCTTCTCACGGAAGCTGGTACAAGCTGTCCCTCATCTCCTGCAGGACTGGGATGTGGCACAGGTGAAAGGCTAATGAGTTTTGCTTCATGAGGAGGCTACTGCCTCCTGAGTTAGTGGCTCTGTGCTGTGAAGCTGGGGCAGTCAACACAATGGTGTCATGAGTGTTGGGAGACGTATGTGAAAGGAGAAGTCAGGGCAGAATAAACCAGAATGTAAATTAACCTCATTTTGCTAACTCCCAGCTCTATGGCTCTGATTCATGATCCTTGGCTGATTAAGTTGCAGCAGCTGAAGAGGTTACTGCCCCCAACCGCCCACCACCTACTTTGAAAGTTAAAATAAACCAACAGTTTGTGGGATTTAATTTCATCAATTGCTGCAGGTAAATCCTGCAGGGATTTTGAATCAGACCTTAAAATAAACTGAAATGTCCTCTGGTTTATGTTAATACATAACATCTGTGGCTCTGGAGTAGAAATGCCACTGTTCCATCATCCCCATGCCTGGGACAGAAGCTTCCAGTAGAGGGACAGGGAGAATAGACACCAGCCGGATCCTCTTCAGCTGCCCAGCAGGAATCAGCAGAGCTCATGACTCAGAGCTCTTACGCTGACCCAGAAGTACCTTATCTAACTTTGGGTTAAACTACTTTGTAAATGTAGCATAGGTGTCACACTTTAAATTCGCATCCTCACTTCTACTGTATTCATCCCGTTATGCAGAAATATAAGAGAAAGTAATGTTAATCATTTCAAATCTACATGAGTAAAAACTTAATATTTAAACCTTGTAAGTACTATTGTTTCTACTAGCAACTGAAAAAAAAATCTTTATATATAGGCATTGTGCAAGGTTATCAGAGTAAAGGAATTGAAATAACAACAACATTCAACTTTGAATGGCTCTGTAGAGTAGAACAAGGTTAAAGCCAATTCTCTTATTCCCTCAAAAAGAGAAGGAGGTAGGGTAAGACAAAGAAGAAAAACCTTCATTCTGGCTTTCTATGCACATTTAATATCGATGGTAGAATTTTTAACTCTGAGAGACATTTTATTCCTTCACAAATTTCTGGAATACTGAAGAAGACAGATTACGCAGATTTATTTCCTTTCAAAGTCACTCCTTTATTGATCCGAAGCTAAAGCAAAAGCTCAGATTTCCAGAGTATTCTTGTATTCTGATTACTTGGATATTTAAGAGATTTATTCTGTTTTAATTTAGACAAAAAAGGGAGACTTCTGGAAGGTGAAAATCTTGTTGGGAAACCAACCTCTTGATACTAGAACTGGTAAGTGCAGCCTGTGGTTTGTGCTCTCAATATTAGATCTCCATGTACAGACAGGCTAGGATGGGATTTCTTTACCTGCACTCTACGAAGAACGTCTCAGAGAAGGTCATGAAACTTTTGTCACAATTATGCCTATGCTTTCCACAGCCTATTTGAGATGGAATTTCCGAAAACTCTATTACAGGGTTCTGACGGGTATTGAAAATAGAATTGGCATAATCAGAATTCAGTGCGGAGCTGATTTCATAGTTTGGAAGCCTGAATTTCATTAGGAGGATTCTTTTTTTCATGACAATACGTAATTAAAGCAAATACTTCTAGACATTGATGCATTGAAGGTTTTGGTGGTTTTTTTTTTCTGCTACTGCTACTCATTTTCCTTTTACAAAATTTTGTAGAAATACAAGCTGATGGGAAGCAGACTCCAGAGAACATTTCGTACTCCGGTAACATGTATGGATGAGATGACTTGCTGAGCAATACCTTGTTAGCAACTTTCAGATTTTAAACAAAAGTAGGAGGGGGTTTAGTTTGCATGCTGCTTGCTTTAAGAAGGCATTGCATAGTCAAAACAAGATCTCCCACATGAGAGATTCTTTAGTAGTAAAGGAAGGAAGGAAGGAAGGCATTACCCCAGACATTTGATATAGAGGGTATGACAAGAGGAAGAACAAAGGAACGACTCAATACTGCATGTTCTTGCTGTAGCTGGAGAAAGTGCTACAAGGAATAGAACAGCAGGCAGATTAGAAACCACTGCTGCTGAAGCATCTACTTAAGCAAAGGACAGAAGTAGCCAGTACAAGAGATGACAGTTGTAAGGAATATCCTTATCCCATGCCACCCACTGTCAGGTGAAGCTTGGAAATAGCGCAGTTTCTCAGCTGGTAAGGAGAAGTCTCTATTCCATCTCAAATGAAACAAATCTAATTTTTGCAGCTATGAAAACTTTGATCATCGAGCACTTTTGCAATTTCATGACTGTAGCTTCCAGAAAATACTCCAATACAAAAAAAAAAGTATATGCAATGATCTTCCGCTTCAGAGACGGCAACAGTCAGTTTATGGTCATGAATGGAAAACTACCTTTCCATACTTTCTTATTTCAAGCTTTATCATCAGGACCTTGTTTGCCAGTGCGAGATTTTGGTGCCAGTCAACAGAGAACATCAAGAGTATGTATGTGACAATTCACTTGAACATTTAATCCAGATACATTACTGCCAATTAGAGTCCTGCCTAAAGTTGGCTCTCAAGGGAGTACATGATTATGGAGCAAAAGAATATAATTACGTCAAAACTGTTAAACACAAGACTTGAAAAGTTCCACATTTTGGAAGTTCATAGAAAAAAGTGCCATTATACCCGCTAATTTCTTGCCGAAAGGAAGCAATCTTATGAATCCCCCGTGTTAGGCTGCCAAGCACTGAAAGTAAGGGAAGGATTTTGAGTCTTAAAATGATCTATAAAATGCTTGTTCACTGAAGTTATTAACTCAAATTAAATAATATTGAAACATTGTAAGCTATCTGATCTCTTGCTTTCATCATTGTCTACTAGCCAGTTAATTACAGTGAATTAATTATGTATTAAATTATTTTTTGTTGAATCTATTGACAACATGTACTAGGGGCAAATATTCAAATTCTGTAGAAGCAGAGGCAGCTACGCTTTATCTTATACCGCTTGCAAAGTTAGCAACTGAATAACGTAATGTAGCTATATTATATGGAAAAATGGCAAAAAAAGCAACTCTGGCATAATGTCAGTGACAAAATTTAATCTGTGACAAACCTATGTTTTAACTTACACATTATAGCATATCCTTTTGTAATGCCAGAAATAAAATTATTCATTCGACAATTTTAAATACAGGCATCTATAATGATAGGTAATTTACTATTGCAGACAAAAACCACTGAAATTGGCCAGAGGCTGAACATTATTTCAAATAACTGTTCCTGGGTGTGACCAAGGACACTGAATTGGAAACATTTTCCCATAACTCTACTCAAAAAAAATTTCATATATCCTCCAAAGGGGACAAAATTTACAAACATAAGAGTTACTGAAAACTTGAGTGGACTTAGGAGGAGGAAATAAGTTAGGTTTCAAGAGAATCAACTAAATAGTAGATAAAAGGGGGTTTATCCGCTCTGCTGGCCAAGGTGACAGAACTTTTCTCCATCCTTAACTCTTGGTCAAAAGCGTATGCAAACATGGAACCAAAATATAATTACATGACATAATTCAGTCCCACAAAGAAGCACTGTAATTTGATTCCTGAATGTCAAAACATTGTACTCATGAGTGCTGAGGGAGATGGCTGATGTTCTTGCTCTACCATCACTTTTCAAAGATCATGGAGGATGGGAGACATGCCTGAGGACTGCAGGAAAGCCAATATCACCGCGGTCTTCCAAAAGGGCAAGAAGGAAGGCCCTGGAAATTACAGGCCAGTCAGCCTTACCTCCATCCCTGGAAAGGTGGTGAAACAGCTCATTCTGGAGGTCATTTCTAAACACATGAAAGAAAATAAGGTTATCAAGAGTAGCCAGCATGGATTTACCAATGGGAAGTCAAGTTTGACTAATCTGATAGCCTTCTACAATGGTGTGACTGAATGATATGAACCTGGGAGGACTGGCTGATACACCAGAATGTTATGTTGCCATTCACCAAGATCTGGACACACTGGAGAGCTGGGC
>VWZK01008370.1:65098-156874 GCA_013396935.1 Baryphthengus martii | reverse complement strand
GGACTAGATGATCCTGGAGGTCTTTCCCAACCATACTGATTCTATGATTCTATACTTCTATATGAAACTAGAAAATGTAAAAATACTTCACTTCTGTTCAGAACACATTCAGTTTCTTTTTAGTGTTAGCTACAGTATTCTTCCATATTGATCATGAATGTTGTGATCCAGTTAAAAAAAATCCAAGTGATGTATATACTGTACTTTTAAAAGAAATCATCTTAGAAATAGAAGTGGAGAGAGGGGAGATTACTCTGGTGAGACAGAGAAGGGAATCCAGCTATTTCTAAGACAGGAAGTCAGCAGATTCTGCAGTGGGGGAATAGAATGAATTGTTGAATTAGAGCATTTGGAGTTAGGAGGTATGTGCTCATGCTTTGGGTTAAGCGCTGGAGAAGAATAGTGTAATACGAGAGATGGGGAGAAAAGAGAAGCAATGCGATTGCAGGGGGATAAATGACTTGTCCTCCCATCTTGCAATTTTACTATAACTGCACTTTCATTATGAAAGGAGGACAGGTCCATTTTCTCAATGATTGTAGATTTTATCTCACTAAATATTTTCCTACCTTTTCTATGGTTATAGAAGCAACGGTTTATACTCTGAAAATACGATCTGCTCATAGGGATGAGTGAGGGATTGTGCCTGTTGCCGTAACCACAACAGAAGTAATTACTTCTATTTCAGCCATCAGCAATTTTAGATTCTAACCATAATCTGAATTTCAGGTATTAACTCCACCTTTGATTAAAACTTTAAATAGAATTAAAGGTCAAATCTTGAATTTTAGTTCTGTTTGACTTTCTGTAAGTTCTAAATTTGATCTAAGTTATGTTTCCCATACACTTTGAATGCAAACACATTTTCTTATTTGTATTCATGATGAATATGCACATCCAAGCTAGAACTTTTTAAAAGAAATATGGATATGACCCAGAGATTTTGATAGGAAGTTTCCAGTGCTTACAGTGTGAGCAACTGATATATTTCAGTCTTTTTTGTTCAATGGATTTTTGGCACAGAGACTTGTCACTGTCCTCCACAGTTGAGTTCACTTGATTGCTCTTGTGAGTGATCTTTATAGTAAATTATTCTGCTCAATGTATACTTTTTTTTTTTTTCTGATATTTGACTGAGAAATGGAGCTGCTGGTAGTTTTTTTTTGTTTGATTGATTGTTTTCTATGAAGTGACTTCTTTAAAGATTCATGGTGCCATTCTGTGGTGGGTTGACCTTGGCTGGCGGCCAGGTGCCCACTAGGCTGCTCTACCATTCCCACTCCTCAACAGCACAGGAGGAGAAAATATGATGACAAATTCAGTGGGTTAAGATAAGGACAGGGTGATCAGTCACTAGTTACTGTCATTTACACAGCAGACTTGACTTGAGGAATTAATTTATTGCCAATCAAATTAGAGAAGGATAATGAGAAATAAGGACAAGTCTAAACCAACACCTTCCTCCCACCCCTCCCTTCTTCCTGGGCTCAGCTTCGCTCCTGACTTCCCTACCTCCTCCCTCCAAGCAGTGCAGAGAGTGGGAGTTGCAGTCAGTCTATAATGCTTTGTCTCTGCCACTCCTTCCTCCTCACACTCTTCCCCTACTCCCGTGTTGGGTCCCTCCCACAGGCTGCAGTTCTTCACGAACTGCTCCTTCCCATAGGGTTCAGTCTTTTGGGAGCAGACTTCTCCAGCATGGGAACCCACAGGGTCACAGGTCCTGCCAGGAGCCTGCTTCAGTGTGGGGTCTTTACAGGGCCACAGTTTCCTTCAGGGCACATCCACTTGCTCTGGTGTGGGGTCTTCCAGGTTCTATAGGATGGATAGCTCCTCCACTGTGAACCTTCATGGACTACAGGTGTACAAGCTGCATCATCATGGTCTTCTCCACAGGCTGCAGGAGAATCTCTGCTCTGATGCCTGGAGCACCTCCTCACCCTGCTTCTTCACTGACCTTTGTGCCTGCATAGTGGTTTTTCTCATATGTGGACCTCTTGTCCAATCCCCCTGCTCAACCAGAACCACCTAGATATGATTGCCCAGGATCATATCCTTGTAACTTTTTAATATCTCCATGGAGGGAGATCCACAACTGCCCTGGGCAACCTGTGCCAGTGCTTGGTCACGCTTACAGTAGAAAACTATTTCCTGATGTTCAGATAGAGCTTCTTGTTTTTCAGTTTGTGGCCATTGCCTCTGGTCCTGTTTCATCAGTGAAAAGAGACTGGCTCCATCTCCATTGCACCCTCCCTTCAGGTATTTATGTGTATTTGTAAGATCCTCTGTGAGCCTTCTCTATGTTGAACAGTCCCAGCTCTTTCAGTATTTTCTCGTAGGAGAGATAGGTTTGTCCCTTAACCATTTTCACAGCCCTTCTTTGGACTTCCTCCAATATGTCCAAGTCTGACTTGTACTGGAAAGTATTGGACACCACATCCAGGTATGTCTCACCACAGCTAAGCAGAGGGTAAGGATCACCTTCCTCTACCTGATGACAATTCTTATTCCGATGGAGATGATAGCAGCATTCACCTTCTTTGCAGTAAGGGCACTTTGCTGACTCACCTACAACCTGGTGTCCACCTAGATAGACCCCTGGATAGACTTCTGCAAAACTGCTTTCCAGCTGAATGGCCCGCTAATAGATGAGGTTGTTCCTCCACAGGGGCTGGAGTTTGCACTTTTCATTGTTGAACTTCATGAGGTTCCTGTTGACCTGTTTGTCCAGCCTGTTGAGATCCCTCTGGATGGCAGCATGGCCCTCTGGGATATAAGACACTACTCCTGGTTTAGTGTTGTGGCAAACTTCTGCTCCATCATCCAGATCACCAGTGAAGGTGTTAAACACGACTTGTCCCTGTAGTGACTGCTGGGATCACTACATCACCGGTTAGTGTCCTCCAAATAGACTTTGTGCTGCTGATCATTATCCTCTGGGCCCAGACTTTCATTCAGTTTTCAGTCCACCTCACTGGCTGTTCCCCTGGTCCATACATCAACAGCTTGTCTATAAATAGTTTGGGGGAGACAATGTCAAAGGCCTACATGATGTCCAGGCAGGCAATAGCCACTGCTCTCCTCTCATCTACCAGGCTAGTCATTTCATCATAGAAGTTTATCAATCAGAGTTGGTCAAACATGTCTTCTCCTTGGTAAAGCCATGCTGAATATTACTGATGATTTTCTTGTCCTTAATGTTCCAGGAGATGGTTTCCAGGATTAGCTGCTCTATGGTAATATTAATGTTAAATAAAATTATACCTCAGTATAAATAATTTAAATAAAATTATACCTCAGTCTTATATAGAATCTATCATTTATTGTATTTTCTTACTGAAACTATTCTTCTATAATTGAATATATAATAACATAATTATTTTGATGAGGGGAAATTTGATAAATCCCATCAATCAGACAGCAGTATTTCATTAGCTTGTACCACTAGGTATAAATGCACATCATTTACTTACTAGGAAGTAGTCAAACATCCTTAGCACAAAAGCAATTAACCATCCCGAGGGCATATGAGGACACACAGATATAAACAGGATGTATTTTCTTCTCCACTTGTAGCAGTGAAGGCGGCAACCAGAGAATTCCTTTAGATAGATGAGCGAAGGGTAGGTGTGGCATTATTAGCAGTTTATAGCTGCTGGGTTTTTTCTAGAGTTAATTGTGAAAACCGGTGAAAGTAGGTATCTTGTGGATGTGTTTCTGTGAGGTGGATTTCTTGCTATTGCTACTATTTTTGGCTCATTCATACTGTGGTATTTTGCAAGACAATATTTGCAGAATTGGATTTCTTTGTGGATCAATAGTAGATGTTCGGCACTAGAGAGGTAGCCAGAATTTCCAAGTCAAACATTTCTCTCTCTTGCTGTCTTCTAGGTAAAAATGTCATTTCTACACCATGTTAAAGCTAGCTAATAACCAGACATTTCTTTCAATGTCTAGATCAAAAATGTTAACTTCTTTTCTAGTAGATTAATAAAAACGAATTACATAAACTTTATGTGCAACCACTAGTAGTTTTTAGAGGTACAATAAGACAGCATTTGCAAAGTTTTAAGATATTTGATATGATAAAATGTAGCAAAATGCAATCTGATATAATTGCTTAGAGGTAAAAAAAAAACCTCAAACTGACAAATGCAATATTCTGTTTCACAAGATAAACGTGATATAGTAATATGTATGGTTGGGAACATGATAAACACACTGACTGAAGTGAAATACAGTGTGTTTGTTTAATGATTCATTTTGCTCTTCTTTATTTCCCTTTGTGAATGCTATATTGATATTTGAATTAAAATATGTAATTATTATTTATTTTTGTATCTTTGTAGATGGCTTTATTTACAACTTCTTTATTTGTAGAATACTTCCTATTGGGGCTGTATAAGTTGATAAAATGTTGAGACTGTATTCCTCTGATTAATCCATCTCAGAAATGCTTCTTGTGAATGCAGGCCGACACAATACAGGCCATACTTCTGTGCAAACAGAATAACATGAAAAATAAAAATATAACCTCTTCATGCTGCTCTTTTAATGTGCTATCCTTCCATTTTAAGACTTTCAAACAGTATTTGTTCTCAGAATAAGGAAAGACTATACATTTTTTTTCAATTATTGTGGCCCCGAAGTAAATAATTCTAAATGACCTTTATAAGTAACTGATTGCAGAATTAGCCTCTGTGGAAAGTTGAATGACACTTAACTTTTGTATTGGAGTGAAAATAAAAACAAATAAAAAGAAAAAAAAAAAGTAATTTGTTTACCAGTGACTGCAAAGCAGAAGTCATCTGCTGTCTGTAGGCTTGAGATGAGTGGCAATTGACAGGTAATAGTCCGGGGTAACTCCATCTGGTCTTCAGCTACCTTCCCAAAAGAGCATCATTCTCCTGAAGATTTTGTTATCTACCAGTTTTATGTGGATATTTTGGCTGTTTTACAGCATCTCAGATAGTACTCCTTAATTTTATATGTTCACAGTGTAGACATCCATGTATAAATGCCTAGTCTCACTTTATAGTCAAGGATGAGAAATAGGTGCTTCTAAGCTACAGTTGATCTAATGTGTGTTATTTACCTTTTGATGAGATAGATTGCATTCTAGATGGATTTTTTTCACTGATTTTGAAGAAGCTTACATAAAATCTAAATGTTTGCACTGTAGATGTCTAGGGTTAAGTATGATGAATCCTCCTGCCAAAAAATGAACTCCGCAATATAGAAGGAACTTTCCAGTTCAGCTAGTGAGTCTTCATCTCCTGGAGTTGTTTTACAGCTTTGTGTGCCACCTGCTAATTCTATAATATTCTATAAATCTCCAAGTTTTCTTTCTCCTTTCCTTCCTCCCTCTCCTCCTTTTCTCATCTCCTCTGATACTCAAAGATTATATTAAATTTGAAAGGATTGAAGTGCTTAATATTTAGACTGTTTCATTTTGGGTTGTGTTTTGCTCATGCAATAGGTGACTACCAAAGAACCAATCAAACTATTGTTATGCTACACAGCTGTTCTCGGATATGTTGAATCTTTGAATTATATGCAGTGTGCAGCAAAATAATATGTAATGATGCTGCATTCTTGGCATGATGTTTTAATTCAGTTTTGTTCCTTACTGTTAATACTACCAAAAATATAGCTCATTTAAGCTAATCTTAGTTTAATTGTTAAGTACTCTTCTGAGGAGAAAAGATTCATAACCTCTTTAGAAACTTCATCATTATTTCACTGGTAAAATGTCAAATTGTATGGAATGAAAACATTACTATACATTGGAAAATATTTTTAGAGTTGCATTTGCATTGGATGCTTTGGGATAACAGATGCATGTATGGAAATGCATACAACTTTAAATCTTTACATTCTCCCTTCAGAAACAGTTTGGAAGCACATAGACTTCCTTCTGTTACACACCATTCCACTTTGTATGTTTTAATATTTTAAAAAGCTGAGTGTTTTACCTGGAACACTACTTGCCTTGAAAAACCTTTGGGGAGCTAGTTCCATCAAAAACTAGACACGCAGTTGTGTTGAACACTTGTCTGGAAAGATTGCTGTCTGGAACACATCCTCCTAAGCATGTTCTCTCTCAAGAGTTTTTGGAAGTTCTCGGATTAGCCATTGACTATTCAATAAAGCCTTTTCCCATGTTACTTCTGAGCTGGATAACAGGCTCACTTCTGCCCGAGGAGTTCCAAAGGAGGTATTCCAAGGCACAGGAAGGAGATACATCTACTGCAATTTCATAGTTTGTTGGAAATCAGATCTCTGCTCTCATTTCTTCCTTTGGAAAAGTCCTTGCAAAATTATTAGACTAAAGTTGCACCATCATAATTTTTCAGAAAGTTATTTTTCATTTAGGAGTTTTTTTTTTCCCCTGTAGCTTGGATAATAATCATTAGTAACACCGTCTTTTTTGTTTATTTGCTTCTGGGTTTATAAATTTAATTTCATTCAGCAATTATAAGTTGTTTTTTGCTTCTGGGTTTATAAACAGAAAAAGCAGACCAAAATGTAGAGAGACTATTGCCTTCCTTTTAGCTACTTTCATATTTATTTTACCGAATAAGAATGCACAACTCAGCATATTTTATTTTAAATAAAGCTTTTGTTTATGTTTGTATATGAAGGAGAAGGAAAGAAAACATTCCTTTTTTCCTGACAGTGGTTTCTGGGGACATGTTTAATAATATCCTCTGAAGCAAAATTCAAAATATAATTACAGTAGTCTGCTACCTACTGGTTACATCCAAAAAGCTACTGTAAAGGTACAAAATTTCAGGGACTATTGCATAGCTCTTTCTGAAACCGAAGAGAATTTTAATGATTCTATTGCTTCATTTTAAGTAAGGGTATTGTCAGTTCTGAAGCCATGCAAATACGTATCTGATATCATTAGTTGACTTATAACATGTGGAATGATAGATCATGACTGTGTTGGTAAACTGTCTCGGATGGAATTCTGCATTTTTGCAATTTCCCTCTTGTGCCTGCCTTTCAGAACCCACTTTTGATAGTATCATGCTCTTATCCAGAAACTTGTAGTTCAGGAAAATTATTGGTGAAATAGTTTTATTCATGATATTATTCACTGAAAGTATACCTAATGGCTTGAAAGTATTTTGTGGTCCCTCTGCATTTTTTTTTCCCAGTTCCCAATTAGATTATGGGGCAGGGTACAAATACAATAAATACATAAATAAACTTTAAACATCATCACTGTATATATGGGTTGATAAAAACAATGGATCAAATCTCATTTGTATTATATGATGCTTATATGTTGTTCTGAGAAACTGGAAAAAGCCCTATATTTGAATGTATAGATCAAGAAAGACTACCTTGCCCTGTGCTTCTGATTATTGTGCACCTAATAACCACATGAGTAGCACAATTTAGTAATGCTGATCTGGTTTAAGAATATATAGAATGTAGTAACAAATCAGCACAGTGTTCCCCGAAGTGTTTATTCTTACAAACAATAACAGACTAAAATGTAGAATTACCTTGAGGTTTTACTCTAATGTGAAACTGGTTCAAGGATGCCACCTACCTTTGATATGCCATTTATAGCTTTTTCAGTAAAACAAAAAAAGACAGAGTGTTAGATGACTGGCAAAAGCAGAGTTTTTGCAGGTTCATTATAAAATTATGTTGTTTACTCATCTTACCTAATTCTCAATTTTAATTTGAAAAGTTCCAGCACACTCAATTTTAAATGCTGGTGTCATCAAACCATCTTATCAATAATCTAAAGAGATTAATCAGTATCATGAGCACTGCCGAGATACAGCCTTCTTTGGGTCTGATCAAACTAAATCTGACATTGTAAAACAAGGACTCTGAAACTATCTTATCACTAATAGTACTTATTTTCGTGCCATTCAGGCATATTGCAAAGATTTAAGTACATTTTGTATTCTACACGGTGTACTTTGCATGTCAAAGATAAACAGCGGAGGATGAATTTCCCAAAAGCATACACAGTTGTTTTTCACAGTTACAATACATAAATGCTTATGCACAACATATATAAATTAGTTTACTGTCTCTTGCATGTTGAAAATTGACAGTTCTGCTATTGCTGTATGTTACTTTTGCTCCATTTGTGCAGATTCCCTTAAAATTACATGTCTTCAAGTATCAATTGACAAGTATATTTGGCAAATAAGTAGCAAATTTCCTTTGCCAAATCCAAAACTTGTGCTGTAAATCAACTCAGGTTTGGTATGTGAAGTTGAAATGAGCTGTTTGCTAGTAGATTACACGCAGTTGCTTGCTTACCTTTTAATGATTTGCAGTTAGAAGCTATTTCACTTGTGCTATAAGATGTACATGCCTGGAGTAACTATTGGTAGCTGTTTCTAACCCTCTTCCAGCAGAGGTATGCGTGGTACGCAACATGATTAACTGGCTCAAGCAGTAATATTTGACTTCTTCCTATACATAAAATATGATCCTATTTGGTGGTTACTGTTTCTGGTTTTTAGGTTTTTTTTCTGACTACTGGCAATTTTGGGCAGAGTTGCAGCATTTTGTAATTTTCAGTTGATCCAGAAACTTTTAAGAGGGAATCAAAGTAGTAACAACAGCAAGACTAAGATCATCTCAGTACATTCCAGATTTGGGTCTAGTGCTGTTTAACATCTTTATTGGTGACATGAACAGTAGGATTGAGTGCACTCTCAGCAAGTTTGTTGGTGACACGAAGCTGTGGGTTGTAGTCAACACACTGGAGGAAATGGATGCCATCCACAGCGACCTTGACAGGCTTGAGACATGGGCCCATGTGAACCTCAACGAAGTTCAACAAAGGCCCTATGCAAGGTCCTGCACACGGGTCAGGGCACTGCCAAGCACAAATACCAGCTGGTAGGAGTATGACTTGAGAGCAGTCCTGAGGAGAAAGATTTAGGGGTCCTGGTTGACAAAAAAGCTCAACGTGAGCCAACAATGTGAAAGTGCAAACCAACAAGCCAACTGTATCCTGAGCTGCATCAAAACAAGCGTGGCCAGCAGGTTGAGGAAGGTGATTCTCTCCCTCTACTCCACTTTCTTGAGACCCCACTTGGAGTACTGCATCTGGCTCTGGAGCCCCCAGGGTAAAAGGACATGGATCTATTGGAACATGTCCAGAGGAGGACCACAAAGTTGATCAGAGTGCTGGAGCACTTCTGTGAGGACATGCTGAGAGAGTTGGGATTGTTCAGCCTAGAGGAATGAAGGCTCTGGGGAGACCATACTGTGCCCCTCCAGTATCTGAAGGAGGCCTACAAGAGAGCTACAGAGGGACTTTTTACAAGGCCTTGTGCTGATAGGATGAGGGGTAATGGCTATAAACTGAAAGAGGGGAGATTTAGATTAGAAATTAGGAAAAGTTCTTCGCTATGAGGTTGGTGATAGACTCTAACAGGTTTCCTAGGGAAGCTGAGGATGTTCCACCACTGGATGTATTCAGGACCAGGTTGGATGGGACTTTGAGCCACCTGGTCTAGTGGGAGGTGTCCCTGCCCATGGCAGGACAGTTAAAACTAGGAGATCTTTAAGTTTCTTTCCAACCCAAACCAGTCTATGATTCTATGATTTTTATAGCCCCTCAGTTCAGGAGAGAGCTCAGCAGAGGTCTACAAAGGGGACTGAAACATCTTTCTTATGGGGAAAGGCTGAGAGACCTGGGTCTGATAGCCTGTAGTAAAGAAGACTGAGAGGGGATGTTATCAATGCTTATAAATATCTAAAGGTGGGTGTCAAGAGAATGGAGCCAGCCTCTTTTCAGTGGTGTCCAATCATAGGGCCAGGGTCAACAGATACAAACTACAACATGGGAAGTTACACCTAAATATAGGGAAAAACTTCTTTACTGTAGGGGTGACAGAGCCCTGGAACAGGCTGCTCAGAGAGGTTGTGGAGTCTCCTCCTCTGGAGACTTTCAAAACCTGCCTGGTTATGTTCCTGTGCAACCTTCTCTGGGTGATCCTGCTTTAGAAGAGGTTGGGCTAGATGTTCCCTAGAGGTCCCTTCCAGTTCCTACCGTTCTGTGATTCTGTGAAGATCTTTCATTTCTCCAGTGTAATGAAGAAATTATATCGAACCTTAATCATACTAGTAAAGCTATGTATTTTTTTTCTGCTTAGCCCTAATTAAAAAAATAAAAAAATAAAAAAATTTGTCTTGAAACACTTGTAAAGGAACTTATATTTCCTTTAAACTCTATCCTCTCCTCCCCAGTGAGATGCACGTAGCATTGGACATTGTTGCTCATGCTAAAGAGAAGCTGTTTTAGCTTTCTGACACTGCTTATAAAGACAAGTACTTCATCTACAATAAGGCAGACACTTTGTATCAATTTGGTTGTTCTCAATTAATATAAAATATCTACAAGGATATTATTTTTTAAAAAATTGATTACTGTTGCACTTACCAAGAAATATATGATAATGAGATTAGATTTCTTCTTGCAGTTAGTGGAAAATAGGATTAAGATTTAGGTGTACCAACAAATTAACAATTTTTTTAACATCTTGAATTTCTTGTTATTATGAACACAAATTTTTCTGTTCTGCAACACTCAATTATCAATATCAGTGCAAAATGTCTTTTACTTTGAATTTTGCTGTAAGTGAAAATTTCATTGTGTTCTTAAAATGCAGCTGAAATCTTTATCCTTCAGCATTAAATGTACATACTGTGGTTAAAATTACAGAAGCCCATGCTTCTGATGGTTGAGTTTTACTCAGTTTCATGAAATAAGAAAATGGCTTTTACCTTTGATCTAGCTTTATCCTGCTTGAGCCAGACTATAGATGTCAGGAGTAAATTATGTTCTTCACCTTCATTTCATTTAATCAGTGAAATACAATTGTTTAGTTGTTATTTGAAGACAGCTGTATTGCACAAAGTACAATTAGTTATGTTTTTTTTTGAGTATACCTTAATCAAAATGTAATGCAGTTATCAAGAACTGTAATATATATGTAACAACTACATAAAGAACTGAAATGGTGCTGCTTTGAGGAAGTCAGTAGGTGATGATACCTTAAAGTTCTTATAATTCATATTTCATGAACAAAGCTGTTGAGTTAATTACAATCATTTATTGTAAAATACGCTAAAGGTAATGAATAATTTGAAAATACCTTTTATTTACAACACTAAAAAAGTTTATTTAAAGACATGTCTCAGGTACATTTCTTTATGTCTAAAATACTCTATTTCCTAGGTTATTCAGATAAATTTTGAAGAATTTGATCTGGAGATTGGCTATGACACACTGACAATTGGTGATGGAGGAGAAGTTGGTGATCCTAAAACTGTGCTTCAAGTGTAAGTCTCTTTTGCATTTTAAATTTGTATGCATTATAGAATATCATTAATGTGGTCTTTTTGAAAAGAATAGAGAGTGATTAGAACTAGGTAAATCTCAACAAAAAGTAATCTTACTGAGCTTCTAAAATTACTGAAGGTTACAGTTTAAATACAGTGTTATATGTTTGCTGTTCTGAAGTCAGAAAGAGGTGGGCTAGACAACAGAGAAGAAAAAGATAAACTAAAATCAGACATTTTACAAGACATCACCTGTACATTCATGCATAGATATTAAATTTTTACAGGCGATTGTGCTTCCTTTATTAAGTATATTCTCAAATTAAAAGTCTGTAAGAAAATAAATAAATGGTCAACTTATACATAAACTTTCACAGTCTCCTAGCAAGTTTAGTATGACAAAAGATGTATTATAGAATCATGACCCTTTATTGGCTATTGTAGATAACTCAAAAAATGAGTTAGTATAGTGAAGAAAATAACTACAAAGAAAATCTGAGTAAGATATTACCTAAACCACATGGACTAAAATTCAGACAGCACTGAATATTAGATAAGATTTTTTATTATCTATTAACATCCTTATGGAATGTGTGAGCCTGGATATAGGGAGATAGATATATGTTTAACAACCATTGATTAACTTCAGAGTCCATATTTCTCAAATAGTTAACTTGTGATGATGACTGTCCAATAATAGTGACCAGTCTCAATAAGGCAGATTCAGAATCTTATTACTTAATTTATAAAATTTTGAAGACAGAAATATAATCTAGTGATTCTCTTTATTACTCAGTGCAGAATACTATTAGGTATTACTTGTAGTCTGTCAATTAATGTAGCTCCAATTTTATTCTGAGTAAATAATTCAGTGTTTTGTGCAAGAAATGAATGTCCCTTAATATATATTAATTTTGTTTTGTTTAAATCTGACTCAGTTTTATGAAAAAAACAAAACAAACAAAATGGCAAAAATGTTGTTTAGTGCTTAGAAACCATATTTTACCCATAAGGGATTGTCTGCTATTTGGAAAAGATTTTTGGAAAAGGCCAAATAATATTTAGTTGTTATTTTTAAATGCACTCATCTCTCAGTAAGTACCTTATGTTATCATTAGTTCAAATGTTACAAATTTAAAACACAGATCAGAATAGAAGTAGATGTGATAAATGTTTAGTACACAATGTATTTAATCAAGACTCAAAAGAACAGCAAAATTAGGATTCCTCAGAATTATATTGTCTGCAGTACATTTAACGAAAAAGTATTAATAATACTTTTATATATTGTAACTTTCCAGTATTCACCATAAGAATGAGATAAAACATTTGTTTGGTTTGAGTATTGCAAACCCTATGTTTATCTTTTTTTCTTTCCTAGTAGATGAAATTAGGAAAGATTATTAAGTGCAAAACTTTCAGCAGAAAATACAGTTGTTTCAGGGTTTGCAGATTTTCACCATCAGTTCCCTCTTAGATTTATCCTTCAGTGGATAGACTACCTGACTTATTTTTAATTGTTTTTTGTCGTAATTCTATCCCTTTCTACCAAGGAAGAGACTAGGATTTGGCCAGGGAATTTAAGTGCAATTAATTTAGTGTAATGCAAAGTTTCTTCAATGGATTGTAGATGTGCTAAATGTTAGTAATAGTAGTTTTGAGAAGTGGGGAATTGCAGTAATTGCTATTTTATAAACAGTTCAAGCCTTCAAAATATATTTTTGATAATACTGGAATTGAATTACAGATATTCTTAGATTTCTAAACTATATTGAATATCCTCTCATGTAGAAAGAGCAATTATTAAGTACAAATTCATCAAGTCTTAGTAACATTTAACTAAAGTGTTGTTTTTCATTGGAGCCTGAATTAAAGGAATGCATTGAAGCACGGTACAATGGTATTTAAAATTTTGAGAAATGTAGTAAAGAACTTCGTCCAGATTTAATTTCATTGAATAAACATATTACTGTTATATAAAAGCATGTCTGATGATGAGACTTAAGTTAGGGAAAAATGATGAAATTACGATTAAACTTGTCATGAATGTAAAGGAATTCGGAGTAATTTTCTTTAGTAAAAGAGTAAATTAGAATTGTCAAGTGTTAACATAAGAGAATTTGTTCTGTAAATAACTAGGTAAATAATTTTGAAGAACTATTACTATGAAGATCTTGGAAAAGCTAAAAATTTACCAATTAATATTTGGCGTTTTAATATTAAATAATATTTTATGATCAGCCACAAACATATTATTTTTGTTTACCAATGGAATCACTGATTATTCTGTGATCAGATATATCGATGTTGCAGTTATTAGGATGAAAAAGTATTAAAAAAATTACATGGAAGTAGGAATAGAGTTGAGTACTATAAAAAAATCTGTAAATCTTTTCTTCTGTGAGCCATGCAGACTTTGTCTGAAATGTGATGCATAGTAAATAAATGAGTTATTTTATGATTTAATTTTTGGATTTTAAATTTTAAAATAATTACTTTCCTCAAGCAAACTGCTGAAGAACATTGACTTGAATATGTCTGGTTTCATGTAAATGATGAGAAAATATTTATCTTCCAGTTTATCAAAGTTACTCAGGAAACCTATCCAAGTGTTTAATCCACTAGTTTTACTGAGCACTGCTAGATAGGGAGGTTCAGAACCAAAACCTGGATTTAAGTGCCGTTCAGAGACGATTATACTTCCCAAATTGGACAGTTGCAGTCCTGATAATTCCTACTCTGCTGATGCTAATCACAGAAGTAACTAAACTCCAAAGCCATTTTAGTACTTGCCATTAAGTTTGCCTGGGTGCCTGTAATCCTGTGCCTATACACAAGCATCCAGCAACATGACAGACTGCTCCAGCCTAGTGAGCCTAGCACCTAAGTGAACTGAAATCTGAAACGAGTGTATTTTTTGTGTGCTTGACAAGATGACTAACATGAAGGCATTCTTAGTCTTTAGTCCTACAGAACTATGATCTTTGCAAGGTGAAGCAGTGGTAGGTTCTATTACCCTTTAGTAATAGAGGGAAAGAAGGAAAAGAAATGGTGGCTCCTCCTTCATACATCAGTCTCACCACTCCTTCAGGTTGTTTGGAATTTTGCTTTCAGCAGCTTGCTCTGACAGTTGCTGCAGGTAGCTCTTGATGGAATACACATCTGGGCACTGGTTCCTGTAACATGCGTTTGGAAAATCCAGTGCACAAGGCATGAAACTCACTCTTACTCTTCTAGTATGCTTGCTGTGTTGGGTGTACGTGTATCCATCTCCCATATTACACATCATCTTCAGCAGGTGGAAAGAAGAGTGTTGCAATCTTCTTAATATCTTCTAATCTAGTTTTCGGTGTACTCTTGTCAAAGGGAATGTGTGTCACTAATATGTGGGTGGAGTAGTTCTGGAGTCCTAGAGGAAGAGGTGGAAAACATCCTGCTGAGTGTTGTGACTGTTACGCTGTTTAATAAAAAGGGGGACATCATAATTTTGAGAAAAAATCCAAGTGAATCCACTGTCAGTGAAGGAAGAGTTGGTATGTGAACTATTACAGGAGCTTGACCCCTGCAAATCAATGGGCCCAGATGTTATCCACCCAAGGGTGTTAAGAGGGCTGGCTGACATTGTTGCAAGGCCACTCTCCGTAATCCCTGAGAAGCTGTGGAGACTGGGGGACATCCTAGAAGACTGGAAGACGGTTAATGTCACGCTCACCTACAAGAAGGATAATCCAGGAAATTATAGACCCATCAGTCTTACTTCAGTCCCTGGGAAAGCTATGGAACAAACTTTCCTGGAGGATATCAAAAGTCAAAGAAGCACATGACTCGGAAAAGACAGCACGGATTCATCGAGGGCAAATCACATATGACAAACCTAATCGCCTTCTGTGGCAAAGTAACCTGCTCGGTTAATGTGGAGCAAGTGTTAGACATTGTCTAATTGATATCTCCAAGCTCAATATGAATGAAGAGTGTACTGCAGTGTTGAAGACCAATAGGATGCTGGACTACATCACGAAGGTCACCAACAGCATAGATAACGAAGTCATTATCCCACTCTACTTAGCACTCGTCAGACCACACCAGGAATACTGTGTTCAGTTTTGGTCCCAGCTGTGCGAAAAAGATATGGTCAGGCTGGAAAGGGCCCCGAGAAGGGCCACAAAGACGATCTTTGACACAGTCTCCCACAGCATCCTCCTGGAAAAGCTGACAGCCCATGGCTTGGACTTTACCCTGTGCTGAGTTAAAAACTGGCTGGATGACCGGGCACAGAGGGTGGTTGTGAATGATGCCTCATCCAGTTAGTGTCCAGTGACCAGTGGTGTCCCCCAGGGATCAGTACTGGGCCCAGTTCTATTGAACATCTTTATTGATGACCTGGATGAGGGAATCGAGTCTACTGTTAGTAAATTCTCAGATGACACCAAGTTGTGGGGGAGTGTTGATCTGCTGGAGAGACACTGCAGAGAGACCTGGACAGGCTGGGTTTATGGGCTGAGACCAACGGTATGAGGTTTAACAAGGCCAAGTGCAGGGCTCTACACTTTGGCCGCAATAACCCCAGGTAGCGCTACGGACTCAGGGNCAGAAAGGGTGATTAAACCCTGGAATGGACGTGCTATTTATTTAAAAAATGTTATTTCTGAAAACTTTATGCATTTTAAAAAAATGTATTTATAATTGACTTCAGAAAAGAGATTTTTTTTTAAAAAAAGGGCTTGTTATTATAGGAATTGTTCTCTCTGATACAACAAAGAGATTGGTATTCCCAATGACCTTAATATTCCCAAAATGTATTGTCAGTCACCAGTGACAATAACAAAACTCTATTAGCCATTATAGGAGTATTGTTTCTGGGGAACATCCCGTTAATCCATTAATTTAGCTAGGACTCCACTCACTAAAGACACTTTCCCTTAGTGTGGGAATGAGCAGTTAGTACATTATTTTGGCCAGACATTTACTGTTCAGTTCTGGCAAGAATCTTTGTAGTAGCTCCATCTGTGAACACACATGTAGGAAATAAATAGGAATTTCTCCCACAGCAGAGTATTTCATACAGAAACAAGCTAAAAAAGACCGGAGGGGAGAACTGAAATTCACTGCAAAATATATTTAAAATGACTATTTGAAGTTTCAGCTAGCTTTAAAGAATGGTTAGAACTGAGGAAAAACCAAAGCAACAGTTTGTTTTTTCACTGTTACACAGTCTTGTGCTTGTGATCTGTTTTACAAGAATGGAAAATGTTTTGGGACTTTCCACCATTCTGTTTTATCTGATAAATTATGATAAATTTGAGAGAAAGTTTGAGGAAAAAAAAATGCAATATAACATAAAACTGCAGCTTTCACATTTACTTTTTTGCTAGCACACTATTTCATGCAACAACCAGAATAAACATTTAGGATTGCAGTGACTTGCGATTTTTTGCAAACCATGTGAAAAGTCAAAAAAAAAAAAAAAAAAAGAACCCCCGAGTTTAATCTTTCTAATTATTCAGTATCCATTAGGAGGTTTTAAAATTGTGACATCTGTATTTTTGTTAATGGAGGAATGAATGTCAGGTGAGTCTGTCAGGCATGTTCTCTTGTGATGGAAGTGATGGGGGGAAGCGGGTGAGTGCACGAAACACATAGACCTTCAGAACAGTGGCGATTTAAGAGCAACAGCTTCCTCTTAAATGTGAAGTGCATGTGTTCCAAAGTGGATATATCAGAGAAATATTAATTTGAAAAATACATGTAGCGCCTCTTTCTGGGCTTTTAGTGCCATGTGATATGTCTGCATGTGTCCAAGTCATGCACATAGGACTGCCAGGTTGGGTTCAGGGCATGGGGAGATGCAGGTCTTTCTGGGCCAGCAACTGAAAGTGAAATTAAATATTTCAATTTCAGTACAACACACATGGTAGTTGCTTGTGTTTATAGACTGCTGTCAAATCTGCAGTCTTTGGAACCTGGAGAGCAGTATTGGCTAACCAGCCAGTAGATACCTGATTTGGTGGGAGCTGAATGCAATTAATTTAAAAACAGGAACAAAAATTTAAAAAATACTCTATAGTTATTTATATTTCTCACAAAAGGAAAGAAAAATAAATCTAGTTATTTAATGGTTTTACAGATTTTTTTTCTGTCTATAGGTTAACTGGGAGCTTTGTACCTGACTTAATTGTGAGCATGAGCAATCAGATGTGGTTGCACCTTCAAACGGATGAAAGTGTGGGCTCTATCGGTTTCAAGGTTAACTACAAAGGTAACAATACATTATTGGAAGTGAATTAAATTGTTTAGCAAAAGTTAAGCCAATATTATGACATTTTATTAGGGTTTTTTTTTTCATATTTGGGAATGCATTCTATTTTCGGTTCTGTCAATTTAAACAAAATGCAAAAAACCCTTAATTTATTCTACTTACTTGTTGTGTTCTTACAGCAGTTGATTTTTGGCATATAGTTTTACAATTATTTTCTGTTATTCAATGTTGAAAAATACTAAAATGAAATAATTCTGTGGTTATTCAAAGCTAAATGCATAAAGGAAATTAGTACTTCCTACATTCTTTTGAAAACTAATCATACCTACCACAACAGAAAGAAACCTAGCACTGTAAGAGAAGAATTTGAATTACTGATGAATTTTGGGCCAAAACAAGGAAAAACTTTCCTAATAATTTTATTCCTTATGATCTTAAAATGTGAGGGATCTATAATGCATAACATAAACCAGCTGTTCCTATTTTATGCTTCTGGGAGAACATACACTTTTCATATAGCATGAACAGCAGAATCATCCAAAAACTGAAGAATAACATATCTTTATATATGTGCACTTCTGTGTTATTACAAAACTTGTTCTATTTCTTATCTTTATATTAGATTTAAAATAGCTACATGTATTTCTTGCAAAGCATTTCTAAGTTACATGATTCATACTTAGCACCAAAGCTGAATAATAGAAAGTATGATTATTCATCAAAATTATTCATCAGAAGCAGAGAGAGCAAAGACAAAAGTTAAACCAACAACTACATGTATTAGAAATGGAGATCCTAGTGTTGAGGATGGGGAGATGGAGTGAACAAGCATTTTGGGAGTAAACCTGTGCAATGTGACTTGCTGTTTTTTCCCATCCATAGCTTTCCTTTGACTTTTCATGCATACTGAGCTCTACAGCAGTATGGCAGGGGTGTGCATGTGCACTCTTGATATTCAGATCTAGCAGACTAAGATAGAAAGATCTTGCTACTTTGTTGTGTGACAGTTATTAAGAGCCAGGATTTCTACATTCCAGTTGCTGAAAAGGGCAAGAGAAATGATTAGTATAAACAAGTTTAAGAACTTGTTACCATAGCAAAACTTGAATCCTAGCTGAACGGAAAAGGAAGCTTTTTAGGTCTGAATTTGAAATAATTTGCACAGCTCAAGTAGATGTTTCCTTTATTTACAGGATTCTTTTCTAGTAAAATTAATTTTACTCGCAACTGTTTTAGTTGGCAGAAGGTTGAGGATTATTGTGTAGTGTTTTACAATGTAGCACTGTGTCTTGTTTTATTCATGAGTTACATTTATTCTTAGAAGCTATAGATCTGCAAGAATGAAATTAATTGACTATGAATAGGTAGAAGGGGGAAGAAAGGGTAACATTGAAAATATCATCTCTGTATAATCAACTTTGTGATTGCACACCTAGGTATTGAGTCTGTTTCTCTCTTGCCCTATACTGCTGCTTTACGCTAGCTCACTAACTAGTATCTAAATGGCATCAAGCATTCATTGATAGGCACTGTGTGGTGTTTTGGTTTGGGTTTTTTTTTTTCACCCAATCTAGAGCATAGGAGAAATTTATTTTCTTTTTATATCAGTTGTCTTTTCTTTGATCCCTGAGAGAATGTATTCTTTAGAGATACCAGAAACCAGGCAATGTTCACTTATATAAAATGGGAAGAGAAGGAAGGGAAAGCAGGTTTGGGGAGTTGCTATTTTACCTTGTTTTTTTTGTTTTGTTTAAATCGTTTCTGTTAATGATGGTAGGCTCTGAAAAGAGATATCTAAACAGGTAGTATTTTGGGTAAACAGTGTTTTGCAATTAGTTTTGGAACTTGTGAATTGAAAGTTGAGAGACATTCCAACGAGGTAAACAGAGTAATTGAGTTAGTGCATTAAGGGCTATAACATGTCACTGACTTCTTTACTAGAATCAAAGAATTGCAAAGACTTTTCTTTCAAAAATGTTCAGTATTACTTAAGAGAATTGTAATTTCTGGGAGGCAGGGTCAGAAGACATTTTAGTTTGACTGCATGAGTTAAGAATGTATGCCCAACTTGCTAATATTTCTCTTCAATTCTGTAACTGTGCCTTGTCCCCGTCCACCTCACAATTTCCACTGTCTGCCAAGACACTTAACTATGGCTGATGCTGTTATCAGTTTATATGTATTATATACTTAAATCTTGTAAGTTTCTGCTCACAATAAAGGTGCAACAACATTAGTGTTTTAGATTAGATTAGATTGAGCAATGTAATTTTTGAACTGAGTCTTCTGATCATTCCCACTCCCCTTACTTTAATTTTCATCATGCAACAAGCTTGAAAGGGACAAATTACATTCCATTGAGGCAATTCATAAGATGCACTTGAATAACAATGGGAATAGCGTTGCTCATGTGCTCCAGATCCTAATGTACATATAGAAGGACTAATAAAGCTGTCCAAAAGAAAACCGCTAAAGCACGAAGAAATTTTTGTAGATAGTATGGATACTGTATCTTCTATTATTTCACTTTACAGACTTGCTTATGATGGAATTAATTTTTTCATAATGTACTCGATAACAGTACTTGCTAATAGCTAAAATAATTTCCCAATAAAATGTTCTGATGCCTAAATAGCTGTTTCTGTGCATCCTGAGATTCAACTAAGTACGGAGGTAGTGGAGATATGTATGCCTCATCTGATCAAAATTCATAAAGACATTGTTCAATTCAGTTGACATTTAAGTCTGTGTCTGGCAAGCATTTTCAAAAATATAGATTGTTCTGAGTCCAACATGGAATATGATGGGAGGAAGAGAAGGTTGTGGGATGTCATTACCTAGTGCCCTTTACTCATTGTCCTCCAAAATTGTGTATTTGCTCAAGGTGTGAGATAGAAGGTCACATCTTTTCTAACTGGGATAGAATTGAATATACTGTATCATTTGTAATGATAGAAATAAGACAAATTAATTTTTAAATACCTCTGTAGATTTTCAGCCTGAGAT
Source organism: Baryphthengus martii (assembly GCA_013396935.1). Lineage (NCBI taxonomy): Eukaryota > Metazoa > Chordata > Aves > Coraciiformes > Momotidae > Baryphthengus > Baryphthengus martii. The sequence goes on along the minus strand of VWZK01008370.1, from coordinate 136,278 downwards.
TTTTTTTACATTTATGTTATTACAAGAACTAACAGTCTATTCTCTTATAGGTATCTGACTTTTATACGTCTGTGAAATTATCAAAATCTTTGTCTTCTGGATTAACATGTTGCATACAGAGTTATCTTATTGTTTTAATAGCTAGTTCTCATTATTTTGTTGTGAACTATAATAATACATCAGACATAATCTAATTTTAATTGCGTAAGAATATAAAGTTGAAGAAGGTTACTTTGACTGCAGTGTAATGATAAGTTTTGAAAGAGGCTTGCCTAAGATGCCAGACTAGATAGGAGTGTAGGTAAAAAGTGAATTTGAAGCAAAGTAGATTTGCTTATTCAATTTCCTGCATCAATGATCTAATTTTAGGATATGGGATTTACACTCTGACAACCAGTATTTCAGAAGATTTCTTTTTGCTTGAAGCATAACTTTGATCTTGCTTCAACCAGTGTGACTTGTATTCCTGAGTCCTTGGAGTACTATTGTAGCCTGCAGTAGCCTGCTGGAATTTGTGATCTGTGTTTCATCCTGATTTCCTAGCAGTAAGCACTGAATTGCAGATACATCTGAGGTCACAGATAAGCGAGATGTTTTACCATGACTCACTGCTCAAGAGCACTTGCTGTTCTGAATGATCTCAATTAAGTAGATAGTTTAATCTAGTATTAGTCCTCTAATATATGTCTGGAAACATGTATGTCATAAGCATGCATGAAGTAAAGTACATTTGCTATAGTATAGGCTTCAGGAACGCCCCGTCTCAAGAAATTGTGAGAGTAGCTTATCAAAGAAATATTGTTGTGGATGAGTGATTTAGATCACCCAGAGAATCACCATCCAAAGGTACTGACAAAATGTGGTTTTAATGTGAATATATAAAAGTATGACTTAACAAAGTTTGATGGCAAAATTCATTCCATTACTTACTACATGGAAGAAACATACAAAGGAAAAGCAAGTTAGAATTGAGCTAGAATGATTCACACAGAAACTGGAGGTGAAAAAGGGTAAGGGAGACCCTCCCATTGAGTCATGAGGTCCAGAGTGGACCCCCTTAGTTTCTAAACTCCTGGTGAAGCTTAAATGCAGCTAGGTCCCCACTTAGTCTCAGACTTGGACAGCAGTTTTCATCTAATGGAAATAATACAAACGGTAAGGAAAACCTCCCATTGAGTCATGAGACTCAGAATGGACTCCCTTGCTTTCTAAACTTGTCAGAGAGGAAGCTAGTTGCAACTGGATCCAGACTTAATTCTAAATTTGCTCAATGGTTTATGTCTTCTGGAATTAGCTGCATGGATTTAATTAGTATTAATTCAGCATGGTATTAATCGGTTTTTGGCCCAGCTATGTCTCAGGCCTTTATCTCCTTTAGAGACTGTATTAAACTACTGTGAGTGCAGTTAAGAGAGTGGAATGCACCCTTCACAAACATGTATCTTCATGTCCATTCTACCAAAAAAACCCAAAAAAACAGATTGAATTCTTAGTGCTCATATTATAAAGTATTTTTTAAAGAATTTAAGTTACTGAGCTCGGTGAGATAATGGGCAGTTTCATTGTGTAAATTTGGGTTTCACAACACAGGTGATTTTGTTAGTTTGTTAGATGCTACCTAATCCTCCTTTTGTGAGGAAGGGGAAGTTTATATTTTCTTGTGCGTTTTCACTGTTCTGATGATTTCTGTTGCCTTTGTACTCACTCTCCTCTGTGTTTCTCTTTATGTGCTTGTTTTGTTTGTGTGTTTTGTAGTGCAGTAACTAGATGGGATCATGCCAATGGTTTATTTAATGGGATTCTAATATCCTCAATTCTATTCCTTGTGCATTCTAACTTCATTTTGCGGAAAGAATGAAAAGCAGATTCATATTAATGGTAAAAATCCCTGTGCTAAATCAATGCAAATGATTTTAAACCTTGTAAGTCTCATGATTAATTCAAATTCTCAAATACAAACACCACTCTGTATTTATAAAAAACAAGCAAACAAAAAGCCAAACCAAAACGAACACTTCTTTTTGCGCAACCCCACTAACCAATAGCTAGTTTATAAATACAGCACAACTTTCTCTGTACCTGATCCTATTTCTGCAGAAAGTGTATTGACAAGTTTTGTAATTCAAGCTCATTCCTATTTCAGATCTCTTCTGAACATAAGCAAAAGGGCATCCCCTGTAGAAACCTTGGGCACCTTCCTTGTTAACTTACTGTCAAAATGAAAATTATTGCTCTGTTTTAGTCTCTTTGTTCTTCTTGCTTTCTTAGCTGTAACTCACTGCAAGCTTTTTCTGAACATGTTCTGTCGGTATTATCCAAATGTTTTATTAATATTTTTATCTAATTTGCAAGCAATGAGTTTGACATTAAGGTATAAGAGTTGTTGTTTGCAGTCCCTGGAGTGTAAGTGTATAAGAACAGCTGTACAGAGTCATGACAGAGATACCTTTAATTGAGTATCACGTAAGGAAAAGAGAGCAAGCAAATATTTAGTGATGCTTCTTCAAAATACTTCCTGACACTCTAACCATTTGTGACAGAGACTTCCTGAATCCAGTCTGTTTATAGTAAGATCTTGACAGATTTTTTCATCCATGACTCCGTCTATTTTTCTTCTTAAGCCCACATACACTTTTAGTTTCCTAAATATTTTATGGCAAAGACATCCTAATGAAGAGTATTTATTTTTTTTTTTTCACTGTAGATTTACGAATTTTATCTGATGTCTTTTCATTCTTCTCATAGAAAATAGTGTATTTAATCTACCATTTTACTGGTCACTCAGTTTTGCAGGACCTTTCTTTATTTCTTCATTGGTGAATGTCCTCATTGCTACTCTGTGTAACCTGGTATCTTGAGTGAGCTTTGTCATTTCCCTGTTGGCCTTATTGATCAGCATACCTGCAAGTAATACTGTCAAACAGGTTGGATACTAAAGAAGTCCATTAGTGACATCTCTACCATCAATTAAATATGTTGGAACTTTCATAGCTCCTAAAATTGTATTTCTGTGTACTTAAAAGGCTGTGCAGGTCATATTGTAATAGAGGTTTTAAAATTTCATATAATAGGAGATTAAAACATTACAAAGTTGTATGCAGCTGCTGGAATTTAGCTTTTCAATACATTATTACCATTATTGCTTTCAACTCTGTAATCTTTGAATGCAAATATACTGGTTTCAGGTCATATGAGAACTGGTAATAAGCTGTGCCCAAAAAGGTGGTGTATCAGAATGCATTTGGGTGGTTTGGGCTTTTTTGTTATGTATTAAAATAATTTCTGAAATAAGTATATTTTTTATATTGAAAACTTTCATGTTTCTGTTCACTGTAAAAAACTGGTGAAGATCAGTCTTCAGTCTAAAAGCATATTCTTAGAAAATGAAATTGTGCATTTCACGTGTTTCCCCAAAATATTTGTTTACTGGGTGTTGCTGCAACTTTTTCATTATTGATTTTAATTCTGATTTCTCTGCATGTTAGTATTGTTTAGTATTATGTTCTCTAAGTTCAATTACAAAATGATATTATTTGTCTTGAAAAAGTCTTAATTTAATATTCATATTTCTACTTAATGGCTTGGTTGGTTAAAAGGAAGGTAATTATTTCCATAATGCACAATCTATCATCCTTTTTCTACAGCTCCTCTCATATCAGTGGAGAGTTGGGCAGACAAATTATTTGAAGGTGACTCCCACAACTTTTAAATTTTGTTTAGTAAAACTGTATGTCATCCTTTCTGCTTTACAATATTTAATGAAAAACATTTAGCAGTCAAACCTTTTGTAATAGCATGTGCCAGTTTTGGCTGGGATGAAGTTAATTTTCTTCATAGTAGCTACTATTGGGCTACATTTTGGATTTGTGCTGGAAACAGTTGATGACAAAGGGAAGTGTTAGTTCCTGCTGAGCACTGCTTGCACAGAGTCAAGGCCTTTTCTGCTTCTCACTCCACCCCATGAGCAAGTAGGCTGGGGGTGCACAAGAAATTGGGAAGGGACACAGCTGGGATAGCTGACCCTGACTGACTAAAGAGATACTCCATACCCTGTACCATATGGCATCATGCTCAGCGCATATAAAGCTGGGGGAAGAAGCAGGAAGCGGCGTATGTTTGGAGTGATGATGTTTGTCTTTCCAAGTGATTGTTATGTGTGATGGAGCCCTGCTTTCCTGTGGCTGGCTGAACACCTGCCTGCTGATGGGAAATGGTGGATGAATTCCTTGTTTTGCGTTGCTTGCATGTGCAGCTTTTGCTTTACCTATTAGACCATCTTTGTTTCAACACACAAGTTTTCTCACTTTTACTGTTCTGTTTCTCTCTCTCATCCCACTGTGAGGGAGAGTAAATGGGAAGCAGTATAGTGCTCAGTTGCCAGCTGAGGTTAAACCATGCCATATTATTATCTATAAAAAAGAGCAGAAGGATTTTCTCTTCTCTGAAATTAGCCTGCTGAGCAATATGAATACATTACATGCAGAAAGATCGTCTTTTGCTGTGTTCTTAAACATTAGTTACTACTTCAACCAGGACACTGGACTAAATGGCTGTTAGTCTGACTCATCTGCCTCAGTATTTTGATGTGTATTTAATTTCATTTGGGTTTGTTCTAGAATCATAGAATTGTCGGGGTTGGAAGGGACCTTAAAGATCATCGAGTTCCAGCCCCCCTGCCACTGGCAGGGACATCTCCCACTGGACCAAGTTACCCAGAGCCCCATTCAACCTGGCCTTAAAAACTCCAGGGGTGGGGCTTCCACCACCTCTCTGGGCAACCTATTCCAGTGACTCACAACCCTTCTTCCTAACGTCTAATCTAAATCTACCCTCCTCTAGTTTGAATCCGTTCCCCCTTGTCCTATCACTACCCGACATCCTACAAAGTCCTTCTCCANCGATCATGTTAAACAAGACCGGTCCCAGTACTGATCCTTGAGGGACTCCACTTGTCACTGGCCTCCACTTGGACATGGACCCATTGACAGACACTCTTTGGGTGCGGCCATCAAGCCAATTCTTTATCCACTGAGTGGTCCATCCATCAAACCCATGTTTTACCAGCTTGGAGACCAGGATGTTGTGTGAGACAGTGTCGAAGTCTTTTCTCAGGTCCAGGTAAATGACATCAGTTGCTCTTCCCTTGTCCATTGATGTTGTGACCTTTTCATAGAAGGCCACCAGGTTTGTCAGGCACGATTTGCCCTTGGTGAAGCCATGTTGATTGTACCCAATCACTTCTTCGTTATTCTTCTGCCTCAGCAGTGCCTCCAGGAGGATCTACTCCATGATCTTACTGGGCACAGAGGTGAGACTGACTGGCCTATAGTTCCCTAGATCATCCCTCTTTCCCTTTTTGAAAGTGTATTAAGCGTACTTGTTGCAAGAGACTATTTGCCTCTGGCTTTGGGGTAAAAAATATACCAAAGCCTGCTTTTTTATTTGTGAGAGTTCAGTGAAAATTTTCTTATGAACATTTCTGACCTGTATCTCTGTAACTGAAAGCAAGAACCCACAGACAGATATTAAATCAATTAATGTTTTTTGAAAGATCCTTATGGGCAAAGGGTTGAACTTGAAACCCAATGTGATAGAATACTAGTTAGATTACCTTGAGCTGAAGAGCTTTAGAAGGTGACATGAATATAGAGCTCTGTGTCCATATTTAATATCTCCTTTATCTCTGAATGAATTTACTTCAGTATTTACAACATGTATGTTTTGTGTTCACCACCAACTAGCCATGATCTCTTAGTTAAAGCCCTTGGCCCTTTTCTCCACGTATATTACAACAATGAGAATTTGGTATGCCTGATTAGTCTCCTTTTAGCACACTTGTATTTAGGTTGATGGAGGTGCCCCTCATGGCTGCATGGCACCAACTTTTAAAGTGCTGTGTGTGACAGCCTCTGGTGTTATCTTTGTATTGGGTCTGACTGAGATGAAGTTAATTTTCCCTGATAGCAGCCCTCATTGGGAGGGCTATTGAGAACTAGAAAGGTATTGGTAACACATCCGTGTTGTGGCCACTGCTGAGCAGGGCTCGCACAGCACCAAGGCTGTTTTTTCATATTACCCCTGACACTGGGATGGGGTGGACAAGATCTGGGGAGAGGACATAACCAGGGCGTCTAACTCAAAATGACCAAAGGGATATTCCATACCATATGACATCAGCTCAACTATTAAAGCTACGAAAAGGCAGGGGGGAGGAGGGGGCAGGGCATCTGCGTGTCCTCCAGAGCAACTGCTATGCATATCGGAGCCTTGCTTCCTGGAAAAATGGCCTGACATCGCCTGCTGATGGCAAGTAGTGAATAACTCTGTTTTCTTTTGCTTCCACATGCAACTTTGCTTCACTTTTCCTTAAACTGCCTTCTTCTTAACCTATGAGTTTCTTCTTACTTTCTCCCCCTGGTTCAGAGGTGAGGAGGTGCGGGGAGCGATAGAGCAGCTTAGTGGACACCTGGTGTCCAACCAAGGTCAACCTACCACAGTCTTCTTTCAAAACATTAAGATGCATTTCCTAGTACATCAACCTGTGAAAGGGTGACAGAAACAAGATTACTACTTCTTTGTCTGCTAAGTAGCATCGTGACATAATTGTTGCTAAATTTCTGTATCTGTTGGCGTTTCATAGAACAGAGGGCTAGACATTTATTTTACTTGGTTGGATGAAGAATGAAGATAGTTGTATTGTTTTGTATATTTCAGTATGTAGGATAACTGCAAGCAGGTAGGCACTATATTTAAAATACAGTCAGAACTTAAAGTGTGTGTATGGAGGGAGGTTTTTCAAAATGGTTCCAGCTGAAACACTGAGAAAAATCAACACAACCAGTTGATATTTTGCATTTCTCTTACTTGGACTTTTGAGTTTTCGTTATTGTCAAGCATTATGCTATGACAATGTAAATGTTTTTTCATTTATTTTTTTCCAAGTCAATAAATAATTTCTCTAAGTGCTTTTATGCTAGAAAACAACTACATCAGCAGTCTTTTCATCATGTATTTTCATGTTCTGAGAAAACTCTATTAATTGATTAATTGTATTAGAGTAGACTATACCTCACGTTTATTGCTGGCTTTTTGTTTCAGTTCACTGTTGGTTGGCATTTTCTTAACTTATTTCCAGAGAAGACTCCTATGAGCTATAAAGGTTTAGCCTTGCCCAACTGTTGTGGGTTAGCAGGCAGCTTTCCCCGACACGGCCCTGTGCTCATACCTACCCCAGCAGGATGGGGGAGAAAGTGAGAAAACTCGTGGAGTGAGATAAAAAGAGTTTAACAGGTAAAGCAAAAGCTGCTCGTGCAAGCAAGAGAAAATAAGGAACTTATTCACTACTTTCCGTCGGCACACAGATGTTTAGCTATTTCCAGGAGAGCAGGGCTCTGTCACAGTTACTTGAAAAGACAAACTCCATATCTCTGAAAATCCCCATCTCCCTCTTTCTTTCCCTAGCATTATATGCTGAGCATGACATCATATGGTGAGGACTATCCCTTTGGTCAGTTGGGGTCAGCTGTCCCAGCCATGTCTTCTCCCAGTGCCTTGTGCATCCCCAGCCTACTCGCTGGTGGGGCAGCATGATAAGTGGAAAAGGTCTTGATGCTCTGTAAGCACTGTTCAGCAATACATAAAACATTGTTGTTATCAAGACTGTTTTCATCACAAATCCAAACCACAGAGAAATCTAGTACACTAGCTCACTATATGGTGATGCACAGATGTGTTACGCATTAAATTCCTTGAATTAAAGTAATTATTTATTTTATGGAGTGTTGAGTCCATACTTCTGTTTTAATTGGTGTTATTGCCAGCTTTTTGATCTGATTGCATCTTCATCGTATTTTGCTGGTGCTGAACTGACAGTTTATTAAAAGCTAGTTTCTATGGCACAGAGAACATTACGTGAACTTCTTCGTGGTGTGCCTTTTCCTTGCTTTTATAGAAAATCTTTAATATAGAGAGCTTGTCCTTTTAACTTGCAATGTATCTTTAGGCTTATATATGCTTATAATTCATGTTGAGTGTCTGAAATATATATTGAACATCCTTTTTGATCGTTACATCTAAAGTAAGAATTTTTGTTTACTGTGCTGTCGTATTACAGAAACTATACATATGAACTAGAACACTGAGTACATGGGTTTTAGTGCATCTAGTAGGGATACCTATGAAATGAAACTGAAAACTTATATCCGTCATTTAAAATCCATAATAATGTTTTGCTTAATGAAATACTTTTTTATTAACCATTGTGCTCTATCTCTCAGGCAGTCAGAAAGTTGTAATTTTTTTTTTTCTTTCCCCTCTCTCTCATTCCTACATGGTGCACTTATATGCATAGAATATTTCTTGATATATGAAAAGTGCCAGAATGACAAATTTGAGGTCACCATAATGCCACAAAATTTTTATTAAAAGTACTTAGGAGGTGTGTAACATGAGTTTGAATTCCTTAAAATGGAGAGAAAAATCTAGTATCAGGACAGAAGGTGCCTTTGTCTGTGTTGTCATATCAAAAGGTAGACTGTCATCTTCTTTTCTTGAATTAATTCTATATCTAAGCATATATATATAGATATATTCTGGAAATGAAGAAGAGACTACAGCTTGATTGATTTACAGTTCTTGGACAGTCAAGGCAGTTATTGTATGTATGTGTCATCTGGTCAGTTGGTGCTGATGGAAAGGAATGTTTTTTCCAGAGGCATATTATAGTATTTTTTTTTTTCTATTGTGTATAGCTGGGGAGAGGGTAGCATCCGTCCTTGGCTTTAGCTTTATTTTGTTTGTCTGTTTAACCACTTGCAGCATGTTCAAAATAATAAAAGTTTTAGTTTTGTCAGAAAATAAATTACTGCATGCACAGATCACTGCTCCAAGGTGGTACTAAGTTGTCCAAACGCTGAGCCTTTCCTTTATTTTCTCTAAGCAACAGCTCAAAATACCTGCCAAATTTGTTTTATTTAATTTTCTGCATTTGAATATCTGGTCTTACCTGGTCATATCTTCTCTTACTTGCAATCTCTTTGCCAGGGGCACTTTTCTTCTCTCCTTCTTGCCCTTCCCCTCTGTTTTTTTCCTTCCTCCTACATCTAGGCTGAAATATTGTGCATATCAAAACTCTTTCAGATCTTGTAGAGTGAACTTCTGGTCAGCTGAAGTAACACAAGATGAGAGTAGATGATCTTAAATTCCTTTTATCTTCACAAAAATTTATGAAATCTGATTGAATACCTGAGAAAGTGAGTGGCAAAGAAACCCTAGGAAGTTCCAAGTCGATATGACCAAGCAAACAATGATTTTCCAGTAAAAATGCTATGGAATTTAGTGCATTTTTTTTTCCAGTCTTTGGTCCCATTCATTCAAAAAAAGACACTGAATAGTCAGAATATTTTTATTTCCTTGAATCTCTAAAATTCAAGTGCAAGTCCCTTGTGGTTTTAGAAACTGACATTAGTAGATTGAGACAATGATAAAGTCAGAGTTTGGTGTTACCTGACAGAATAATTTTTAAAAGTAGTTTGGTATTAATTATGACACATCCTTTGAATAGACAGACCACTTGTGAGAATTAGAGAACAAATTAATGAATTAACTCTTTTTTCTAATAATAAAAATAAGCAAAAAAAATAACTATCCTCTGATGAAAATAAAGTATACCCATATGAATAGTATGTCTTTATTTACTTGTGTATACTGAAGCAGTTGAAGCTTTCTCTGCCCATCCAAATTCATGAGAGACTAAATAACTCTTTCCCTATGCTTTCTGTGAAAAATTCCTTCTTTTATTTTGTCTCTATGTTTCACATAACACCTAAAGTTTCCATAGAATTGTCAATATTTATAAATGATATAATTCTGAAAGAAATCTAGGGAACAAATGTGGGTTTTTAATAATTTTTTTTAAGCAAGACAAAAATAAATATTTTGGACTAGAAATTTGCACATTTATTCTTTTGTTTACGTCGTTCCTCTGCAAATTATTTTAAGTGTCTTCTGATTCTACTTGCTTGTCACGTGACTGCTAATAAAAACATTTTATATCACTGTAATGTCCTTTGGAGACAATTATATGTGATTTAGTTTTGACACATTGAGAACTACCAGGAAAATACCTCTTCCTTTTTGGTTTGTAAGAACCAGAGTACCGTGTTTTTCCTTTATCATGGAATAAGAAACTAGACTTCCTCAAATTGGAAAGCCTTTCAATATTAAAAAAAAAAATAGTAAAAAAATACATGTGTAAACTTACTTTTCAGCTGAATAGTCTGGAAGAATTACATTTTCAATTAAATGTCTCAGTTGACTTATTTGGCAGAATGAAGAATATGCCGTTTTGCCCAGCTTGTAGATAGAGTGAGCGCTTGAGAGCCAGTTCCTGGAACCACACCTACATGAAGGTACAACTATGTGAAGCTACTGATACTATGATGATTGCTTTATAATACTGATTGAAAATTGATGAATACAGCTAATGAAGGAAGGCAACAGCTTACTTTTCAACTAAGCTGAGTCTTGAGAAACTGTTTTGAAGTATTTGTAACTGGGACTGAGGAGAGAAACATTTGAGATTACTGTGTCTTGAAAATCTTAAATTGTTTCAAGAAACTTCAATTTTACAGAAAGATAATTAAGGTAATTGTTTTAATTTCTGCCAGTTTTGTAATTCTTTAATTTTTTATTTTTAAAAAATTTTTTTGAAATGGAACTGGAAAGACATTAGATAGTAGTTTGTCTTTTTTTTTTTGTTTTTTTTGTTGTAAGGGTTGTATAAAATCACAGGGTAGAATAGTAGAATATCAATTTAGTCTGCATTTGAAATGGTTTGGGAAAATAGAGATGTGAGCGTGTGCCTGCAAGCTATCTAATCTTGCTTATTGCTTTTGTTAGTCACTTGAGAATTTTTACTTGAACTGTTTTGATTGTTACAGAAACGAATTTGAGAAGAAAATTAACTTTACTAGGTAGGCACCATAACCAATAACTTTATTAAATTATAATTAAGGAGAGATTAGGACAACTTTCTTCTGAGTATTAATGTAAATTACCGAGCAAATAAAGAAGTTAACCTAGTGGAATTAATGAGATAACAATAAACAAATGAATTCACAAGCCAAGTACAATAAGCCCTAGTAGATGAACTTCAGCAGGCATTTAATAGTAAATGGAAATAACTAGAAGATCTGTTGACGACCTTATTTAAAACTAAACTGAATTCTTGGAAATAATCAGGGATACAAACAGAACTCATTCCAAATTTAAAATAGGGATTTTGAGATTTATACTCGGTGAAATTTTGAACACCTGCTCACTAAAATCTTCTTCAAATCCAAAAAGTGAAGTTTGAAATTTTTCCTCTTTGAGGAGGTACTTCAGAGAAGTGATCCGAAGAAAGTAGGATGATGAGTTGTGTGCCATCCAGACAGAGCCAAAAGAAGTGATAAATAAGTAACTCACACTTCAGTGGAACCTATTGTGGTATTCAGTCTAGTTATGAGCAAAAGGGAACATCATATATAAAGAATTACGTATTTCTTCTTTATCCAATTCACATTTTAAGCCTAACATGCAGATTACCTAATTAACACAGAGAAACCTTATTAACAATACAGATAATGTGGAACATAACCTTCCTAGGATCTACTCCTTTTCCCTGGAGTTATGCTCACCTTTCCAGTATCTCTTTGTGTCCTAACATTAACATCTGCCTTCCTCGTGCAGAAGGGAGTGGGGGGGAATGTACTACATTTTATCAGCGTCCCAAGGTCAGTGCTTGGAGGCATATGATCTTCACAGTGGGGTTTCCTTCTCCTTTGGGTCTTTTTTAGGCAATTATTCTTGCATACTTCTTCAAACAGCCTTTTTTTTTTTTTTTTTTTCTTTTCTTTTTCCTGTTTGGTTGTGGTTTTTTTTTGTGGATTCCCAGTTACAGTTTTGAGTTTGCAGAATAGCCACTCCCGTTCCCGTGGACAGCAAGGGCTATTGAATGTTGCACAGTTTTCACCTGGGTTAGTGAGAGCTTCTCTATATATGTCACAGAACTTAAGCTTAGACAGGGTAAGGAATAGTCACTCCAGTACCAAACAATTTCTTTTTCATCTCAAGCCAGCTAAAACCAGCTCTGGCCAAGACAAACCCAGCCAAACACCAAGTCCTGCCATGGCAGGTCAGTGCAGTGCCTGTGGCCGTTTAATGTTAGTGAGGTAGAAATGGTATTTACTGGGCTACATAAGTTGCCTAAAATAAGACTTTAAATATTTTCATAGACTTGGGATCCAGAACACAGAGTTTTTTTCCAGGCTACTGCTTAGGTAATACTAATAAGTAGACCACATATATATTTATGTATACTATATATATTAAATGTTGTACAGTGATCACGTATCTGAATTGGTTATGTGGAAAACAAATGATGTTAAATCCGTTCTTTCTTCAATATAGGGGGTGGGAATAATCAACATTTCACATGGCATGAGTCAGGGATAAGGGAAAGTAGTAAAGGTCACTATAATTAAAGAAATAAGTTTCTGGTTTTATAGAGTAGGATTACAGTAAATGCAGAAAATGGAAGCTTTAACAATGAGGAATTTCAAAAGGTGGAAAATTGTGTTTGACTATCTGAAAAATAGCATATTATATAAAACATTAAACTTTTTTGATAGCATTTTCAGTAGTAATGAAAAAAAAAAAAGAAATTAACAAATTCAAGTTGAAAATTTTGGCCTAATTGAGTTAAAAACAAAAAGAGGTTGATGGCTTTCATTGTCACTGGCAAAAATGGAGCACGTAATGCATATTATTGTATGCAGCCCCTTTCTGGTTGGTAAGTCCTAGTGATAGTCTCCAATCTATTATTTATTATCTACAACCATGTGTTATTTTTAGACAGTTATCTTGCAGTTATTTAAAACAGATATAAACATAATAGCTATAGGTTATACATGTAGCTGTAATAATAAATCTTATAATAAGCATGACTATAAAAGCATGAAAAAAATATGGCATGTTACAGTTGCTTTCTACAAGACATTTGTAGATCATATTTATCGTTATAAAATAACTTCATATGTGATGATAAAAAACTTAGAGCAGTATAGCTACGTAAAGATAATGTGTTGCAACTTTATTAAAACATGCTGTGGTAATACTATTTTTGCTTCAAATTGCTTATTTTTGACCCACACTCCAAATCCTTACATGCTTAACCACATCTAGGAAGAAACAGAGAAATTAAATGGAAAATAATCCTGAAAATATATGTTGTGTTAATTTATCTCTAAATTGGGAAAGTGTCTTATACTTGGACAGCAGGAAGGTATGTATTCTGCTAACATGGTCATCTTTACTGTTACATCATTTTTTTTTTTTACTTTTTGTACCAAGTTAAAGGACACCTGAAATCTGACGAACCAGCTGCAGGCTTCATAAAATGAAAGTATGAACACAGTGTATTAAAAATAATAATCATTTGTCATAACAGTATGGTGCTGTTTCCCACTTTAGCACTGCATTTAAAAAGACTAAAAGACCTGGGCATAGTGTATGTCAAAATAGAAAATGTCTCTGAAATGCAACAACCAAGAAACAAGAATAATCCAAAAGCTGGAAGGCATCTTTTCTACAACTTTGTAGAAACCAAATCATTTCATCTAGCGTGACATATGTACAGTGATATATAGTGTGCCAAGTCAATTAAATCGCTAATTGTCTGTTTTTGAGAAAAACAGATGGTGGTTCAAATTTTAGTCACTTTCAACAGTTTTAGGCCTCACACATTTTGGCGATATGCTCACATTACCTAGTGCAGAGTTCAGAAAGTTTGCCAATGTCTTTTCTACCCCTGACTCTCCCACCCTTTGTTTTTAGGATTATTTAAATCTGTGTGGTTTTGTTTTGTGTTTTTTTTTTCTACAAGTATATAGGGTTGTTTTTTTCTGTTTAGTTCAAAATGCTGTTCTAGGTTAGAAATAATCATATAAAGATGTATAAATAGAGATTGGAAATTTGCCAGGTTTGGTCTCTTTAACAAGTTATTGAGGCTTATAAAGGTTGTCTAGTCCAACTCCCCTACAGTGAGCACGGACATCTTTCACTAGATAGATAGGTTGCCCAGAGCCCCATCCAACCTGACCTCAAATGTTTCTAAGGATAGGGCTTCTACCATCTCTCTGGGCAATCTGTGCCAGTGTTTCACCATGCTCATCATAAAAAAATTCTTCCTTCTGTCTAGTCTAAATCTACCTTCTTTTAAATTAAAAACTCCTTGTTGTATCACAAGCCCTGCTAAAATGTTTGTCCACACCTTTCTTATAGGCCCCCTTTAAGTATTGAAAGGCTGTAATATGGCAAGAAGGTTCCCCAGAGCCTTCTGTTCTTCAGGCTGAACAATCCCAACTCTCAGTTTTTCTTCATAGGAGAGGTGTTCCATCCCTCTGCTACTTTTCCAGGAGATGTTGAGGTAGTTGAAGTCCCCCAGCAGGACAAGAGCCTGTGAACCTGAAGCCTCCTGTAGCTGAAGTACGAAGACTTCATTAATAGGCTGCCCTTGATCAGGTGGCCTGAACCACAAGGTTCCCTTTGTCACCTTGATCTCTAATTCCTACCCATAAGCTTTTAACCTGCTCATAGCTACTGTTCATACAGCTCTTAACACTCTTTCCATTTCTTGATGTGCAGGTAGTCTATGGAGAGCCAATACAAAGCTAGCTAATTCCTTTTGTCTTTATGGTTAGCAAGCCAGACCTAACCTGAGCAAAAAAAAAATCATCATTCTGTAGTCTTCCTCAAAGACTATAAGCCTCCTGTTTCCCATAAGCCAAATACCACTAAGAAACTTAACATCTCACCACACCTCCTCTCTTTGTATTTTCTTCAAAATCATTAGAAAATAAGCAGAAATATAATGAAAGCATTTTGTCCTTTTTTTTTTTTATCTTCCTCTCTATTTAAATGTGTTTTGAAAAGTGTTTTAAATTGATATCTTTATTTTAAAATATCATGGTTTTCATAATTTTTTAATTCAGCAAGGTGGAAAAAGAAATCCTAAACTTGATCAGTATCTTTAAGACGAAAACAAACAAACAACTTATTTGTACAAATTGGGCTATTTATTCCTAATTATCTCCTATTTGGAGAGATATGACTTAATTTGTACCTAGGAAAATCCTTTTGTATCAATTTAATTTTGGTTGGATTTAATTTTGATTGGATTTATGCCTGTGGATGATTTGACCATGAAGTCAATGTTGCTATCTGGTTTAGTGTCTTTAATGCAGCCAAGATAAATGCATCCTCTGTGCTAAGGAATTTACATATTATCATCTATGATGTGAATCAGATCATCTATTTACAAAGTAGCATTAATTTTTCCACTTATTAGTTATGATACCTCAGAAAGGCCTTGCTTATTGTACACACAGAAAGTTTCTTCTTGTTTACCAATACATTTAATATTCTGTTTAATTTTTCTGGAACGTTTCAAGTAAGGATCATTGCCAGACTTAAATATTCCTTCTTTTTATAAAATTGTCATAATTCTAGGGTATGGTGTAGTTGAACCCTGGAGAGATTGTGTGTGGGGAGCTAAAGAAGGCTGCAAGGATCATAGTACTGTGTTGTCATCCAAGCAGAAACTGAAGATGAATCATAGGAACCTAGGGTGATGTGGACCCAGTGCAGCTGCAATTCCACATTACTCCAGTCTCTCTGCCACCATTACTGAACTGCTACTAATATACTTGACGTACTTAAGGAATCAGTGTGGTTCAATAACACCTGGTTTTGTTGCCACAGAAACCTCTTCTAATGAGCAGATTGCGTAGTGTATTTCAAGTATAATTTTGCTTTGTATCCAAGTTTCTTTTGTTTAGTGAAATACACATACAGAGTTTCAGTATGGAGTTCTTAGAGCTTCAGACACTTCACTGAAGAAGAAAGTAAGATAAATGGTTTCTTGGGGTTTTTTAGCTTCTATTCAGCTTTCTATGGCAATTTGGCTGTCAAAAAAATTATTCTGTGAAAGGAAATGTCTGTTGAAATACTCGGTTTTCCAGAAGTTATTTTGAAATATGTTTGACTTAAGATCTAATTTCACATTAGTGTAATTTCATTAAAATGATTGGTAGTAAGTGAGGGACAGTGTAAAGGAAAGTCAGACTCCTAAAGTAACAGAGTTGGTGTGAATGACCAAATTTACATATTGAGCAGTTTCGTAGAACTGTCATCTTCAGAAGATGTCACATGTCACCCCATGCTAAAGCGCAGCGTCTCCTAATTATGTTGTGGACATGGAATGGAAAATATTAGAGGCAAGATGGATTATCAGTGAAAGACAGATCACAATGCATGTTTTACAGAGAAGTGTTTCATGTCCAGCTATACTGCAGAACTAAAATAATTTGTTGGGTGTTTTAAGTGAAATAAATTAAGTGTGGGTAATGTCCCATGAGATCTCACCTGAATTAATCTAAGAGTAAATGTCACTCTCCAGATTTCTCATTTTTCATGCTTTCAACTGTTACCTCATTTTCATTACTTTTCTACTTCTGAGCACCACTTACTACTGAAAGTAGTGGTAGTGAGCTGATTATTGATGACATGAATTTTTATTTTTCTTGCTCAGTGGTTCTGAATCTTGTTGGAGATTCCATTGCCATTTCTGTTAGTCAGATCTTTAACATGAAAGTTGAGTAACTGGTATTTGCCAGAATTTTTCTGATTTTTACTTTTTCTCTAATAACTATGTGTCTTCGAATAGGCAAAACAGTTTCCAGCTTAGAACTCAAAGACTCCAGCTTTGATTCTTCTCTATCTGCAGATGTTCTCTTGAACAAAAGACAGTTCTTTTGCCAACTTTGTTAAAATAATGAGTCTTGTTAGATCTGTTTCTTTTTGTCTGCACGTGGGGAGTGGAATTATATCTTGACAAAATTTGTAAGTGACATTGCGGACCAACTTATGATAAAATTATGTCTTTCCTCCCGTCACTCTTTCACCTTCTATTTCTTTAGTTCATTTTCAGGCTTCCTTTAGGTGACAGTGAACACAGGTATCATCTTAGGCTTTGAAATCATAGCAAGTACAATTTACATTCAGCTTCTTCAATCAGAAAATTTAATTCAGTGAGACTTAGGAATCCCAGTTTAGCTTGTATATATAGAAAGTGCAGGGAGCTGTCACTACGTAAACCCAATGTTATAAAGCATAAGTCAAGTGCAATACTTGCATTTAACATTTTCGCATTTTCTGGTTGTTTTAAAATCTGTTATTTTGATTTGGACTGTTGCTGTGCATGTGTTTGAATTCATTAGAAACTCTTTATTTAAAGAGTTCGGTGGAATGCAAGGGAGTCTAACTTACCTAATTTTAATCTTTCTTAGTGGTCATGAGGACAGTAGTTTTGTTTAGAAGAAAAAGAAAAGACATATTATTTGTTGGGATTCGTTGTCTTATATGCTTTTCCTAACTTTTTTCACTGAGACAGTTCTTTGCTTTTATTTTCTTTGCCATGACTGTGGTGTTAATGTTCTGGCCTTGAAATTGCAGGAATGATATACAGCTAATTATTCTACTTTTTGGTTTATGATTCTTACTATATTTCCAACTGATTTTTCTGTTATACAGCATCTCCTCTTTCAAAAATTAGACACATGATTTTGATTTCGTTTTTGTTTTGAAAAATGCATGATCTGTGATTATGCAGTTCTAGCAAATGAAGAAGATTTACAGGCTGCATAATTTCCAAAGTACCTCCCTCACATATGCTTCTTAAAAAGTGATCAGTTAATTTACTTAGCTTCCATGGAAACAAGGAGAAATTAAAAAATGCCATGGCTTTTTCATAGACGTTAGGGATGGTAATAGTCTTGCCTGACAACCTTTTTGGCAAAATATGGGGTGCTCTAAATAGAGTGAGTAATGGAATTCTGCCTACCATTTAAAAACAACAGTTACTTTATTTATTAATCTCAACGGTACAAGTTAAAATTGCAATAAATATTCTGGCAGTAGCTTTGATACCTACTTTCTCTCCATAATTAAAGAGAGTAATGCCTTAATTGCCTGCCACCTAACAAAATTCTAGCTATGAAATCTAAAGTGGGCCTTGTACAGTAACTGCATAGCTTTCTCTCAGATATTTATAATCTTTAATGCTTAATTTTGATTAAAATATCAGATAAAGTATGGACCATAAAAACTCATATAAAAACCTCAAAGATTAATTTTACCTGAATGTCATTGCTTTACAGCTCTTACAACTGTTTTAATACCTGTTATGCTAACATAAACAAACCTAATTGAATAGTAATGGTTTGAAATGAAGGCAACTTCTTCATTAAATAACTGTCATAAATAAAAAATCCACTTTTGAATGTAAGGTAGATTGTCTGTGTGCTCATTCTCTTAAAATGTAAATGCTTCTAAAAGAAAAGTGAGCATCTCTTTTTTTTTTTGTTTTTATTTAATATTTCATCTAGAAAATTTAGCTCAAATGTAATTAAGATTTTAGATTCTGACTGACTGAGTCCATAATTACAACTTGGGGGCATTTGAAGTGACCTCTTCTTTTTAGTGAAAAGCAAACTCATATACCCAGTAATATTTCAAAAGTCAGAGTTGTTTATGTAGAAAGGAAAGCATGAATCAGAAACGTGCGAAGTCTCTCAAGACTTGTATCTCATTTTGTCACCTGGATGGATGGTGTTTGAGCGAAGCAGTAGCGCAAGTCCCAGTGGTCCTTTTCCACTGTGCTGGAATTAGAATTTGAACAGAAGCTGTTTAACATTAGATCTGTGGTTCAGTCTCTGCTGCAGTAGTTCCATTTTCAGAAACTACTAATGAAATATAGTATGATGGAGGTGAAAAGTTTATCTAAATAACATGTTGTATTTTCGCCTTTTGCTTAAGCTTGGTGGATTGAATTCAAGGGTGGAGATTTTTTGTTGGTAGTCTTTTTCAAAGTTATTTGTTCAAAAATTACGAAGTGTTAGAGTGTAAGTTATGTGTGAAAGAATAATTCAGCCTCTGTGCGCACATTCATTATGATACAGTCTTTAATTACACAGTCACCCAGTATTTCCCTTAGGCTCCCTGCCTCATTCATTGCATTGAATGAAACGTGCCTGGGAAATGTGGCAGATGTTTAATATTTTTAACCTCATCATTCAAGTGTTGGCCTTTGCCTTATTTACTGCACATTCTTTAAAGCCTGCAATGAATATTCTATCTCAGTTTTAGCGTATATATGATTTTATTTTTTAATCCTAACAAAGATTGTAATGTTTTTTTCTTCATATCAAGATTAAAAAAAAACCCCTAGATCAGTATGATCCTTGTGTTATAAGTGGAGAAAATGGGATAAGGATAAATCGGAACCTACTCTTCAATTAATGGCAAAACTACTGTTGACACTTCTTACTTCAGGATACAAAATTCAGACTTTATTACTGCTAACTAGACTGTGATTTTAGATTATTGTTAAGCTGATGCATTGCATCTCTCATTTACTTTCCTGATATTTCTGGTTGCTCACACTATTTTCTTATCAGGTACCAGGATCTCAACATAGACAGTCCAAAAATGAAACTCATATGAGGGTTAACAGATGTAAAATTGTGTTTTTTTCATGCTCTCTGGGCATGTACACTAATTATTATCTTCTGTCTAATGAGGCTAGCATGTATAACACTTCACAAACTGCAACTTCTTAGATTCTTCTCATCAGATTTTTAACTGCAACAGCATGCTCTTGTCTTCACGTAGCTCAGCAGACATTTTACTCATGTTACTTTCTCTTCTATGTTGGCTGTACAATAGTTAACATGTCAAGCTGATTCATAAACATAGTCTAACTTTTTGAACTACAGTGGTTGACATAAATAAAACTAAGTTCATCCATAGAACCAGTATCGGAGTAATTGCTATTAATAAATAAACTTCATCAACAATTTTCTCTTCAATAACCCTTTCTAACTTATTTTGTTAAACAGATTTAACACTTAATTGTCAATATACTGATCTCCCTGACTGGAAGTATCCCTTAGGGCCAAAGGTATTCTGCTTTCTGCATTTATGTGTATTTCAAGTATCTGTTTGTTTACCTTGTATGCTTATTTTTCAGGCTGAGATTATAGCCACATAAGAAGGGAGTAACACAACATCCTAATACTATTTTCATACACTTAAAAGCATGTTGATTTGACACATGTCAGATTAGGGAGGGGAACAGAATAGGGGAAAAATATGCTTACAATTCAGTCAGTTTTATCAAAGAAACAAATTTTTTTCTATTAATAAAAACGTATTCAGCCTATTAGACTGCATATTGTCATTAAAATCTGATTGTTCCTGAAGTTCTCTGTGGTTGAAGTTAATAAGCTCACCTCTTCAGAGTAAGAAAGGCCCATACAAATTTGATTGCAACTATTATACTATTATAAATCTCATGATTTATAAACTGTTGGACCACAGCAAACTGTTGAAGATTATTCCTTTTTTTTGATTTTTCTCCAGATTCTTTCAGTCGCTTTTCCAAACTCTGTCTTGCCTATAGCCTTAGAGCATCAAAATCCAGTGCCATTACAATAAGGTTGATTATGACCTTAAGTCTTCTATTGTTTTTTTTTTTTTCCTTAATGGCCTACTTATCTATTATGTTTAGCTGTGATTGTGGACAACTATATGTCAACTTCTTTATTTCTCATCATATGCATCTAATATGTTATTTCTCATTGGAAAAAGGAATTATCTTGCACTGAGATTACTGACTGATGTAGACTTGGAGTTTATGATAGCTGCCCACTTTTTAAGAGCCATCTTTTAAAGAGCACAGGAAGAGGCAATTCTAAAGTGTCAAAAGTCAAGCAAGCTGGGCAGAAGGCTGGTTTGGATGAGTAGGGAGCTTCTTCTAGAACTTAGGCAGAAAAGGAAAGTGTATGTGCATTGGAAGCAAGGACAGGTGACACTGGAGGACTACAGAAATGCTGTTTGTCACTGCACGAAGAAAATTCATGTGACCAAAGCTCAGTCAGAGTTCAAGCTGGAACATGAGTTCAGTCACCTCACAAATAGGAACATAGACAAAGCAGAGACCTTTAATGCCTTCTTTGCCTCTGCCAGTGGCATAACGCCTGGGACATCCAGGGTCCTGTGTTAGAAGACTGTGACTGCAGGGTGATAAACTCCAAACCGACGCTGAACTAGTTCAGGACTTTCTGCTCCAGCTGGATGCATATAAGTCTGTGGAGCCCAATGGTGTTCAGTTTTGGATGCCACAATACAGGAGAGACATTGAGGTGCTGGAGTTGGTCCAGAGAAGGGCAATGGAGCTCTTAAAGGGTCTTGAGAATAAATTTTATGAGGAGCAGATGAGAGAGCTGGGGTTGTTTAGTCTGAAGAAAAGGAGGCTGAAAGGAGACTGTGTTGCTCTCTACAGCTACCTGAAAGGAGGCCGGAGAAAGGTCGCTTCTCACAAGTCACAACTGATAGGACAAGAAGAACAACTTCTATACTGACAGGGTTATCAAAAGACTGGAACAGGCCACCCAGGGAAGTGATTGAATTGCCATCCCTGGATGTATTTAAAAGCAGTCTAGATATGGTGTTTAAGGTTATGGTTTAGTAGTGGCACTGGTAGAGTTAGAGAATGGTTGGACTTCATGACCTTAGAGGTCTTTTTCAACCATAGCAGTTCTATGATTCTGTAATACTCTAGTATTGATGCATGGTTGCTGGCTTCTAGCTACGTTGCTCTCCTTCAGGCAGCATTACAATGCTCCCAGGGCAGAATAATCACTGGATTAAAAAATCTATACTTGTGTTTAGATTTTTGATATATTTATTGTTTTATTTAAGTTTTTAGAGAAAAACAAACAAATGACAAACCACGCGAAAGCTAAAACGCTGTTGGCTGAACACATACAAATAAAGGAGTGATTAATAATTTACTTATTCAATGTAATTGCCTGAAATTAATCAAAATACTTTCAGCATCAAACCCAGAAAATTCAGATTTCATGTTAAATTAATCCACAGTCAAAGCGAGGAATAAATCTGAGGTTATGTTTGGCAGAAATTGAAGTAATGAATAAAAAGATGAGGTATGGAATTAACTTTTAGATAATCCAGGGAATGTCTTTTATACCTTTAGTGTAGTATGAAAAAGAAAATATAATAGTACTTTTCCTTTATGCTTTATACTATTGCTGGTGTTCATTTTAATACATATAACTTTACATATTATAATGGCTGCATATTTCTTCTATTTTTTACTTGAACGGCTACCTTCTGTAATGTCTATTATGCTTTTAATGGTATGTAATATAAAATCAAGAAGTGAAATTAAAGACATCACATCAGTGATGGCTTTAGAATTCAAGTATTAAGTCTACTAAGTGTTCTTTATGATCTTCTTTGGAATCTTTGTACATTGAAATGTCTGTGTTTATCTGTTCCAGCTACTCTGTAGCTTTCAAGAATTTCTTACAGGATTTTGTCAGCTACTCACTTGTAAAACAATTGTGATATCATAAATCTTCTAGCTAGTCGGATTTGAGCCTGCCCTTCAAGGCCATTAACAGTACTTTTAATTGCTTTTGAGTATTGTGTCTCTTGCATTCTCTGAAATACTTATTTTTTTTATTGTTTCCTGTGCAAAGTAAGTTGGAGAGGTCTCTTAAAGGAGTTACCTATATTTGGGAGTTTGGATGTGAATTTGACATACAGTTCTAGTTTTCTCTTCTCCCACTGCCAATCTGGTACCTTTCTTATATTTATTTATTACTGGTTTATTTATGTTTTTTTTAGAAACCAACTAGAACCCAGAAATGAACAGATAGACTTTTTCATTCATATCATCACCAGTTTGACCCAGATGAAAACTGACCTCTCTTTTTTATATATACTTTTTTTCCCTGCTACTACAGTATCAGTGGAGTTTGAGACTATCTGATCAGGTATGGCGGAATGGGACAAAATAGCTAATGCAAGGAAAACAAACTAACAACAAAAAAAATGAGAGTTCTCTATAGGAATTTATGGTCCCCTAAGGTTTATCCTCAAACAGAGGTAACTTTGGACATAAAATAAGGTATCTTGAGTAGTTGTTAAATTGAATCTATATTCTTACTAATTTTGTTGAAATTCAGAAAGCATCATGATCTGTAAAATTCATAAACACAATCAATAATCCTAATAAGAGAGAGAATTTTGCAGTATCTATATGGTTAAATAAATTACACAGTACTTTAAAGCTAAATTGGTTTAATGCAACCAAATATTCTACTAAATGACTATTCTTCAGGCTCTGTTTTTTTGACTCGGTAACAAAGGTTGCATTTTATACAAAGACCTTGAAAGACTCCTATCTACTCTTTCTTAAACAGTCTGTCAAACATATTTTAGCTAATCAACACTACTTCAGCCCTGTTACTGCATCAGAAAACAAATCATGAAGAAATCCTGAGTTATCTTGTTTTTTTTCTGTATATTAAATTATATTTCTCAGTGGGCATCACATCAGACAGTGTTTTTGTTATGGGTGGTACTTAAAATTTGCTTCAGTCCCAAAGCAGACACTCAAGAGCATTGTTATATGCTCCTGTGAAATAGGACTCAAAATTGTTAACAGGGTAAGCTGTTTTTCTATAGGTTCTAAATACTGTTAAGTATGCTGATAAACATGTATGCAGACTATAATTTCTTCTGTCTTTCTCTTTGAATTTAAATATTTCTATTTATGCTTTTGGCTGAAATTAGACTTAAAGCTCCATCTGTTTAACTTGGTGGACTTTTGAACATCCTAAATAGCTTTTAATCAAGGTGCATAATGGGAGATGCCAGCAAGGTAATAAGTGGTAGAATGTTATAGAACAGACATTTAAAACTTGACAAATAATATTGTTCTACCAGAATTTTTCAATTATCCTAAAGACTGGTCTCTGTAAATTTTGGTAAATGTTTTAAAGGGTTGTGGCAAAAAGTCATCCTGAATTAAGTTCTAAAGACAATTCCATAAAAAAGAAAAAAAAAGGCAACTTATAGTTGAGGATGTTTGAACGTTTTTATTTACTTTTTTGAGCCAGTGCCGTATTATTTTATTTTGTATGTACAACTAGTTTCTTTTTTTTTTTTTTTTCCCTCCAAAAATGTATGTACTTGAACTGCAGCTTTTGTAAATATTTGTATGAATGAGAAGTCCCATGGTACTATTAAATTGTTTGTGTGGATAGAGTTCTACAGCACAGTTCATTTTCTAAACCTAAATTAAGAGACTAACTTATTTTAGTGGAGGTGCAGTTATTATGTAAAGCCTCACAGGGCTCATTCATTAGCTGGGCCAGCTTATTGCTGGCTGACTAGTAAATAACTCAACTTTAAAAGACAGAATGTGGCTCTGAATAGGAAAAGAGGGAAGTATGTATATCCATAAAGTCTGTAAGTACCTAGAATATAAAATGGAACATAATTATAAAAATAATGATGCTTATAGTAAGAAACATACAATAAAACCCATGCAGATATAACTGCTGTCCCTCTGCAAAAGCTATTGACATGGAGAATGGCTGTAATAGTTTTTCCTTATACTAGAAGTGTTGAGCCCTTGTGTTATACGTATTACTCTTGGTGGTTGCTGCCATTGTTTTTCAACTGCATTCTTAGAGAAAACTCATCTGATACTCCCACAAGAGACCTTAGCTCCGTTACCCTCCTGCTTTTTTCCTTTGTGAAATGTTTACATTCTGGCTCATCACTTTACAAGATCAGGAAATGATAAGTATCCTGACAACTGGCACAGTTCAGCAAGGATGCGGAAGGCTATCACCACCTACACAGCAGGGAAAGAATGCTGCTGCTTTTATAGTTTTCTGTTTGTTTATTTTCCCATACACTTTTACTGACTGACTCTATACTGTTGGACAGGTGTTCTGTGGGACACATTAGACACTAAACTTCTTGTGAATTCATAGAGGAACAAGACCTGACTGCATGCATAAATCCTCCTCTTCTCCTTTCTTGCCTTTGCATATCTGTGTCTCTTGTAATGGAACCCAGGAGCACAAAAAAAGATGATGCAACACACTGTGGTGGGTCTGTCACCTGGGGCAGGCAGGCACAGCTGGAGGTGCTGTGGAGTGCACCTTCTCATGGTTTTCGTACAGACATTGTACCAGCCTGTTTGTATTTGAACTCGGGGCAAGATTCATTCACTGTTCTCACACTTGCTGTTTGTTAGAAAAAGTAACCACATCACAGGTAAGGGCAGGTCTTACTTTCGTATCTTTTAGGAAAATAAACAAACAAACAAAAAAGCAAACCAAAACAAACATAAAACCTATTGTAATCATAATTCAATCTAAATAAATCATAATAGTTGTTCTGGGTAAGAATAGTGGTTACAGTGCCAATTCTTTTGTATATCAGGAATTCCCGAGACATGGAATCTGTAGTTAAAAATCTGATAGAATGAAGTGAGAGTATTGATAAGATTTAAACTATAACTGCAAATCACATGACACTGGACGACTCCTTTTGGAAATGGACTTCCATCCTTTGTTTATAAAAATACTCGTGGTATAACAGTAACAACTAACAGATAAAAAAAAATCCTGTATTTGAAGATACGTATAAACATAGTAATATTTAGCAAAAAATACCATCTCTTAGGTCATTCAAATTACTTTTGGTTTTTGTACTGATCATAGCAATACCTAAACCTTATTACATGTGACTGTGACCAAATCTCCAGTCTTTTCCCTTGTAAGCTGGTAAGCATGGTCTAAGATATTCCTGGAATCAATCAATGACTGTTTGTCTGCTAGGTATCTTTAAGAATCTTTTTCATATCTATATGTACCATGAAGACATATGACATAGTTTACCAATTGCTTGTGCTATTGCTCATCCTCATTAACACTAGGAAATATGTATTCTTGATTCATAACTTGTTCTTTTTTCTTTTTTTTTTTTTTTTTTTTATAATTTTCCTGCTTGCTGCTTCCTTTCATAAGTACTTCCTATGATTTCAGTTCTGATGAGATAGACGAGTATACTATTTCTGGTTCCTTGTGTTTTGTGAGCACAAGTTGTACAAATACATATTGGGATCTTTTCCAAGCACTTTGAATAAGCAAGTCTTGCCCTGGGAACACTGACATGATAATTTCACAACCAAATTAATATTATAATGTGTATTCAGTAAAGTATATATAAATTGTATATACCCTCATATTTCGAAGTAGGATTATATAGATTTTTTTTCCCCATAATCTTGCAAAATGTCAATGTGTCAATATATGATATAGCTTTTGACACAGCAAATCCAAATATCAATCAATCAACTTCATGCTTTTTGAATTACATACTGAAAAACTATTTCTTTTCAAATACTAGTATTCAGTTATTCCAGTATGCTTTGTTGCAACAAATAGCATATAATGAATTCAAATACGATTTTACTAATGACAAAACAAATCTAGTTGTCTGTCATATTTTTATTGATATGGTCAGTAAAACAAAAAAATGGATGTTATTCTAAAATGCTGTTAAATTGAAGGTGATTGGTCTTTGCCTGCTATGTCTCTGAAGTACTGTAAATTTCAAATCTCTGTTGAAGTGATGGCAAGTTTTCAGTATTGTATTTTTCCACTGTTCACCAGTAATATATTTCCTGTCAAAATTGTTTTCCCTTTTAAGAAACACATTCTTATCTTTTATTTTCCATTGAGTTACAGGAGGGAAAAGATAGGCAAGTTACCTCTTCAAACCCTAATTCCATTACAATTCTGCCAAAATATATTTGTGTAATAAGTGACCATTTCTTTTCCCCAAAGCCCATCTAGTCACCTCCAGAATGTATCTGTCCTTCACAAAGAAAGAGGATAAGAGAAAAAGAACATTCCTATCCTGATATTCTTATACTGGTAGCTACTGATTGGAAGGCTACAGAACTCTTCAGTGAGATACATAAAAATAGTAAAAGAATTATTTAGAACAAAATTAAATGCTTACCTTAATTTGCTTTCTGTTTTTCCTTTTCCCCTAATTTAATGTTTTCTAGATATTTCTTGATAGAAAAAATGTTGGCAACTACAGGCTCCATTCAGTGCACTGTGACCACAAACTTACCAGTTTTGTATTATCAAGTTTTCAAAATAATGTGTATCCTAAACAATCTCAAAAGAAATTAGTTTAAAAAGTGATGTCTAACATCACCAGAAATTGTGCTTCCATTTACTGTTAATGTGCTTCTATGTGAAAAAATTTCTGAAAACAAAAAAGGATTAATTTGTTTTTGCCTCTTAAATCTCAAAAGATCGTGCCTGATCACTAACACATTGAACAAGCAGTTTATGCTTATAGATGCTTCTTGGTTTTTATAAGAATAAGAAGAATGAAAGGACTATCCAATGGAAATAATATTAGCATCAGTGTTTTGTTTTTTTCTTAGGCACAAATAGAAATACTTATCTTTTGGAATAGGAATTTGCATTTATAAAGCAGTGGTAGTGACCACAGGAAAAGAGAAATCCATCCTAGCCAGCTCTTATTGTAGCCAACATGAACTGTAAATATCAAGCAGCAGAATAAATCATAAAAAAAAAAAGAGCATAAATCAAAAAATAAAATTCAAAGTAGCCCAAATATAAAATATAATACAAAAATATCTTTATTATGCATGTGCATTTTATGAAAGAATGTATTTTAATTAGTGATGTTTTTAGTCAAACTAAAACGAAGTGGTGGACACCTTTGCGCAGCTTTGTTGGTTGCAATTCAGGCTACGTTCCAGGAGAGTCGCTCGTAATACCTACTATTTCTCTTCACTCTTTGGTGACTCATACTAAAGTTTCCAATTTCTTCGTTTGTTTTTTTTTTTTTTAATTATGATATTACTAACTGAGCTATTTGAAAACTTAATGTTTCTTCTGCTAATCTTAAACAACTGTAAAATAATTTCTGTTTATCATTAATTATTGTCAGTGGGGGACTAGTGCAAGTTTAACAAGAAATGAGACTTCTTCAGGCTCTGAACCTCACTTCTTAGGCATTGTTGAAACAAATATGCAGTGCAGGAAAGCTGAAACTAAAAAGGTAGAGCTTGCAGTAAAAAATGTGAATATAAGTATCATACTGCCATTTAGTGGTTTCAAACAAAGACAAAATAGTGGTCTTTCCTAAAACTATTATTTAAAATGTGAATATCTGACAAAAACTCAGTAAGCAATATTTTTTTTTCTTACGTGTTTCAATGTAAGTTTGTTGATGTTCTCTAAACAAGTCTAATCTTAAGGATGTTTTATGTTACTTCTTCAGGACCATTTAATTTTTATTGGAGGCCTATGTTCCGGAAAGAGTATGAGCCTGATTTTAGTCTTTTTTTTAAAAAAAAGATGAGTTATATTTTTATTTTCCTAGAACTTTTTGAACAAATACAAATGAAACAACAGGAAATGTTGCTGTTTGTTGTGCTTATTGTTAGATGGCTTTGTTTTGTTGGTTTTGATTTTTCTTTAATGAAACAGAATGATAAAGCCTTTCAAATCTCTGTGATGTCTCTTTTTTTTTTTTTTTTTTTAAATAATCTTCAACTCTTTTTCCTTGTTGATATGGGATGTTCATTTTGTAACATTTCAACCGTGTTCAATCGAAAGCATTGAGAAATGAGGTGTATGCTGCTGACAATATGACTGTAGAAAAATTATTTGAGTTAAAATCAGATACTTGCTGTTGGCTTGAGTTTTTTCTCATAGCCAAACTACCAGTTGTGGAAACATAAAAAAGTGACAGCAGGACCTTTAAAGAGAAAATTTCAAATTATCGTTAGGGATATTTGTTGTTGCTATTATTATATATGATAAACTAATTTTATTTTAAGATTTCTGTCCTTTTCAGAGTTACAAAATCTTATAAAAGAAGTTTGTGATAGTTAGGATAGACAAGGAAAAAAATATCTTTTTTACTGAATTTCCATTGCCTATGTACCATATTTTCTGTATTTGTAGATGATGAATGCATTCCTAAGTTTCATAGCTTGAGGACAACCTTTTCTTTACAAGTTTCTATACAAGGTTGCTGAGAGAGCTGGTGAATCTCCTTGTAAGACCACTTTCTATCATCTTTGACAGTTTGTTGAGCTTAGGAGAGATCCCCAAGGACTGGAAAAAAGTTGCATGATCTTTGACAAAAGCCAAAAGTAGTCCTGCTGCAGTTCAGTTCCTGGGGAAATCACAGATCAAGTCTTTCTGGAATTTACTTGCTGACACAGGAAGAAAGTGATTTGGAACAGCTAGCATAAATTTATCAAGGGTAAATCCAGGGGACCCTGGGGAGGGGATCAGGAAGATATTAGAAAGATGTTTGATTAGGGGTATTAGAAAGAAATTCTTTACTATGAGAGTCGTGAAACTCCGAAACAGGTTGCCCTGAGAAGCGGTGGATGCCCGCTTCCTGAAAGTGTTCAAGGCCAGATTGGATGAGGCTTTGAGCCACCTGATCTAGTGGAGCATGTTCCTGCCCATGGCAGGGCATTTGGAACTAGATGACCTTTAAGGTCCCTTCCAGCCCAACCCGTTCTACGATTCCAGCTTGAATTTTCCTATGAACTTGTGAAATGCATATGTGTGAGAAATGCTTTTTGGAAGATCCTTCCGTGCTTGTAACTATCAGTGAAATTTCAGGAAAGTATATTATTTCAAAGAATATCATAGCTATAATAATTGCAGAAATAAGAGAGAATAATTCAGATACCTTACAATGAAGTCTACTGTGGTAAAATGTTGTTTGAGCATAGAGAAGTTATTTTTGATTGTGTGTACATAATGTGTGTGTATATAAATGGGTATATATGTGTATATATACTTGTGTTTGTGTGTAGCCTTCTTTTGGCAATTCTTTTTGTGTCACTACTCACTTTTTTTGCCATATCATTAGTTTATCTAACTGTATTGCAAAAATGGACAGTATTTACACAGTGGGATGCTGGTCTCTCTCTAGTTTTAAGCATTCATGTACTACAAGTAATACTTCTCTTAATACTATTATTGCCTAAAATTCTACAAAATAAAGTAGGAATAATTTTACTCATACTTTTAATTTCACACATTAACACAAAGAACTCTGATTTTTTCTAAGATCCTTACACAGAACTTCCTCCTTAAGAAACTGGAGTATAGAATCGGGCTCAGTGGTGCGTTTCAGCAGCTGTTGTTATGTAGATGATTTTCATTTGCTTACAATAACGTATAGTTATTTTCTAGATGTGAGCATATACCCACAGGGAATTTTTATAATCTTCTAGAAATAAATTCCTTATTTATTTCAACAGAAATTGAAAAGGAAAGCTGTGGGGATCCTGGAACACCATTGTATGGTATCAGAGAAGGAGATGGATTTTCTAACCGTGATGTTTTAAGGTTTGAGTGTCAGTTTGGGTTTGAATTAATTGGAGAGAAATCTATCATTTGCCAAGAAAACAACCAGTGGTCTGCAAACATACCAATCTGTATCTGTATGTACCAAATCTTTTTTTATTATTATTAATACGTAACATTATGATTTTTTTTCCTTATATGTAATAATTTGTGTGAATGACTGCAGAGTTAGCACAATGCAATTAATTCTACTGACAGGGTGAATTTACTTTTTTCAGTGGTGGATTTGCCAAATGATTATGCCCAAGACAGGTTTTTCTTTTCCTAGCAACTATTAAAGCTGTTGTCTTTCTGTTATTTGATATAGTGTGTTATTATTAGCTTTTATGTAGAATTCTGCAGATTTTATATGTATGATACAGTATTTATAGCTATTCTCATAAGTTAATATGTTTACTTAGGTTAGAAGTTGCTGTATTGTAATGAAGGGTTAAAATTATTTACATTTGTTCCCCATGTATTTTATATATATATAATATATATATAGCACTTAAATGATCATAAACATTTGCAACTCTCTTCCAACTTAATTATGTAGCGTAATTCAAATGTTGTTATATGTACTTGTGGTAACACCTTTCTTAACAATCCCACTAAAACGGTACAGACCGAATGTATTCAGCATTTAATCAATTGCTTTCATCCCTGAAACTCAATTTAATATGGCTTAACTGAAATAGATTAATACAAAATATTATCCTGATTACAAAAAAAAAAAAAAAATAAATCTCTGTTGTCTCTGAGGCTACTTAATTTCTTGTGCTTCTGTGTGAACAACAAAAGATAAGGGCACTGTTGACCTTCTGCCTCTTCAGTGTGCTCAGTGAGAGGTCTGCTCATCTAAACAGTTCCCTAAAGGAGACAATAAGTGATGCCATGTGATTAAGGATTGAACATGGGGAAATTGTAAGGACTGCTGTGGGCTTTCAATGCAACAGGATGTTGTGGGGCAGGGGGAGAACCTTCTTTCTGCCTTTACAGGTCATAACAAACACTGAATTACTCAGTTGATGTAATCGGCAAGTTCAAGGATCTCTTCCAAAAACTGAATAATAAACTAAATCTCTATTTAAATGTTTTATTTTTTTACCTAATTTCTTCCTCTCTTTTTTTTGGCAGTTCCTTGTCTTTCCAATTTCACTGCACCAATGGGAACAGTCCTTTCACCAGATTATCCAGAGGGATATGGGAATAATTTAAATTGTATCTGGACAATAATTTCAGACCCTGGGAGCCGCATCCATCTCTCTTTTAATGACTTTGACTTGGAATCTCAGTTTGACTTCCTTGCAGTTAAAGATGGTGATTCTCCAGATTCCCCCATAATAGGAACATTTACTGGTGCTGAAGTCCCTTCCCATCTTACCAGTAATGGTCATATTTTGCGTCTGGAATTTCAAGCTGACCATTCAATGTCAGGACGTGGATTTAACATCACTTATAACAGTGAGTAATAGTATTTATTTATTTTCAACATGGAGTTTAGGAGATATCTCTTTAAGTATGTAAAAATGACATTATGGTAATACACCAGCAAACATATCCTATGTACCTACAAATACCTAACTTAGGTGTTTAGATTGTCTTTCAAATTACAACGTTAGGGGATGAAAATATGTGTCTATTTATCATTTATGGCATTAGAGATCATTGTGACGGGAGCGTTTAGAAGACTGACAAATCAGGCCAGTTTCAAGTTGTAAAACAGAACTTTACTAGATTTGTTAACAGTACACTTCGTGCTGCTGGCTAAAACCTACAGAATGTCAATCACCATCATTACATACACAAAACTGTTACTCTTGAATAGTCATGCTAGTTTAGCTGTGAATGTTTTATAATATCCTGGAGCTGATGGCTGCAGTCCGTGCCAGCTCCTAGTCACTGCAGTTAGCGTGGGCGGCCATAGGATCTCTTTGATAAGGGAAGACAAACGGCAATATGCTTGTCTTCTTTTTCTCTATTTTACCTTCCTTATGGCTGATGAGTTTAACCTATTTTTTCCACTCCCAGAAAAGAAGGGCTCTTGTTCTCCTGCTACTACTTACCTTGTTCTTTTTTTTGTCTTGCCAGTCATCCTCATTTATTCTTGATGGAGGATGTCTGGCCTATTTACATTCTCTTGTGCTTATCTTGTCTTTTATTTAGAAACTTTTTTTTTTTTTTTTACTTGGATACCTTTTGTGTGCAGCTGCACTCATCTATCTTTGTTCTTTTGGAAATCGAATTGCTTGTATGTTGTGCCTGACTACATCATTACAAGTTAAAAAAAATACATTGTTGTTAGTTACTTGGGTTTGTTGTGCTTGTGCTAGAGATCACTTCATATTAATTATATCGTGATAGATACACTTTAACTTACAATTGCAATGACCAGAGAGAGAGAAAATTTTACACTGCCATTCAGGGCAACTGCAGAGCAAGTGCTGGGCTTCTGTCATCAGCACTCTACATTGTACTGACCTACTTGTAGCTCTTGGAAGGGAAACCAGCATCTTCTGTCACCTCTTGTACAGAAGCAGAGTTTCCCATTAAAATGAGGTTCTGTGTATTTTACTTGCTTCTGTCTTGAGGGATGTGAAAAGGTTGAAACTAGCCAAAGCCAGAAATAGCTCCACATTTACTACTTGGCACTACATTCACTGACAGCATAATAATTGAAGGTGACTTTAAATATCTTTTCCAGTACTAAATACCATTAGCACTTATTCACCTTACTTTTTGCTGGCAAAATCATTAAATTTCTTCTGAAGGACATATGAAGAACTGCCTGTGTTGTATTGCTGTGAAATAATTTGGCGTTTATCCCACACCAAAGTCCAGACAGGATATATTCCCAGCTAAGGCAGACATGATGATGCAATATGTAAGCCCACAGCATGAATAACACTCAAATATAGCATGAGGCTTTCCTGAGAGCACATGCAAAACTAAATTTTGCCACCCCAGAACAAAAGCGATGTCTGTGTTTTGCCAAGTTGTTCCTTTTGGTGATCTGGAAGAAAATGAGAAGGAGTGAAAATGCCTAAAGTATCAGACTTGCTACTATGCATAGAGGATAGTAGGGATAACAGAGTTGCTTTTGGGGTGATCATCATATCCTCCACCCAGAGGTGCCCCACCTCACACATTTGGAGGTTTTTTTTAATGATTCATTTTCTTTCTGATGGTAAAGGTAGCAGAGTAGTTTTCTATTCCAACAGGTAGACAAAACAGGCAAAAGATGATTGGTATTTTGATATTCTCAAAAGTCTGATGTCATAAGTTAACTGGTTCTATTCCTGTCTTTCTCCGTAATACTTCAGAGAATCATAGAATCATACAATGGTCAGGGTTGGAAGGGACCTTGAAGATCATTGAGTTTCAACCCCTTTGCCATGGACAGGGACATCTCCCACTACACAAGGTTGCCCATAGCCCCATCCAACCTGGCCTTAAAAACCTCCAGGGATGGGGCTTCCACCATCTCTCTGGGCAGCCTGTTCCAGTGTCTCACCACCCTGCTGGTGAAGAACTTCTTCCTAACATCCAATCTAAATCTACCCTCCTCTAGTTTGAATCCATTCCCCTTTGTCCTATCACTACCCAACATCCTACAAAGTCCTTCTCCAGCTTTCTTGTAGGCCCCCTTCAGATACCGGAAGGCCCCAATAAAGTCTCTTCTCAGCCTTCTCTTCTCCAGACTGAACAACCCCAACTCTCTCAGCCTGTCTTCATAGGAGAGGTGCTCCAGCCCTCAGATCATCCTCATGGCCCTTCCCTGGACACGTTCCAGCACGTCCAGATCTTTCTTGTCATAGGGGCTCCAGAACTGGACGCAGTACTCCAGGTGGGGTCTCACGAGAGTGGAGTAGAGGGGGAGAATCACCTCCCTCGACCTGCTGGCCACACTTCTCTTGATGCAGCCTAGGATATGGTTGGCTTTCTGGGCTGCAAGTGTGCACTGATGGCTCATGCTGAGCTTCTCATCCACCAGCACCCCCAAGTCCTTTTCTTCAGGGCTGCTCTCAAGCCAGTCACTGCCCAGCCTGTATTGGTGCTTGGGATTGCCCCGACCCAGGTGCAGGACCTTGCACTTGGTCTTGTTGAATTTCATGAGGTTGGCATGGGCCCACCTCTCCAGCCTGTATGATTACTGGAATGTAAGTGAATCTTAACTGCATGGTTTGAAGGAGAGCTGTAGAACTACATCTCTTCTTCCCAGAAGAATGTGTTACATAGTTGACTATATGAAAGTATTGAAGATGTTTTGCTCTGAATAAAACGAAAGTAATCCATTAATCCAAAGTGGAAATGAGATTGAGCTTGGTAATTGAGAGATGCAGTCTCCACGTTTTTCTCTAAGTAATGTTAATAATTAATATTGTTTTCATAGTACTGCAAGGACTTAATTCCCCTGTGGCTCTTTATTTTATTTGCCTCATGATTCCCCTCTCCATCTTTATTTTTTTCTCTCTCTTTTGTGGTTTATTTAGTAGTTTGGGGTTTTTTTGTTTATTTGTTTTAGGTTGTCAGTCTTTCAGAGGAGTATTTCTTAAGACTTACCTTGAACACCACTTGTCTGAATAGGAAAGAAATAAACTGACACTAGATTACTGTGTGAACATTCTTTTTCTAATATCTATTATTTCAGCTCCCAGCCTTCTTTCTTAGCTGCTTGATCACCAGGCCATATCTCACAAATGTAGAATATAAGCCTGAAGAATATGCAATGCCTTCTTATTGGTTTCTATAACTACGAGTCATCATTGCAAACTAAACTTTGATCTGTAGCTACGTGTTTTAGTACCATAACTAAATATTGGAAGGTCGGATTATTCAGTATTATTGAAATATAAAGTCAGTTATAATGCAAATGAGATACTGAATCCATGTTTTTTAAGAGATAGAGTAACATTTGCTCTATGTTTTCTTCAGTTTCATGGCCTTTTAGCATTTATAAGAATTCTGCTTACTTCTTTAAAGCTTCACTGTGGCGTGTTCAATGATACCATTCTAAATCTGGTGATGAGAAAAGAAAAAAAAAAAAAAAGTTACTGGAAAAATCTAATGGATATTCTGAAGTCATCCCATTTTTCACAACTAGAACTAAATATATGCCAGTTAAAATAGGATTTATAGTAAAAAATAAAAGATGCAAATGATTAGCATAGAATATTACTTAGATTTAGTTTTTATTTGGAAATAACAATTCATCAAACACTGTCAAGACTTCAGGTTTGATATTTCAGTGCCATATAGATCTACTAATCAGAATAAATTCTAGTCCTTTCAAAAATTTGCTGCCTTCCTTGGACATCTGGTAGTCTGACTATGATATCTCTCAATTAACAGTCACTTAAAGTATACACTGATATGGTACAATTTTAATTTTTGTAATGAAGTAGTAACGCCAGTTTTATAATGAAACCCACTCACTCTGAAAAGAATTATTTTAGAATCATAGAATCATAAAGGTTGGAAAGGGCCTTGAGATCATCAAGTCCAACCTAAAGCCCTACACTGCCTAACAGTAAAGCATCTCCTGAAGGGCCACATCCAGACATTTTTTAAACACGTCCAAGGATGGCAACTCCACCACCTCCATCAACAACCCATTCCAATGCTTCACCACCCTTTCGGTGAAGAATTTTTTCCTAATAGCGAATCTAAACTTCCCCTGGTGCAGCTTGAACCCGTTCCCTCTTGTCCAATCACTATTCACTAGGGAGAAGAGGCCAACGCCTGTCTCGCTACAGCTGCCCTTCAGGTAGTTGTAGAGAGCAATAAGGTCTCCCCTCAGCCTTCTCTTCTCCAGGCTGAACAGCCCCAGCTCCCTAAGCCTCTCCTCATAAGACTTACCCTCTAGTCCCCTAATCATTCTGGTTGTCCTTCTCTGTACCTTCTCCAGCACCTCAATGTCCTTCCTGTACTGTGGAGCCCAGAACTGCACACAGTACTCGAGGTGTGGCCTCACCAGTGCCGAGTACAGGGGCACAGTCACTTCCCTGGTCTTAACTGGCCACGCTATTCCTAATACAAGCCAGGATGCCATTGACCTTCTCGGCCACCTGTGTGAGGCATCCCACCATGTTTCTGAGGTAGCCACTATGTCAAAGTTTTCCTGTTGCATCATGGCTACAGGCTACTCTTGTTTATTGCCCAGGCTGCGTGCATTGGTATAGATGCACTTCAGGTGAGCTGACGATCCCAACACCTTTTTAAAGAAGTGTTTTCTATATATGAGCAGTTTATCATATTTCTGTTTTTGTTCCTCTTTATAAGTTTATTTAAGCTAGATTGGAGGTGTTTGTTAAAAGTACTTATAAAAGCAAAAATAGCTTCAGAAAATGTGTCTAGTCTTTATTCAGTAGACAGCTGCAGTCCCATACATTACAGAAATAATCTTTCCATAATAAATAGTTTAAGGCTAAGAGAGAGGGTAAAAAAGGAATTAATATCATTTTCACTCTGTCTTGACATTTGTAACCCCAAAGTTAATTAAAAATACCCATTTTCTGCTAACACTCCTGCTTATATATTTCAAAGCTGTCAGTCTCTTTTTGCCGCCTTCAAGCACAAAAACAGTATATCAGAGAAAAGGTACAACGTGATCAATCTTTTCTAAAAAGAATGTAGGCTACTAAGGTAAATAACTTTTTTTTTTTCTTTACATATAGAAAAGAATAAAACAGAGTTACTGGTACATAATTTTATTTTTTAATACTATTTCTCAGGAACTATTTTTAACCTATATTAATTTTGATTATGACAACATATGTAGTCTCAGATAATTGTTCTCATTCCTGTAAAACTAAACATAAATTCAAATTCTGTTGGATGTAAACAAAAATTACATTTCAATTGTCTTATCTTTGAGTTGCTTCAGTAAATCTGATAAAGATTTCTAATGAGTTAAATTTTGAGACAATCCCACAAAAATGTGTTACTTGTAAATGTGTGATACAGAGAATGTTCTAATAACCAAAGGCATAGAAACTCAAAAGGCTGTGATTTTCATCTTGAATGAGGTCCTTGGTTTACATCATTCTGGCTGTGCACTACTGATGATGAGGTAGGAGAGTGCTTTACTGGGTACAGCAGAACAAAGAAACATATGCAACCTGAAATGACATTGATTTAAATTGCTATAGAACTGCGTGCTTACACCTGGCTCCTTGCTTCCCAAATGCGGGAGCCCTTAAGGATGCTTCTGGTCTCTGTGAAGGTATTTATAAACTCAGTCATCTGTTAATCTTCCTTCTGATAAGCTATACACATTGAACTCCTCAATTCAAGGGAAAGTCTGAACTCTTACCATATTCGTAACTCCTTTACAAATGCTTCCCACTTTGTCTGCATCTTTATTCAGTTACCGAGATCAGAACCAGACACAATTGATGTGTCACAAATACTACGAGCAGTGAAGTCTCTCTGCTTGAGTCTGGATTTCTTAGTTTAGGTCCAGACAGACAAAATGTGCACACGAATGCAACAGTTAGACCCATGTGAAGGAGAATGGCTATTTATTGCCTGTGATAAAGAAGTTAATGCAAAGAAAACTACAAAGTCACTAGTGATTAGCTCTATCTCCTCTTTCCTCACTGGTAGAAGCCGAGGTTGTCAACGATTGGGAGGAAGTGTATCAGCCTCAATTATGAGAGTTTGGTCCCAAGTGTTCCTGGAGATCCTTTGTGGGTAGGCGTTCCAGAAGCCAGTCATGACAACCTCTTTTCAGGCTGAAGTGGATGACTTTTTTTGAGGTAGAGAGTGTCTTCCAGGTTGTTTAATTTTTGCTGGTTAGTGGACTGCTTTGAGCCATTGCTCAGTGATTGGAGTGTAGGAGGTGCTGGGCAAATATTTTTGTATAAGTTTAGATTTGCGGTTTCTGCCAGGTTTTCAGATTTTTTTTTTGTTGTTGTTGCAGTTTTCATTACAACTGCTTAATTGTGTTTTATTTAGCAAAAGTTACAACCCTGTGAACTACAAAGCAACATACCAGAGTTCAAACCACGAACCTCTGACATCAGCCTAATTACCTGAGTGATTTCAGCTCAGTAGGCTAAGACATTGACAATCCCAGCTGCTGATTTTATACCCAAAGACTGTTTTAGTCTGGTTTATTGCTGTGATAGGGTGTGTCCGTTATGACACGTTTTTGTTGACACTGACTGCTGTTAGACTTTTTCAGCCTCAGTAGTTCCCAAGATAGAATTCTTCGAACTGTTACCTACTACAGAGAAGTATGTGTTGCTGTGTGATGATGTGCCACCTACCAGTTGATACCTTTCACGATTGCTTTTTATGAAGTATTTCTGTATTAATTGATGCTCTCTTAACTTCTGTTTCTTCTTTGATATTTTCTTCTGAAAGGGTTACATTTACTCTAAAGCCATTGCTAGATTTATCAGCTGAAACAAAGCAGACCACTCCTTTCTGGCTCTATTTCAAAAGATCTTTCAGAGCAGACGAGATGAGTATGGTTACCTTCATTCCTGACTTCCTATCTCTTGAGATCTGTGCAGTTTCTCTCCTTTACGTGTTTTTGATGCAAAATGCAGATTTTACATCCTTCTCAGTTAATATCAGAAGTACTTCACAGTCTCCCTGTGTTATGACTATTGTGCCTTGTTTTTTTCCAGATACTATTAAAATATCAGTATAATCATGATAGCTGATGTATATATATAAATACCAGGAAAACTTGATCTCCTCTCTACACGCAATATTGCATAAAGGACTTTTCCATAGTTCCTTGGTTTATTGCTGATGGATAAAATATTAATATTAAGGATATCCTCCTCTGTTCCTTTCCCTTTCAGTTTTAGGCTTCTGTATATAATTACAGCTCCACTACAAAGCTTTTCAGAAGTATAGGCATGTCGGATGAATTTTACTCATCAAGTAATGCAACTGCAGCTGGACTGGGCTGAAAGAGTGACTGCTGTTCTTGGGAAGGGTTGTCTTTCACTCTCTTGCTTCCCATAGCCGTCCTATACAGTACAACTGCTTCCATAGGAGCAGCAGTAGCAGCCACCACTCTCAATTCCTGAAGTGAAATATAGAGCAATGAACTAATTTTGCAGCCTTAATAAACTGGTGTCATACACAAGCAAGCTATACCTGGAGCCAACATTTATCTACATTTACGGGTAACAGTATTGAAAATCTATCTCTGTGTTGTCTGAAGCTAGACAAACAATCAATCTCCTCACTGAATGTGGTGATTGTGCACAAAGTATTGAAAATTTTTTTTGTTACCCATATGAAAAGGCATGGGATTGCATTATTTTTTAATGCCATCCCCAAATGGCAGGCAACTGTTCAATAAAAGCACTATTTTCATTCCCAATATATGTAGCATTTCCTAGTTAAAAAGGTCCATAAATGAATGTTTTCTCTTTTCTGTTATTATGATTTTTAATACTTCTGTAATACAGCATCTGAAAAATCTTTAACCTAATGAACTACTACTTTTAAAAAAATGTCATGGTGGAACTTGGATACGTTTTGTCTAGCAGATGCATTAGTAAAACTGAAAAATATTGTGAATATTATCTTTTTAGGATGTATTCCTGATGTGTCCATATGTAGGCATATATACAAAGATATAATTTGCAGTTATCATATGTGAGGAAGGTCCATGTTGTGTTTGTGATATTTGTTCTCACTGAAAAATCAACATTTTTTTTTTAAAATCTAAGATTTATGTGCAGTGTTCTTAATAAATAAAACATCAAAATATAATAACTACTTAATACATATGTTTTGATGATATTACTATAAATACAACTTTGCTGATTTCTGATAGAAAGATGAGATTGTTTGTTCTCTGGTGTAAGTTGTATTCTTTACTAAAAGACATGAACTATCTTTGTTATAGTATCTAGATATATGCAGGGAAATTAAAATTTTTTAATTTATCCATAGATAAACTTGACATTTTGGAAGGATTTGTACATAGTAGGAACTTCTTTGACCTTCTATATAACAACAAAGTTAAAAGTTCAGGTTTCCTATCTTTTGCCAACATCACCCCTTTTGCAACTTTTCACTGGCTCCCAGTACAGGAAACAAAATAGGCTATGGCGATATCAAGCACACTGAGGTCAATATGGCTCAAATGGTTGTGACAGAGAGTGGAAAATACAAAAGGTGACTGCAGTTGTTATATCACAGATGCTTGCTCTGCCCTTCTGATCGATGTTTCTGGCCCATTGTGATGTTGAATGGGATGGGTTGTTGGAAAGGAGAAAATGACATAGTTGAAAACTGCCAGTGCCTAGCTATGCAAACTGAGATTCTTGTTGGTACAACTTGATCACATTTTAAGCAATTTTTTATACCAGTATACATTTGCTGCAGTTGCTTAATCTTTTGTTTCTTATTATTTCCTAATATAAATAATTTGTTCTTACTAGCAGAATAAAATCTTCAAAATGTCATTTTACTTGCAAGAGTTATCACACTATTTCCTTCCTTCTCCTTCCCCTCCCCCCCCCTTTTTTTTTTTCTTTTGAAAAGCATTTGGGCATAACGAGTGCCCTGATCCCGGAGTGCCAATCAACGCTCGACGTTTTGGCGACAACTTTCAGCTGGGGAGCTCAATTTCTGTTATATGCGAGGAAGGATTTATTAAAACCCAAGGAACTGAAACAATTACTTGCATGCTAATGGATGGAAAAGTAATGTGGAGTGGACCTATTCCTAAGTGTGGAGGTATGTGTAATATTTCTTTCAGATTCAACAGAACTTGATGTAATGGCTTTTAAGTTGTCACCAAATGAAGTTCAGTCTTTTGCAAACAAATAGCACAAAGCTCCTGTGAAATCTAATCGGTAATAAAGGAGTCTTAGTGAGGCCTGAGCTTTTATTGTAAACCTGACTGCATAAGTGAATTTTCTTATAACTACTATAAAAACAGAAGTAAAACATGAAAAAAAAAAATGGCATAAACATCAGTGAAGTGAGTACTGCTATACAACCTCTGTAACACTGAAAGTTCATCTAAGAAACTTACTGGAACTGAAATGAGAATAGTTTACATTGTTCATACTTTCAAATAGTTCTCATTTGGCACTGGTGGAACTACAGTTTCCCAAGATTTTTTATGCTTGAAAGGATCACTCCTACCTTTTATATTTCTTTCTTTTGAAAGCATCTATTTGTCCAATTTCATAAACTGTTTGAAGCAATGAGCTTCAGTGATAGCCATGCACCAGGAATATTTGTCTTTGAAAAGAGATTGGCTTCATCCTCTTGACAGCCACCCTTCAGATATTCATGAACATAGATAAGATCCCCTCCCAGTCTTCTCTTCTCCAGGCTAAAAAGACCCACATCTCTCAGCCTTTCCTTTTAAGAGAGATGTTCTAGTCCCCTCATTGTCTTTGCAGCCCTCTGTTGGACTCTTTCCTGTCTCTCTTGCACTGGGAAGCTCAGAATCAATGTCTCTACTTCACAATTAAAAACAGAAGTAATGACACTTTTTAAACATGATGTATGTCCTTTATTACAGGAAAACAGATTGTACCTTTAAGAATATAGTATAAAAAGCTTTGTCAGAACTTATTGAAAAGTTTATTTTATCATTTTAAGGTTTCAATTCAGTTGTCTCCATCTAATTCTGAACCCCAAAGAGTCAGCGTTAAAACCTTGTTGCATCTTCCTGCAGCTGCATATTTTTAATTTATTCACTATAAATGTCCTATATTTAAAGTGGTGGTTGTGATAAAAGTGATAAGAGTGATTAAAGTTCTCTTTGTTTCATTTTTAGCTCCATGTGGTGGGCATTTTTCATCTCCCAGTGGAGTAATCCTCTCTCCAGGCTGGCCAGGGTATTATAAAGATTCCTTGAATTGTGAGTGGGTGATAGAAGCTGAACCAGGACACTCTATCAAAATTACATTTGAAAGGTCTTGGCTAATGTTTTACTTACTTAATATTTTCCATTTTTTACCTAGAATCAGAAGTGTATTAGTTCTGTCATAACATTAATTTGCACTATCTCTAAAATCAAGCAATTGATTATTATCAGGTAAGATTTTCCAAAACACTTTAGTGCCTTCAGACCATAAATTATATCGTCAGTGTAATTTCTACTTTGATGCACTGAAAACTTTTGAAATGTCTACCCTCTTGAATATATTTAAGATTGTCTGGCCCAGTTAAAAATTGTGTCTGTTTTTAAAGATTAGTGTATTTCATTTGCTTGTAACCATGTAGCTATGATAAATTATACTTAAGAATTTTTTTTCTCTCAAACGCATGAAATCTGAATCAATTGTGAAAACTGAATGAAATGCATTCATATTTTTACCCACCATGAATATTTAATTATCAAATCATCTGATCTGTTCTTGTGAAATGACTATGCTCTTAGGATGGAAATTCAGTTTCCCCAAATTACTGCAGCATTCCACTTTTCCTATATTGCTGCTTGTTACTTAGGTCCCTTTCTCATGCCAAGGATTGAAACTGTAAATTTCTCATGGTAGCAAGATGCAGATATTTCAATTAATCTCTTTATGAGAAAGAAAAAGAGAAATGTAATTTTAAAAATTACTACAGTCTACATATTTTTCAAGGATGTTTTAGATTCTTTTAAATTGTAAATATTAATAATAGTTAACATTAGATGAAGATCCAAGGAAAAGGGGCCTTTGATCAAAGTTAAAGTGCACAAATATGCAGGTACGTTCCAGTAGCTATTTATGCAGCATATTGTGACTACTTCTGGTCACACTCAACTGAGAAGATATTACTTCATTTCTCATTGAGACAAGATTGTTTAAAGTTTTTAAAAAAAACTTTTGCTAGTACTATGCAATCAGAGAACAAGTAATATGGATGCTTCAAGGGTATTTCCAATCAGCAACATGAAATGAAAGCTAGCCAATCTACATTAACTAACTAATAGTGACTAGTTAGGCTGGAAAGAACTTTGGAGTACTCTTATATGCACACAAAGTATTTTAAATTTATTTTCCTATAAATTCCTACTGTTTCCTCACACTAGGGAATAACCAGGTGATATATAAATATACCAGATAATGTTGAGCATCAAGAGGAAAGGTATTCAAGGAAAAAAAATGATATAAGCATCACCCTTATAAATTGAATTTAAATTGGTCGCTTTTCTGAGCAAAACAATGGAAAAAACAAGTACTGGAAAAAGCAAGTTATTGCCTAGTAGATTTTTTGCAGCATATCGTTGTGAGTTCATGTGGGAGCTAGCAAAAAAAAGAAATTTTCAGTTCTGCTTCTAGGCTTATCCTGCTTCATTTCCATAATTCCCTGCTACTTTATTTCTGTGTTTTTTTCTGTATTATTTCGTAGAAGTG
This sequence comes from Baryphthengus martii, assembly GCA_013396935.1. Taxonomy (NCBI): domain Eukaryota; kingdom Metazoa; phylum Chordata; class Aves; order Coraciiformes; family Momotidae; genus Baryphthengus; species Baryphthengus martii. Next base: position 92,519 of record VWZK01008370.1, on the reverse strand, counting down.
GAACATGGATATGAGAAAACACATGTTTTGGACATTTAATTTGGCTTTCTGTTTTTGACTGGACTCCTTTAAAACGTTAGGCTCAAACTTATGAAACATAAATACTGAAATAGTATGCATGAAATACTCAGTAAACTGGCATTAGTCATGCAGTTCCTTGGATGGATTTCACAAAGCTGAATTAGGCATCTAAGTGAATCAGAGAGAGAATTAGGAATATCTGAGCGGTCCTTGTAGGATCCTGCTGTTAATTGTTTCTTTTTAATTCTGAAAGGACTTCTTAATAATCCAATCAGAGAGTCCATTAACGAGAGAGTCCAATATATGATTGATGTAAGGTCTCTCATAGCAAGAAAGAAACCACTGTCAAAATGCCAGACAGGTGATTGGAATTGCTGGTACGATCTAAACCCAGACAAGCAAGGAGATATCTTGCAGCATTGTCAGACTCAGCATTTTCTTCACAGAAATTGGCATTTTGCTTTATAGCGCTTTCTGATAGAATTTAAAATCTTTTTTTTGCCAGAACTTCTGAGACTACCTGGACTAAGCCTCTGCTGGTACAAAGCCAGAATCTCAGAGCAGACTGTAGTAATTCTGTCCCTGCTTATACATGATTTTAAGGGTAGATGCTTAGAATATGATTGTTTGGTAATATAAAGTACCATGATGATGTTTGTGCCAGCTGAAATGGATAAAAGCAAAGAATGCATCAGAATATCCTCTATATAATTTACTTATTTTTTCCAAAAAGAAAGCCTGCTTTGTGCTATAAAATAGTACATGCAAGTGATATTAATCTTTGCTAACAAAATTTGTATTTATGACTTTTGTTTCCTGCAATACAAACCAGCTCAAGTAGCTTACACTTTTTTCTCATCTTGCTAAGGCACTAACCTGAAATTTCATCATTGTATTAATTACATAGGATAATTAATACTATATTATTGATATTGTAAAGTAGACATGTGGAGAAATAATTAAAACAATATGATCAGGAAAGGAACATAGTTTTAATATATGACTTACTTTGCATGGATTTATTGAATTTGCTTTAACTGCTTCTTATATTTATGCTTCTGTGTGTTTCCTCAATTCTAGATTTCAGACAGAGCTCAATTACGATGTTTTGGAAGTTCATGATGGACCAAATTTATTATCTCCACTTCTGGGATCCTACAATGGTACACAGGTCCCACAGTTCCTGTTTAGCAGTAGCAATTTCATTTATCTTCTCTTTACAACTGATAATAGTCGTTCTAACAATGGATTCAAGATTCACTATGAAAGTAAGTAATTCTGAATTGCTTAATTTGGTTTCCCAGCAATGCTTATGCAAGTCATACACGTATAAATGTGCACGGGTGGCATCTTTTTACAGTCCCTGTTATTTCTCAAACTGAGAAAGATTTAGTGATGTTAAACTGCAGAAGGGATGACCAGTGATTTGACTTACAATTGAATGTCATTGCTGTACTGCTCTACGCTTTAGGAATCAGAAGATGGAAATGGGAAGCAAATGCCTTTTGCTTAATACTTAATACTGTCAGCTTAATACTGCCAGCAGAGACCACTAAATTCTTAAAATTATTGACTAAATTAATAATGTTAAATGGTAGAAATTATGCTTTAGGAATATGAACAGAAGAAGAGAAAAGATGCACTTATTACCAATATCCTTATATGAAAATATTTCAATTAAATGAATTTGGAAAGGAATTATGAAATTTCATTATAAATGAATTTTTCAACTTAATAAAATCCCCTTTTTCTAAAATTGATCCCCACTCCGTAGTTCTCTTTAGTGAAAAAGGAAAGTTTTATTTATGCTATCAGATAACATTGAAATTACACGTCTTTACCATTTTTTCACACATTAAAACATTTTCAGTAGGTATTTTTCTGCTCAGCATATTCTATTTATGGAGGCATCTAGTATTAATTTTATTTTTATTTAATTCTTACTGATTCACTGTCATATTATCCAGTACAACCCAATTCTGAACTCCCTTTTTTGGATAATAGTAATTAATGATGCTCTATGCAGCATTTCTCTCCTCAAATATCCTATTGAAAGCTGAAGTCTTATAGGTTCTTATTTTCTACGTTAATTCTTTCCACACTGAATTTCTTACTCTTTTTCTGATATTACTTATATTTTCAATATTTCACTTATCAAGTAACATTAGGTATGAGAATTCTTTATGTAAATGATTGATCTATGTAAATGTTTCAAGGATAAATATCAAAAGAAAAAAAAACATTTTAGCTAAGATAAAGTTTGATCAGAAAAAAATAAAGGCTGGTTAATCAGAATTCTGAGCAATCATCAAAGCTTTTCAACATCAGCATCTGGGACAAAATCACTTTGAGTTACTGTCATAGGATCAAACTAAATATCCTGTAAATTGTGTGATATTTTCCTCTGCAACAGTGGTAGGATGCAATTAGTTATCCATAATATCTTGTAACAGTAACACAGAGAAACATAGCACAAGGATAATTCACTGAAAATGTATGATAATGAACCTATAAATTGTTTGGTGGGTTATTGTTGTTATTTATTTGTTGGTTTTTTTTTAATCTAGGCGTAACTGTTAATACCTACTCTTGCTTGGATCCTGGCATACCAGTGCATGGACGTCGTTATGGACATGACTTCTCTATAGGTTCCACTGTCTCATTTAGTTGTGATCCGGGTTATAGACTCAGTCATGAGGAGCCTTTACTATGTGAAAAAAATCACTGGTGGAGTCACCCACTCCCAACTTGTGATGGTAAGAGTGAATAGATAAGACAAATAGTACCTTAAAATATACACATTTTGTCAAGCTATTATTAGTCAAAATGAGTTAAATGTTGGAGCTTTAAAACCTCTGTTTTAGGAAAAAAAATAGGTAGAGGAAATAAATATTACATACCTTTGTGTGATGAGATATTTTGTCATAATGTAGAGAATAATATATAATTCTTTAAATCAGCAGATTACTGAAGTTATATCTATCTGAATATATGTTACCATGAGCTAATTGACTGCCAATTAGCTAAAGGCATGCAAGGATAATGCATATCTGTTTGTAAAGCACTTACTACAAGCTATAAATACTCATGTTTGGGTGTCCACCTATGGACACAGGTGTGCTGACATAGAAAACATGAGATGTGGTTTATTTATAACTGACTCAAAAACTGCATCTTCTCCTATTTCGCGTTGATCACTGCATTCCTAGCTTGTTAACAGAGCTTGACACCCTGCAATCAATGTAGGATTTGATTAGGACATTATACCTGATGGTCACACATATAATTGTTAAACCAGACAAAAATGGTATTGAGTAATATGTCATGCATTTTGGAGCCTCCAGTATACCATGAAAAAGTCTGCTTGGAAAATTATGTAATAGTTTCAGTCATCTCCTGTTATCTGAATTGTTCATTTTAATCTGTTTCATCAGCTAGGTGATATCAATTACATTAAATATATATTGTATACAATGTAATGTTTATTAAGTTGTGTATTTGAGATGTGTTCCTCTCAAAATATTTTACTTTTTTTTTTTAATTTGAGCATGGTACATGCTTTTCTGATACTAAAAATGTGATCAGGAATAACTGTACCCACTTAATTCTAGAGTAGTACTTAAGAAAAAAAAGTCTTCTTAACTTTTATGAGCTACATAATGCACATAGTAATATATTTTTTCTAAGACAGTTCTTCATGTCTCAGCACACTCAGTTAGAAGGAAAAAGCTGAATTTAAATGAAGACTAATGAAAAAGCTCACTGAATCATGTGCAACTTGCCATAAGGAAATATATTCATTTTTACTGTATTTTTTCTTCAAAAAAAGGTAGAGATTTTCTTGGCCTTCAACTTATTCAATTAGCAAATGGTTTGAGTTTTACATTTCAATAGGTTGAACATATCAGTATATGACCATACTCAAAATTTTTGGGGGTAGAAAGGGGCATAGATAATCCCTTTCCTGGAAATGGCTCTTTCTGATTCAGCAATCTCATTTCCTAAAGGGTTCTGCTTCTCAGTCAGGTTCTTGGAATGAAGAATTGCCGTGATATCACAGCTCTCAGTCAAGGGAACTATATTTTGCTGAATAGGCAATAAAGATAAGATGTGTTTTCTTATGGTGATAGGCTCTAGATGGTAACCATCTAAAACAAACACTCTTAACACACTCCTATGAATGCTGTGCTCTGCTGTGTAATAAACTTACATATTGTGATAAATCTCAAGATGCTGAACTAGCATGCAATTCATTAAGTAAATGAGATTTTTTTTTCTCCAGAGTACATTGCTAAATGGCAATTGTCCATTGAATAAATATGCTCTAAAGGCAGGATTGAGTACATTTATTCTAGTAAATTTAATCAATTCATGGTTGAACTAATTTTAATTTCATTGCTGAATTTCTTCTCTGGTAGAATGTTTTAAAATATGATCCAGAGTCCTTGCACCCCCAGGGAGAAAAGGGCATTTGCTAAATGGGCTTTTCTTTGCATAGACTGCTAGTACGGGTTTGTATTAATCGTGCTGCTAATCAACACATTGGTTACTCTTCTTGCTCCTTCAGTGTATTACTCTTGACAGTTTCTGAGGAGCAGAGTTATGTCTTGATTATTCTTCTTAATAATCGCACCTTTTTGATGATTGCATCATGTAGTGCTATGCAGACAGTACATAATAACTGCACAGACTGATCATGGTAGGTCAGAAGTCCAAGTATTTTGGAGGAGAAGGATGTAGAAAAGGAAAACAAATTCTTAGAACCATTTTTTTCTCAAAGTAGAAGATTCTATTGACTGCAATTCTATTCTTTGGAGGAGTATAAACTATTTTTTTTCCCTGAGGTGTTTGGATGTTACATATACAAGCATCACAAAAAACTTATCAGGGAAGTCATGCTTTATTATCTACAGGAACATTTAGACAATACTGAGAATGATGATTTAAAAATTATCAGTTTCTTTCCCTAAAGACTCGCCTGACAGGCTATGTAATTCATTCGTATTTGAATAATTGATATATATGAAGGATTTCATAAGTAATTGTCTCAGTTTTGATATTTATGTGTAGCTATATAGATAAGGCATGCACGCTATTCCTGAGTGCATATATGTATTTTCTGTTTGTGTGTCAACATCCATACACAGGTTTATGTATATACAGAAGTATAATATAGCAGTTCTGAAAAATAAAATAAAATAAAAAGATAGAGAGAGCTCTCCGACCTTTGAAAATAGGTGAATTTCTGCTCTTTAAAGACACATATTTCAGGAAAAATATTTTCAAAATCATGTAGCATTTGTAGCTGTATGGCACCTGAGAATGTCTTGTAGTCCAAATCCATACCCTCATAAGCAAGTTCAACTTCCAATTTAGATCAGGTTGCCCAGGACTCTAGACAACTAGTGTTTTATCTCCAAGGAGGGAGATTCCTTTTCTTCTCTGAGCAGTCTGTGACATTGTTTGACCATACAGTAGAAATTCTTAACACCTAGGAGAATTTCTCAACTCCCAGATACACCCATTACCACTCATCCTTTCACTGTGCTTAAAGCTACTTGAATTTATATAGTACTTGAATGCTTTACTGTTTTCAAGACAGCAGTTCCACTTCGTTAAATAAGTTATACAAATATAAAAATAAAGCTTCTTCAAAAAATTAAAAGTAAAACCTATTAACTTTATCAAACCATCAGTTCATTTCAAGAAATTAATTAGTCTGTAAACTGTCGTAACAGGTGCAGCCTCCCCCACAGACAAACCGCACAGGAGGTGCTGAGCAGTTTGGTGCCTCAGCTGGAGCAGTTTGAGGCCTCGGCCATTCAGCTGCACCTCACGGTGCTGAACTGGCACCTCAGGGGCTGGAGCCCTCAGCAAACGGGCTCGGGGTTTGGGCCTGTCCAGGCTCGTCCCTCAGCGGGTGGGAATGACCACAGTGCACCCTCGACTGGGGTATAAATGGAGTTCTGCTTGAGAGCCAGAGGCGTTGGGTCTTGGCAGAGTAACGGGCTTGGCAGCCAGGCCCTCCCCTTGGACAGGCTGCCCAAGGATATTTCCATGGATTGAGGGAGTCTCCGTGGAGTGAGTCAGCGAGCCTTGCACCCGTCCCCGTCCTTTGGGTGAGTGGTATCTCAGGCACCCTGGTGTGGGAGGTTTCCCCTTTTATGCGTGAGGATTTACCCATTTTGGTTTGTCTTTCCTTAAAGTTAGGAATTCGTTGTGTAGTAGTTAATTCCAAACAGACGTCTGAACCTGTGTTTCGGAAAAGAAGTGCTGGGCAGCCCTGGTTGCAATAAACCTCCATTTTGTATAGCAGCTGCTGTTTGTTTTGTGGGTGCCTTTGTGACAACTGTTAGGAAGACGCTGTTAAAAAATAACAGTTTCTGGATAGCTCGAATGGCAAAATAGTTTCATTTCTTTTCAAAAGAGATGACACTGAGCAAGCCCTAGACTTTTGCCACTTTATTCTCTAGTTTGTGAGTAAACAGCTTTTTTTATTCACATAGACCAGAGAAAGATGATTGGTATTACGGTGTGCATTTATTTATTTTGAAATAGTTCGTCTGAAGATGTAGTTTAGTCTGTATACCGTAAATGTGGAACACATTACCTAGGAAAATAAGCATACACATGAATAACCACTGTTCTTTTCAAATGAGAATATGTACAGACCTTCAGAAAATAGTCGTGCTTAAGAGAGATTAAATAGATGGTTTTGAGTTTTGTTTAGAAAATATTACTTGTATTGCATTTACAGCATTCCTATCTAATGTCTACATATGATTCCCTACATACCTATCTATTTGGACAGCCCTGAATTTCTTGACCTTAATGTCCCAGTGCTTAACAAATAAGACAAAATTTTGTCTTATCTTGTCCTTCCATTAGGAGTATTATGATAGAAGGTTGGTTTTAAGCTCCGAATCATATGTGAGAAAATCTATTCTCCCCAATATATGAAGTATTGTATTAATCCTGTTAAAAATGACAGGAAAATTAGTGTAAAAGTTAGATACCTAATTAAGAGTGTAAAGTGCTTTTTATTTCTTTCATCATAACGTGAAATCGAATGTTAATACATAATAATTCTTATTATTTGAATTAAAAATAAATATTGACATTCCAATTGATCGTCATTTACTTAAGAAAATTAATAAATAGCAAGAAAAATGTTCAAGCAAAATGGAAAACATTTACTGTTTATATTGAGAGCACCTAAATGTCCAAATGGATTAGCACATGTGACTTGTGCCATACCATGAAGTATATATCCAGGAAATATGGCAAAAGTATTATGTCATTTCTGTTAAGACATCTGTAAGCTAAAACCGATCCTTTTATTAAAATACAACTGTTAAAAAACCTGCTGCATGTGTTCAGTGTGGTAGATGCCAACATTGGAAATGGGTAACACGTCTTAGTCTGGTTTAGATTTAAATCAGAAGGTAAAAATACAAGTTTATCTTGTGAGTAATTTAGACTACGCTAGTTTCTATTAAGCTAGTCTCTTGTATAATGTAACGCAAGTCTAAGGTTTCTTTCTGGAAGCTGTTTGTACTGATTTGACGTTCATATTGTTACTTACTTGTTACAACTTGACCGCATCTCATTTTAAGACACGTTATATCTTCTGTAATTAGGGAAGACTTGCTGAAGTTTCTTGGTCTATGAAGCACAGTATACAAGATTCAAATTTTGATTCACTGTTTCAATAATTTTTAACTACAAATTTCCCCCTTTTTTTTATCAAATTACACAGTAAATGAAAATTTCCTCAGAGTTAGATTTTTAGTTGGAAGTTAGAGTTAAACTAATGAATGTAATGAGGCCTCTGTGTTGGTGCATATATATACTTGTATTTAGATTTTTGTATATATAAACACATCTATGTATAAATAAGTGTATTTTCTTTTCACTCTGTGGTTCTTTCTGAAGTAGCATGTGTTAGTAGTCTTTCTTGATGCTTGAAACCATTTGTAAAGCTTATCATTACGATTCAGTTATAGACGTGTGTTTTCTTATCCCATCACCTTTGAAAAGAAATGGTTTTCAATTATTTTTACATGCAGCAAGCTGACAATACTGAAAATAAGTACTTTTTTTTTTTTCGGAAGGCTTCTATTCTTATATATATTTTCTCTTTTTTGAGAAAGTTGAGATACATCGTTATATACTAATTTCTGAGTTGTGGTTGGAGACCTATGGCTAATCATTATATATCGAAAATGGAAGGTAATATGATTTGAAAATGTGCAAAAATGTTCATTTCCCACATATCACCATCTTCAGTCAGGCTAAAAAAGAACAACTGGTGTGGGTTTTTTTGTTTGGTTTTTGTTTGGTTGTTTTTTTTACTACATTGCCAGTGAACACTATATGTAGAAATACAGGGATACATGTGTTCACATGTATATATTATTTCCTCTTGCTTTACTAAAATAACAAATGCATTATCTTGATAGTTTTCTGTCCTCCTTGGATATGGTTACCGCCCTTCTCGCATCCAGTTTTCTTGATAACATCCTATTATTGCTATACACTTCATAACTCTGAAACTTACTTGGTGTTGCATCAAAATAAATTGGTTTTAAATAGGTAGCAGACTTTATTTTTAACAGCTCAGGTGACAGAAAACATAATTAGTGATTGGTGAGTTTTATTTCATGGTATAAAAAGGAAAATTTAAGAGGTAAGATGCTTTTCTGTGAACAAGTGTTAAGCTAGCTGTACAAGCTGACCTCAGCATGGAGAGATTATACAAACTGACTTCTGCAGTAAAATATAAATATGTTAAAAATAAAACAGAGGACTTGTGAAAACAATGGAAAAAATATCTATGAACAAAAATGTCACAATCCAATGTGAAGTGTCCTAGCAGTATGTTTGTGTAGCAGAGCTGCTGTGACAAGGAAGACAGGCGAGTGCTTGCAGTTGTTAACACAGTGGTCATAGAGCTGGAAAAATGTATCTTACACAAGTAAATTAAGAAAATCTATCTAATTTAACTTATCCAAAGTCAGAGATACTAATGTGCTTTGCCAGCCTTCCAAAGTGAATCTACAAGAGGAGAGAGAACATAATCACAGTTTAGCAGAACAACAAGGGTAAAAAATGGTCCATAATTAAAGTTAGGCTAGAAATTATGAGACTATTTCTAGTATTCGAAGATTGATTTTTCTAGTTTTATGGTAGCATGAAATATGGCCTGAAATGGAACTTGATGATTATATGAATGACACAAGTCAAGTGCTTTCATTAAAACTATTCATACATTTCAAGTATGAAGAGCGTGTCTCTATCTGGGCAACTTTTGAGTAGCCTATATAAAGGTTCTAAAACGGTTTGGGCTCCAAATTATTTTCAAATCTTTTTCTAAGCTAGGTTTGCTTGCTGTCACTTTTCCTTGTGACAGATCGTGTTACTGAGCAAAATGAAGGAAGTTACTAATATTTACAACAAAAGAAAGTGTAAGTAATGAACTCAACACTGTAAGAATTGATTTCACCTGAACAACTGGCTTAGCCACTGAACTCCACTATTAAATTTTAATCTTCATTCACAGTTATCCAAAACCTGTGTCTTCCATTGTCACATCATTTCTGTGATGTAGAGGTGCTGTAACAGGTACTTTGCAGTACACATCCAGCTACCTAACTGTATTTCATACAATCACTTCTGTAATTTGTTCTCATTATTTTTGTTCTCTTTACTTTTTGTTATTTTATTTTTTCACTCTTCTGAAAACATAGTAATGGAAGGGTGGGAAATAGTCATTTCTTGATTCAGCTTCTCTGCTTTCATAAAAATAGAAATTATCAATTAGTGTATTAGCAACACAATTTTCCTTTTCCCACATTAGAACACACAGACAGTGCTTCAGGTATTTGCTTATGTATTCATTCTGCTTTTATTCTTTCCTAGCTTCCGTCTCTGTATAATCAGATAAAGTGAAAGAAAAGTTCCTAGTATCTGGAAAAATGTGTGGAGTTTATCTTTTGCTGTTTTCATTTTCATGTGGTTTTGTTTTCCTTTGCACTCTGAAAAAATGTCAGATACTAGTAGTGATATTATATGCTTGGGCTGTTTGCCATCTTATCAGGACCAGTGCACATTTTGTATTTCAGATCTGTCAGCTTGGCTTTGTTTTGTAAAACGCTTGTCCCTTGATGCCTTTTTTTGCCATCTGCTAGACTTCACAGAGTTACACTGAGTGCCTGATGGCATGCCATAGATGTTTTGTCACCATTTGCATTCCTGAAAGCTTTTCCAAACACCTGTTGTAAAATACATACATGTTTGGACTGTTTACCAAGATTATAAAAACTTACGGCATTTTCTTACTTAATAGGGCTCACCTGAGCTATGGACAAAGTAGCTAGTTAGCATCAGAAGATCCACTTTTACTAATGTCTAAATACAACAGGATCAGATACTAAGTGGACAATGGTTTATCTTCCTCATGTCTTTCCTCAGAGAAGTGAGGAGGAAAATTAGTATGCTGGGAGGTTATTCCTCTCTGGCAACAATTACGAGATTGTGTAGTTGTGGTCCTAGAATGTCCTATTTCAAGCCTGTGGTATTGGATCTAAAAATTTCCATCTTACAATTAGGCCAAAAAGGCTAGAAAGTTGGCAGGAGAAATAGCACACACAAAAAAAAAAAAATCAGGAAGCTACCCAGACAAATATACATATTTAGAACAAAAATGTTTTCAGCTAGAACAACTAAACAATTTTAGCTAGGCAATCTAGTGTGATCTTCATCCTAGGATATAGGACGAAGTTCCATCTCAACTTTATGAGAAAACTGTAATTAAATATGTACTTCTTTTTATTCAGTGTCTTAGTGCAGTAACCTCATGATGAAAAATTATTGACCTTTATGAAAATATTCCACAGTCCTACTGCAATATCTGAAAAAATAATTTCCTTGAGACAAAAGTCTGCTTAGGTACAGGGTAAAACAGAAGGTACGTTCTGGATGTTTTCTTGATTTGCTGTGAGGCTTGTAATCAAACATTTCTGAATGTACTTCTACAAGCAGAAAATTGTTACTGATCAGCATGCATTCTCAAATAAATAGTTTTAAGTGCAAAAGCAGAGATTGGTGGGGTAAATCATGAAAGTTATACCTATGTGTAGCAGAAATAGCCATAAGTAGAATAAATACTGAGATACAGTAGAATAAATGGCATAATGTGACAAATTAGTCACAACGCCTTTTTCCTGAAGAAGTATGAAAATGTTGTAGGACCATTGTTCTATACTAAAAGGCCAAACTTCTCCCAGCTTTACAATTCACACTGTTGAGTGCAACATTGGTAGCTGCTGCTGACATCACAGGAGGAGTAGGAGTGGATTAAACTAGCTAGTGCAGGGCGGGCAGCCTCTCAGAAAGAGATTTCTCCTTCAGTCTGCGACAGGCTCCTCCGCTCACCTTTGCTGGTATGGCAGCAGAGACAAGCAATAGGTGAGCAACAACTTCTACAACAAAGGGAAGAAGGAGTGATAGTCCTGTCAACTGGAATAGCTGTCATTTACTTGTTTCCCAAACTGCCTTTCAACAGCTTTAAAATCTGCTAAAGAGAAAATCTTAATTCTATAAAAGTGGGGGTGCTGAATACTGGCTTAGGTTAAGCTTTTTAATCTTGAAGCCAAAAAAAAAAAAATCAAAAAAATCCCTCCTTTGATTTATAATGTCTGCCCTTCTGAGATAATCTATATGCAGAGTACTGTGCTGCAGTAATTTTTCTTGGTGCTGAGTTCTAATCACTGTTATTGATAAAAGATAATTCTAAGGTATAAGGGCCTCTTTATTAATGAAATTTAATTAATTTGGTTTTTGAAATGCTCTGGAATGGAAAATTTGCCATTAAAATGTAATGGTGAATTGTGAAGATATTTATGCCAGTATTGTAATGATTTGACTTTTGTATTTTGTATTAATTCAAGCTGTAATTTAATTTTTATGTTGCCCAATTACTGGTTGCTTTTACAAAGTCACTGTTAATACGATAGAAAGACTTAGCTCTATATTGGCAATTGTCATTGTCACTTACGTTATAGATATAGATGTATATCCAATAATTGGATACAAGAAAGCATGTCATGCTTCCCTGCAATAGTGTTTTCAGTCAGTAACTCTTCATTAGCAAGATCCACTCTACTCCATTTTAACTCTCCAGACTTAGCTTGTGGGTAAATTGATGTTTGGATCCATATCTTCTACCTTCATCTTCCCGATGACTTTCACAAAGTCTCAAGAAAATGTGGGGGAAAAAAAAAACAGCTAAGGAAGCTCTTTTCGTTTTCTTGATACCTATTAAAATGCATGTTGGTTATTCATTGATTATATATATAGGTATATGTGGAATTGCTGAATCATTTGACCAACTATTTTCAAGTCATTTGAAAGGCAGATGTTTTTAAAAAAATATTTTCTTATATTTTCTCTCAATTGTAAGTTTTATTTTAATTATTTTATTGTTTTTTGTTGCTATTTTTAGCCTTATGTGGTGGAGATGTTAGAGGACCTAGTGGAACTATTTTATCTCCTGGTTATCCTGATCTGTATCCAAATTCACTGAATTGTACATGGACTGTGGATGTTACCCATGGAAAAGGTAAATAAATCCATTTCTCTTTTAAAATTTTTGATATGTAAGTCCAGTATTCTGTACTACGCATGTAGATCTAGGTTACCAGCAATGAAATAGGAACTGCATTCCTGACTTTTTGTTTCATTTACTTTTGTGGTAGTAATTCCTAGAATTTCAGAAGTTGACTAGGCCTTAATGCTTCCCACAGAACAGAAAGTCCCTAAAAGTTTATAGTCTAAGTAATGGATAGTTGGATGTGTGCACATTAATTCGTATAGGTGAAAGAGGGTGAATGATTTTTCGGTGCCGATGAGGGAAATGTGTTCTCTTGATGAGGGAAATGTGTTCTCTTAGAGCGAGATTAGCTAGAAGTAATCATTTATATTTAGAATTGGTACCAACAGAAGAATCTGAATTGAAGACTTAAGTGAATATGGTATTCATATTATGGCATAAAAAAGGAGGGGAGTTGTTCAAAAGATTGCTCATTATGCTAAATCTTACATTATGAGTAACTGTCAGAAAGAAAAGTCCTATTATTTTGAAGAAATGAAACTGTTTCAGCTTACCAATGCATTTTCAGAATGGCAGCATATAAATGGCAGTTTAATATGCATTTAAGAATTAAATAAATATTATCATTTGGAAGTAAATGTAGAGGGGGGGAAAATGCATAAAGGAAGCCAATAAGAGAATATTTAGACAGATAAGAAAAAAATATGTAATGACTGATCACAGAATCTGAAGGAGAAGACACCTTTAAGACAAGGGTGGCTATTTGTTGAAAGAAAATTTCAGGTTAAAGATGTGATACTGATTTTAACTTTTCTCTGAAAAAGAATCTTAGTAAGAGTTATTTCAAAGAAACATAAGATATGTAGGAGAGGTTAGAGAATGCTTAGGACACAAATGGAAGTTGGGATTTCCAGGTGAAAAAGTCCTAGTTTCCAGGACTAGTCTGTCCTGATTGCTTTCAGGTGAAAGGTTTGGGGACTAGATGCAAAAAGATGGATCAAACTTTTAGATTTTCGTTGATATCCTATTTTAAATATGAGAATAATTGCATAGGGCAATTGTACTATGAGTGGAAAGAGCTGGAGAAGCATATCACTTTAATGTTAAGGGAAGGTGAGAACTAGAGATAGATGTCATAAGAGAAATTGAATATAAATAGGATGAGCTGTGAAGAACATAAAAAGGGGAATTGCATCTGCAGCACTGGAAAGAATACAGAAAAGGAAAGAAAGGGAGAAGAAGGAAGGCAAGTTCAATTCTGAATTCCGTCAGTTTTCTCTGTGAGGACATGAAAAATGTGACAAAGTATACTGATTTACTCCTCTAAGAAAGAGATATTGAGAACATAGAAATAAGACTTCCCTTGCAGAGAATTGTGCTGATCTGTGATTCTCTTCTGTTTTGTACAAATAGTGAGACAAGCAACTATCTAGATGTTAAATCACTCTGACTGGATGTCCCATTTAAAACACCTTAAAGTGTTAAAGTGGCAAAGTGTGTATCTCTAAATTATTGCTCTAGCTATTCCGCAGTCACTTTTTTGCTACCAAGTGATGCCATTATGTCAATATAATTTGCTTGTAAGAAACCACAGTGAAAAAGCATTCTGAAATTACTGAGCCTACATCGGATGCTACATTTACCCTTGTTACCTCTAGGTATGATACATGGCTTTTAGAGTTGCAGCAGTATAAGGTACCGTGGAGCTTTTGCAAAGGAGAAAGGATATGGGAAAAGTGTGACTGTTCTTCTGAATAAGCAAGAAAGACTGATAGAAACTGTAAGAAAACTGTTAGCCCTGCAGTCATGTAGTTCGCACCCTACCCAGAAAGTTACTGGGTAACCAGCTCAAGCTTTATAAGCTCGGGGTGAAGACCGGTAGCAGAGATGGCTAAGAGTTTAGCTTCATGGAGTAATACATGACTGAAAATTGTGTAAATTCTATAGTAAACACGATTGCAGATTGAGCTGTATTTTCCAGGATTCTTGAAAGATATTAACAGTTTAATTTTTCTTAAATTAAAAATGGGATTATGGAGGAAAACACTTGGAGAGTTGTTTTTATTTTGTGTCTGAAAATTAAGTAGGTTTTTTGTGATCTACCATTTTTCTTGAACTCTCAGCTAGAGAAGAATTGAAAAGTTGGGATAAATAAAAGCTAAAATTCTCAGTGTGATTACATTTTATGTGAGGCTATTGAAAAAACGACCATAAACACATAAATGGTTTATTTTAAAGTAAAGGACAAAACCTTTGTTCTAGGAATCTAATTTTCTGCTCTGTTTCATGTCTAATATAACTCCAACTTCAGAATCTCAAGGAGTATCTTCTATTGGCCATTAACTAGTGAAACTGTTTTTTAAAAACAATTAGTTTTCTTTGGCCCTTTTTTTTTTTTTTTTGGACAAAATTTGATAGTTTAATGTCAGACTGTCAATAAAATGCGTGTAACTTGCAGCTCTAGAATGATGTGAGGTTTTTTTTTTAAACTCATAGCTTTATGTTGAAACTTCCAACTGTTACTACATAATAGCAGGCAATTAAATGTGTGTGTGTGTGTGTGTGTTCAGTTAAGATTTGTATTTTACATCTGGATATATTATGTAGCTGAGACTAGTTTCTGTATTTGTATATACTGTCTTAAAATAATTGCAATCTAAATAGATAGATTAATTTAACTGTTCAAATGTATCTAAACTTCTGGAATTCTGGAATAGTTCTTCATTTGTGTACATGTGAACCACCATTATGATTCTTGAATGTCCATTAAAACTTAATATGATTTAACTTTATTTTTTAAAAAAAAGCATTAACTAAGAAATGAAACATGCACTTTAAATATAATCAATATGTCTAGTAATTGTTATTATTTATGAAGAGAAAAGAAAGCATCTATTATGATAATAATGATTGTATTGTGTTTGTGGTTAGTGTGCAGTTCAATATAAAGTGAAGTGAAGTTTGTGGAGTATCAATGGTATATTTTAAACCATTTACTAATAGTATAGTTAATTTACCCATCCCTTCGCAGTCTGGATTGTAATATTGAAAAATGACATTAGAGTGTTTTGTCTTCCTGTATTCATTTCATATTTTAAATATTCCCCTTACAAAGATAGGGGCATGTGAGTCAGAATGAGAAGGAGTCTACCTGAACATATCTTTTAAAATTCTTCTCTGGAGAAGACACAATCTGTCACACAGCATATATTAATGTGATTAGAATATTTTCTGAAGAAATCTAAATTGTACAGCTACTGCTGGGATGTACCTTGGGGTTTTGCTTAGAAATGTCATGGCAATCTGGAAAATTGATTAAAACATTCCCTTGAGTTAAACCTTGAGTTTGATGTTTGAACAATACTCAGTGAAGCTCAGCTGTGATTCACAGGAATTCCATTATTTTGGCTTACTACCATAAAATTTTCTGTGACATTTCTCTTTTTTTTTTTCCAGTATATGTGCATGCCTGAAAGGGCCAAAATTAATTTGGTGTGTAGTAAATGTGACAAATATGGCCTGAATTTCAGTCTCATTCTGTATAGCTCTCTCACGTTTTTCTCTTAAGAGATCAACACTATCTCCTGCTTAAAACTATGAAAAAAAATAAAAATTAACCCGTTTAAGAGTTTATCAGTTCCAAAGCTAAGTTCATATGCATTAGCTGAAAAGATATGTAACTCAACCTTGTTACCAAAATTCAGTCTGTGATTTTTACTAATGTATTTTCACACAATCTAAGAGGACAAATCGGGTGCTCAGAGAAGATGAATAGCTTTGCTTATATAATTACTAAATTAAGAATTTTTGAAATTCAAAATAGATTTCTCTCTAGTTATATCCTATGCATAAAACACAATCCCATCCTGCAATTTCTGCATCAGTGCAACTAAGTAAGGATGTGTTTAACTGAACCTGCAAGCTGTGGCAATTTGGTGATGGGAGGTGGAGCTATAAGAAGGTAGAGAAGAATGTATCTGCTTGAAAAAGCTGAGTAGTTGTCCGGTCTAGAGGTATCGAAGGTGCAAGTGCTTTCTCTTGCTCCCATTTTTCTATCCAGCTGACAGCAAGACCAGGCGTGTATGTACATAACACATATACGGCTGGTCACACTGACTAAGATGGACAGAGACAAATGCTTTTATTGGCACACAGAAACACCAGCAGGCCTGCAACAGACTTGAACACCACAGGCAGCCAAATCCTATTTCTCCAGCTGGGCTGATGGAGCAGGAGTTTGCCAGGAGTGACAGACTCACACATGCACATACATGTGCTCCCATAACCTTCCAGATTAACCTGGCCCAGGAGCTGGCCCTCAGATCCTGCTTCCTCCAAGTGTTCCCCCCCTGTGACCAATGGCTCTACTCCTCTGTGACAAAGGACCCATTTCCCAACTGCTGGCCCCTGACCTCATCCTGCTCACCAGCAATCCCTGCTAACGTTCACTAGTGGTCACATGTCCTCGCGCTCTGAATAAAGAATACGCACGATAAATAGTCTGGAACAGAGTTCAAAAAGAATGGACAGGCTGTGGAGATTAGGTGCAAGAATCAGTAAGAAAGGCTTAACACACCATTCTCCTACACTTTTTTCTCCCTTATCCAACAGGATCCCTCCCCTTATTTGCCTTTGGCCCTTCATGTATCACAAAAGGTATTAGTCTTCAAATACCATTTAAAAATCTCATATTAAGTTTTTCATAATCTCACAAACTCCCTTAAATACTCCATGGTAAGTTTCTAATTTCCGTGAGGTCCAAGATAGTTGTCTTTCCCCCATTCTAATCAGTTACCAAGTTCTGGTTGAACTGCTGCAGGATTGCAGTGATGCGGTCAGTGGCCCATCAGTCAGAACCTTAACAGTTGTGATGTTTGTTGGTGTCTCCAGAAACTCCAGCTCCTTAAAGCTTGTGTATGTGTGTGTATAACTTGTTACTTCCCTCATTTCTTGTCTTTACTTTCTACACTGAGAGGTCCTTGACCAGGTATCCTCATAAACTGAGTGTCCTTACATTCCGGATACCCTCACAAGCTGTATTTACCAAGTGTGATGGAGCTGCAGTACATAAATATCTAATGTCATTTGAGACAACCTCAGGGATCCAATATATTGTAAGAAAAAGTAAAGGAGGATTGTACTGAGATCTTCTAGAGCTGCATATGATAACCAGCAAAGACATCGTACCTAAAGGGTCATGAAGTTCCTGTGTTTAGACAAATGAGTCAAGCACAGTGTGTCTAGCTTCAGTCTTGGATTTTGTTACCCTGTGTGGAAAGTTGTTAGGGGGAGGGGAGCGAGGAAGTCGGAAGTATTTGAGTGCATTTTGGTTAAATTATGTCTACTATTGAAAGCCTCTTGTCCATGAAGGGACTTGAAAATCATTAATCTTCATGCACTACATTAATCTTCATTCACATGAATGGATCTTCCTAAGCATTACATCATTAGATGTATTTTGTAGAGCCTCAATTATGACAAAACTGAAAATGTTGTTACACTAGAGGTCTCAATAATCACTTAAGGTAGCTAATGTCTTCTCCTGTTTCTTTTTCTTGACTTTTCTGTGTGTTCTACTCAAAGAAATGCGGAAAAAGTAATTTAATTTTCTTGACCTTTAAGTCTTTTTGTTGCTATTGTGTTCCAGGATGTATCTTCCTTTTTAGAGACGTGATTTATATATGTTACTTTGAAAAAAAAACCACCCCATACCATTGAATATGTTACATTATGAGACCCCTCCCTTTTTGGGGCAGGAAGTATTGTTGTTACTGTATGTGCCATTAGTCACAAAATAATGTCATATATTTTACAACCTTTCCTTTCACTATTGCTATACAAGGGTACTGGTAACTAAAAGAAATGAAGTTTATCTTTCCCATTCTGCCGTAAATAGTTTGTCATTTTCAACATACATAGTGCATCGTTGAATTTTACATAAAAATACAAGCATATGTCTTTGAATTCTATAAATCAAACATCCATATTTTGCAGCTAAAGGCAAAAGTAAGAGGTAGTATCAAAATAAAAAGACCTGTTGCAGAGGTATTTTATAACTAAAATCAGGAAAGGTACTAATTTTTAGAAAAATCGAATTATCTTCATTTTCTGAATGATCATAATGAAATGCATGAACTTAATCCTGGGCTTGATTACATTGATGTTAACAATTTGATATGTAAATCTTAATTCTGCATTTTCTAATAGGAGTGCAGTTCACCTTCTACACCTTTCATTTGGAGGATCATCATGACTACTTACTGATAACAGAGAATGGCAGTTTCACACAGCCATTAGCACGTCTGACCGGCTCAGAGGTTCCTGCACCAATCAATGCTGGCCTCTATGGAAATTTCAGGGCTCAGTTGCGCTTTATTTCAGATTTTTCAATATCGTATGAAGGATTTAATATTTCTTTCTCTGGTAAGGAAATAAGTGTAATACTTAGCTCCTGGAAAATATTCTGTCAGTATTTTATAAGAACTAAATAAAAAAGTTTAAAATGAAGTGATTTTGATCAATATATATAGTGAATGATAAAATTATATGAGTTGTTTCGTAAGCACAACAATTTCCAAGCAAGTAAACCTCTGTGCCTCTGTAAAGACATTTTGGCTACATGATAAATAAGACGGTAGTAAACTGTAAGACACATTATCAAGGGGGAGGAGAGGAAATAGAACTAATCTCAATGAAATTCCGTATGAGCTCAAGTGTCAATTATTTAGGCTTTTATGCTGTGCCATAGTTTCATGCACCTAGGACACTTATGGCGCTTACAATAGCGATAAAGCATGTTGTGCTATGCATCTTAGCATTGTGAATGTATTCACTCATCTTACTTTTTCATGTAGTATAATTGCCAGTTTAGCACATTTGTTTTGTTTTCCAGTCTGGAATCTGTATTTTTAGTCAGGTGGACATAATCAGAAATTACTAGACTGCAAGATTACAAGTACTACTGATGAGAAACGCGTGCTCTTACTTGTACAAGCTGACTTGCTCTCTTGTCCTCAGAGTATAATCTTGAACCTTGTGAAGATCCCGGGATCCCGGAATTTGGTAACAGAATAGGATTTAACTTTGGAGTGGGAGATACTCTGACATTCTCCTGTTCATCTGGATATCGTTTAGAAGGAGCTTCAGAGATTATTTGTCTTGGTGGTGGCCGACGAGTATGGAGTGCACCTCTGCCAAGGTGTGTGGGTACGTGGTCAGCTGCTTTCATTTGCTTGTATGTGTAGTCATTGTCCATGGATTTGCAGACTTACAGCATGGAAAAGCATGGTAATACACCTTTTACTTCTTAATGTGGTCTCGTATTCTCCATACCTCCTTAGTCAAATTTATTTAATCTTTTCTTAAATATATTTAGCATTAGTACTTTCAATGATCTTCATAGCCTATGCTTGAAAGCATTTCAAATTGAGAGTACAATGCTTACTCTTCTTATTTTGATGAATAGATTAAGAAAATTGGGTTCAAACTTAAATAAGCATTTTCCAGTTCAGATGCCTAATAATTGACACTTTTTTTTTGGTCAATGCAAGCTTCCAAGTGATACCTCTATTACAAAATGTGTAAATTAAGTTAGAGCTCTTAGACCAGATTTATTTTGTAGCACTAGGTCCATGTATAGGTGTGCAGTTAACTTGGGCTTCCTATGTAAATTAGAGAATATCCTCAAAATAATTGTTCTGATTTTAAAAAAGTAGCTAAGATATCGGAGAGAAAACATTTTCTGATGTTTCCTAACACCCTCCACTCACTGTAGAGGTAGCCTACATTTGTAGCTTTGACTAGAAACTTAAATTTTAATGGCTGATATTTTCTGAGCTGGATTCTTCCTATATATCTTTATTTTCAATTCTCTTGAGAACTGCTTAAAAAACAGCAAAATTTCTAAAATATAGGATTGTTCCTTAAGTGACTGTATATTTTTAAAATTTATTTAAGAGTATATGCTACACGGAAAGGCTTATATATGAAAATACCTGTATCAATGTGCATTTGAAACTGAATTGTATTGTATTAAACCCCAAATTTCCTTCAGAATTTAATTGTGGAATAGCTATCGATCGATTATTTGCTTGCTTTTATCCACTGTTAGTTACTATATCGTAATTTTCATGTCCAAAGTATTCCTATGCTTACCTTGGTATAACAAAAGTGAATTTGGCATACACATAAGTGATATTTATGTATGCATCTACACAAGACATGGTTTAGAGGCTGAGTCAGTGCGATGAATAAATAAAAGTTATTTTTGTGTTGGGGCTGATGAATATTTAACCATAAGAGTAATAATGAATGCATGAACAGTTGTAAAGACAGGTTAAATTTTAGGAATAAATTTCTGAAAGTGTTAGTATACTGAAAATAAATTGGTAAATTATCAGTAAAGAAGAACTTGTACGGAAGCATAAATGAAAAAAAAGATAATTTAGTTTTCATGACAAAGGAAATAATGTTTATGTTTGTGTGTTTTGGGGTGGGGAGAAAAAAGCTAGAATACAAGGAGTTATTTTGTAGTCAACATTTTCTCCTTATCTTTGAAAATGAAACATAGTGTCTAGTAGAACATGGTGTGTAGTTGCCTCCGTTAACTATTAAGCTTTTATCAAGTTTGCTTAATTTATATGTCATAATAACGAAATTCAGACAACTGGAGAGTAGAAATTCGTGTTGACCACTTTTATTACATTCAGAAATCTACCTATTGTTACTGTTGCTTATCATTTTCTGCCAAAGAGATTCAAGAGCTTTAATGCTTCTGATATCATATCACAAAACCTTAACTGCAAACCAGCCACTGTTCATAGTATTTGTGTTCAGCTTGTCAGTACAAGACAGACGCAGATAAACTGGAACAAGTTTGGTGGCAGGCCACCGAGGTGGTTGGTGACTGGAGCACTGAACCAGTGGCACAAGATGAGAGAAACTTGTCATCTCAGCCTGAAGAGGCAGCTTTGTGAGAACCTAATAACAGTTGTCAGTAGCTGTGAGGATGGAGCGAGGTTCTTCGCAGTGGTTTATGACAGGGAGATGAAAGGAAGAGGCATGTATTGAAATAGAAGGCTTTCAGACTGGAAATAAGTGAAACTTTTTCACAAAGAAAATGTTGAATATTGGAACATAGTGCCCAAAGAGATTGTGCTGTCTCCATCCTTGGAGGTTTGTAAGATCCAGCTGGTTAAAGCCCTGAGCAACATGGTCTGACATCAAGAAGGGTTGAGCCTTTGAGCAGGAGGCTGGACTAGAGACCTCCTAAGGTCACTTCTGACTTGAATTTCCCTGTGATCTTGATCTTATAACCTCTTGGTAGGTATAGTTGAGTCCTGTGGGTCATGATATTTCTTCTGTTGTCTTAATAAATGTTCATAACAAATACCTATGCACTGTGAAAGATCTTAGCTTTCTACTTTCACCTCTGTCTTGGTCCTTTAATAGTACAAGATTCATAATTTTTAACTTGTTCTATAGTCTCTTAATATGTGAACTATTTTTTTTTTTTCCTTTAAAACAAAGTTAGCTTACTACAGAATACCCTACCAGTAGGTGATAGGGATAACACCGCACTAGCCTTAGTCCTGTTTGTCAGTGGAGACCTCTTAACAGTGCTTTTGTTGCATAATCCAAGCCCACTTTGTAGCCTCACTCTCTGTCGTACTATGACAGTCTTCAGGTCGTATTGCACATTTGTGTGACTGCATGCGAAAAAAAAACCCACCAGTATTTTGGCTATAGGTAGCACTGTTTTTAAATAATTTTGGATATTCTGAAAACAGAAAAAAATTATATCTGTGATTTTGGACCACAAGGGTACCGCATAGAACCTAGAGGACACCCCAATCCATGTAATATTTGTTACAGACATCCTCAGACTTCTCTAGGACTTAGCTCTGAGCAATGTAGATGGAAACCACACTTTACCACTTAGCCCGATTTGGCTTTCTGCACAATGTTTGTTTTAACTGCGTACAGAAAGAATAGTAATCAATGGTTTATTGTCATTTAGTGTTGAAATGTCATATACCAAATATATGTTTCAATATCCTGGACTTCACTAAAACAAGTCTGGTGAGGGAATTATAATAATACTAATAAACAATAACAGCCCTTGAAATAGATAGCATAGATTGTTTAAACATATTTTCAAACCATTAAAAGTACCATATAGTTTTGCGCTATTAACCAATGTATTTCCCGGGTTAAAATAGCTGGGGTGCATTCTTATAAGACTGGGTGAAATAAATGGCAATGTATAAAAGTGATCCTGAAAATAAGCTGAAATCCAGAAAATTTAGTGTTACAGTTAAATTTAAAATCAATTTAAATCTCTTAAAAAGAGACACAGTGCTCTCTTGTTCTTGCACTGTAATGACTCCATATCATTTAAATAAAAAGGAAAGGAAAGAATTGTAACAGTTTGTCAGTGTTAATTTTAAACACCTGGTACCTCAGTGCTAAAAAATATCTTAATTAAAATTATGAAGAAGTCCAGAATATGTTTATAAATGAAACCTACTTATTGATGCCTAATGTAGCATTGTCACAAGTATTTATGATTTTGGATTTTTTTTATTTTTTTTTGTGATTAAACTTAATTATCAAAGCCCTCAATTATAAGGCTTCTTTTTTTGAATAATAATAATACTGCTTGGAAACTTATTTTTATTTTTAACTCAGTCTGAAGCTCATTTAATTCCTTTTTATTTCCTTTTTGTATCCTCCTAGGAGTTATTAGTTTTCTACTTGTTTATTGATGAAATTATTTTTTCCATTGTTTAGCTGGCAGATATAGTCACTTTCATTTATGCTATTGGTTACTTTTTTTGTTTTAATACATATTAGAGAAAAAAATATCTTTTTTTCATTAATCTGTGTGAAAATGTATGTATCTGCATGTATGTATATTTATACACCTGCATGTTTATATAAATATATACACATATAAACTTCTAGAGTACTTTTACTTCCATTTAACTCACAAGTATTTATGAATTTCTGTGTTGGAGAATACTTGTAAAAACAAATATGTTTCTTCCAAAACAAAATTCAAGATGGGTACTTCGAAACATTATAATTATGGAATGTGCCATGAATATGATTATAAGTCTCAATATTATTTAACATACTTTTATTAAAGTATTGCAATTCAGAAATATTCTTGTAGCCATAAATCTCTCTCATGAACATATAGTGAGAATTAGATTTTAGATATCAATAAATGTTCATAATTTTGAACTAAGTTGCGTTCAGATTCCCATTATCATCATTGCTAAAAATATGTATGTTTTCTATTAAAATACACTTTAACATTTTCTTTTAATTGCAGCTGAATGTGGAACCTCCACTACAAATAATGAAGGAATCTTATTGTCCCCCAATTATCCTCTTAACTACGAAAACAACCATGAATGTATTTATAGCATTCAGGTGCAAGCAGGGAAAGGAATCAATATTTCTGCCAGAACATTTCACTTAGCCCAAGGAGATGTTCTTAAGGTACGTAATCATGTAACTGATTTGTTACTTATAAACTTGTAGTTCCTCATATCACTAAAATCTATCTGTCTGTCATAGTACAGTATTGGGTAAATTTATATTAATCACTTCTTAGAAATATACGTGTCTAAGCCAATTTAATTTCTAAAAAGTTAAAAATCAGGCAACCTGAGGTGTTTCCATAATCTATTTCTTAAAATGTATATATTTCCAATCGTATATAATTAAGAAGTAGTTGAAACTGTGCACCAAGTGTTACCTTAATGTGTATTTGTATTTTGTTCTTAGTGTTAAATTTTAATCAGTTACATCACTTGTAAATTCTGTTTTCTTCCTCAGTATCTTCACAACTTGAGCTATGATCTAAACGTAATAAACACTACACCTTACATACTGCATTTGGTACGAGGCTTATACTTTAAATTAATCTGTGTGGTATGTAACATCTTCTGCAAAATGATAATCACACAGTGAAGAGAATTTTTGCATTAAAGAAATAATGAAGGGAATAACAGAATACTAGAACCTTCCAGAGTTTTATAGGGTAATTTCAACATGTAAGTTCAGTGGCATTTACTTTGATTTGTTCACAGATTTTATTACTGTATTCCCCAGAAGCATCCATTTCCAGATGTATCTATTGCTTAGCTAACTACATATTCAAAGCTGATGATGATCAGGGTGAATGTTTTCTAGCATGTACCATCTAAATGCAATAAGGTATCTGTTAAAGAGATTAAATAATTGCCTAACTTTTCAGAATATTCAGTTTAATTAAACTTGCCTCTCAAAAGCCAAAAGAACGCTACTGTGCCAAACCAAAGGAAAGTACTGTGCCAACTATGTTTGATTAAAAAAACCCAGATTTCTACCATATTCTGCCAGGGCAATTATTAAAGTGAAAAGGATAAGAAGAAGATATATTTCTAAGAAACAACTATGATTCAGACCATGTTTTACCTCACGTAACTTTAGCAATCTGAACATTAAGTTTTCTGTCATTAATTGTCAGGCATAGGCACTTCCAAAAAGGAGTTAATTAATACCTAAGGCATAAGCAGACATAAACAACCAATGCAAGATGAAATCAGGCAGCAGTTTCTTAATGAAGCAGAAAACATTGTGAAGAATAGTAAAAAATAGTGAAGAATATGCTAAGATCTTTCAGTTAATGAACATTAGCGCAAAATTTGAAGTCAGATCTTACATTTGAACTTGAATCCTTATCCACTCAAATCACTATTGTAACATTTCTGTACATATTTCTTATGCCCATTCGATAAAGGTATATGGCTGCATTTTTCTCAAGACATTTTAGGTTGAAATCACTCAACTTTTTTATCTTAGTGTAAAAGTCATAGCATCGTAGTCAGGGAGCTAGAGTTTTATTCGATTATATAGCAATTCTACCTTTTTTTCTTATTTAACCATTTAATGCACATATAGCTTTGAAAAGATCTATGCACTTAAATTTTCTCAAGTGCTGTTCAAACCATGCGCAGTACAGATGTTTAACTAGAAAATATTAACTCAGAGGCTTATAAAGTAAGATTGTACTTTAATATTACTACTCAATTAATATGAACTTGCCAAATTGAGGCCACTACTCAGCTGTAGATGAGTGGCAGAAATATTTGCTGTGTTTTGCATGTGTGGCTAATATCTAGTAATTTAAGTGTTTCTTTTTTCAAGTTAGCAGTCTTGAATTACCATAATGAGCTGAAGTTTGTCTCTACCTGTTAAGAAAAAACAACTACAAGAAGTATCTATTATGATTATCACATTTTTCAGCCTATCTGACATTGTAGCAAGATAGAGGCACTTGACCTTTAGTATTGTAGGAAGGAATGATATATGTGAAACCCGTCATGTCTCTTCTGGCCTCATCTTTCAGATAAAGCTCTTACAAATTGTCTGAATCCCATCAGACTCTTTTTCATGTGTTCATTTGATAAAGGAGTTTCAGGAAATACAAAGCAGCAGTCACATATTCCACATGGAACCAGTTCTGTACTTGTCTCTTGATCCCTATTATTGTTGATTACTTCTTATGTCTGGGAGCTGAAAAAGAATCAGTGGAAGATTTGGTGTGTGACTGGCTTGTGAATATGGCTAGTATTTATCATTAATATCTTCAAGATCAGGAAAGTAGTCCTGGTTATTGGCATTGTTTCCCCTGTATTCTCTCAGACTGATTTATGTTAATCCCAGTAAAACATCTTTGAAGATAACTTTACAGGATCATCCTCCTAGTTTTGTAGAACTGATAACTAAAATGACAAAAATGGAAAATATGGCCTAATTTGCCTATTTTGCTGACTGTGGAGAATATACTTTGGGCTACAGGAGTAGTACATTAAGTTTATGCTTTAACTTTAGTTCTGTGTGAATCAGTAGCAGTCAACAAATGCTGTAAATCTATCTAATATACTATTTTGCAAATGTATATAAACAGTAATGCCTTGACCAAACTCTAAGAAATCTCAGTTAAGTAAAGGATAATGGAATCTTCTGGAATGAAAAATGACAATGGAAGGAAGTAAAGTTAAAAAAAATAAAATATCATCATCCAGTCCTACAGCAAAGAGCTGAGTGACATATAGTGAGTACACAATTCCCATTTAACCATGAGTTAGGGAGGGTAAGAAATTTGCCATTTGGAAACCAAAATACTTTACTAAAAACTTCCAGACAGGGCTTCATTTCTCCAAACACAAATGAAGGAACACTGTAATAGTCCATTGTTAAAGCTCAGTTTTTGAAGCTACAGACTTTGGTTAAGAAACAGATAATGCATCTCTGTTCTTCAGAACTGTTAGATGAAAACGTTGGCAAAGAAGTTAACCATACTTTCTGTTACTTTTTCTATCAGCTAATATTTTAGATTACCACAGCTACATAACTGTACATTTTATCTACGTAGATAAAATCCCACTCAAAGTCTGAATAGACTGAATATTCTATGAAACTTTTGGTACACTGTTTAATCAAGTCATGAGGTCTGCTGCTTATCCCATGAGTTAACTGCCCGTGGATCACATTTATACCTGACAAGCACTGTGATTGAAACAATGAAACAGCTGGACTGGGAATAGAGCGTCAGAGGGAAACAGCATATTTAACACAAATAAATCACCACCTTTACTGTTTTCTCCAGGAAGAGAAGGAGGAGTTTCCATTTATCAGTTCTGAACTGGTATAGAACAGAGGTTTCAGAACATATAATTTGTTTTTGATTTGCTGCATTTAGTATGCAATTGTCTTCTTTTTTTTTTTTTT